>BSBK01000435.1:0-534071 GCA_027943335.1 Chamaecyparis obtusa
TATGATATATATATACTATATATATATATATATATATATATATATATATATATATATATATATATATATATATATATATATATATATATATATATATATATATATATATATCATTCCTTATAATAATCATATAGTCAATATTATTTATCTGAGTGATGCTACAAACATCAACACCAATAACCAATTTGATCCCAGGGCAAAGAATAACCGGTTACACCGAAAGATATAGTTAATACAACTGGAACTACACTTGTAACCTAAGTTAATTCGCGAGGTTTTTTGAATCCACTTGTTAAATAAATGTGAAACAACCAGAGAAGAGGGCACCTACCAATGATGAGCTAGCTTAGAGAGTCACAATGCTAGATGAAGAGTTATAATAGGCACAAATTATGATAGCTATGAGGGATTTGCAACAAGTCGATGATAGAACCTGAATACAGGAGCTCAAGCATGAGTGAGACCAGGCGAGACATGAGGCATAATGAAACGGGGCCAAAGTGACCTATTATTATGCAACCTACACATCCATGATACTTGAAGGTCAGAGAGTACTAGACTACTCAAAGAGAATGGGTAGATCAGAGGGTGCAGTATAGGTACTAGACAGGGCCCAGGCTCCTCGACCAGCTCCACCTGCTCAAGAGGGTGGAAGCCAGTCTTAGATTGTATTAGGGCTTCCCATGTGACATTTTTGACTCAAGTTTTTGATCTCATGATTGTACTCAGATTGATCCATATTTGATATATAGATGAGATACTTGATTTTGTTGATGTATTGTGTACTTGTCTCATTTCCTTTATGCCCATGGAGTTTCTTTACTTTTTGCACATGTATCATATGATGTTTGATTATGTACTCATGTCTTCTTCTTTATTACTTGCAATGCGATGCTCTCATATTTGTAGATTCCTCATTCTTTGATATATATGTTATGCACTTCATGATTTTAAACATGATCCTTTGAGTAGATTAGATATGATGATATGATTTAACCCCTTGAGGATGACAAGAAAGGGCGGAAGAGTGAAAGATCGAGGAGATGAAAAAGACATGATCAAATAGAAGAAAGGAGATATGTGATCGAGCACAGTTGACTGATTCTCCAATAATGATGAAGGAGACTCTCTCCAAACTTGAAATGCAAACTAAGAATGCACATAAGAAATGAAAGCGACCATGAAAATGTAGAGTGCGATTTGCAAGGGTTAATAGGTCCTTGTTTTTATCATCGAGCCTTATTAAGGGACATCACAAGATCATGCAACCATTACTAGTGTGGACACAACTATGAAGATATGAAAATGATCTATATCAGATAAAATGTAGGAAACACATGTAAGCATCGAGACATAAGTGTCAAGATGACTTGAACATAGTTTCCAAGTTAATGTTGCAAGATTATAATAGTATCAAAGCATAAACACCAAGATAACCATGATCATGGTCTTGCATGAGAAAACACAATGTAACAGTCAAGGATATAGCTCTAAATCTCCAGCGTGTCTAAGGGATCAAAGAAAGAGACACCTAGGATCATTAAAGTGATACCCACAGGCAAAAATGAAAGAAAATATGCCCCATGCCCCCAGTCCTCTAGTCGTAACATCACGAAGAGACTAAGGAGGGAAAAACCTAGTGAAAAATCACCAGTTAGCACACAAAGAGAATAAGTCATATCATGTCTCAGTTGGCTTAGTTTAAGTGCAGTGTGAAAAAGAAAAGATAATCATTGACTCACTAGGACTCATGCCTGTAAGTGAGAAATATCAGACAATCCTAGACTGCATACGCAACATCGACTCAAGATAACATATCTGATAAGTGTTAAGAAATAATCAATGTTAAGAGGGTAGTGTTGAGAAACACTATTTAGGGTGAGTCACTAAAAAGACACCATCACATGACATCAAAGGAGAGTATAGTTCATGCCCCCTAGCCTGAGACAAAGACCAATTCTAGACCAAGGAGATAGGAAAACGAGAGTAGAAAGGGTTCAAAGTGCAAAGTGACAAGCTGATAGATATAGGCGCATGGGTCTCAAGTAGCACCCATTTCTAGGTTTTACCACTTCGAAGATTATTTATTTTTTCTACCAAGGCGCCTGTTCCAGGTTTTCACCAAGGCGACAATTTTTTTTCTTTTTCTCATTTTTTAATTTTTTAATTTTTTGGCTTTTTTTTTTGTATTTTTGATTGATGCATCAAAGCACCTGTTTGCTAGGTTTTCACCAAGATGATAATTTTTTCAGGATTTTTAACAATTTTTAGGATTTTTTTAGGATCATATATCAATTTTAAAGATTTTTTCAAGACATTAAGATATGTACAAAGCTCCTTGCAACATCATGCGTAGAACTTCTTCAAATGAAGGATGTTGATAGGTTCAGGGAGCTATTCTCCCTTAGGTATAGAAAGATGATAAGCACCAGATCTAAAAGCAATAGTGATTATGTAGGGACCCAACCAGTTTGGTTCAAATTTTCATTTTTGTGCTCTATTCTATTGATTCTTGGGATTCTCTCTTAAGATGAGATCTCCAACCTGAAACTCTCTAGAATGAACCTTCTTATTATAACTCTATGACATCCTTTTCTAATATAACCTCATGTGGTCAAATGCAACTTTTTTGCACTCATCCAGAAGTTTGAATTCTTGTATACACATGATTCTGTAGTCATCATTAGTGATAAGGCCTCTCAATGAAACTCTTAGGGAAGGTATCTCAACTTTGAGAGGTAAGACAACTTTAGATACATAAACAAGTGCAAAGGGCATAGCTCCAGTAGGTGTGCAAATGCTTGTTCTGTAGGCCCATAGTGTAGGATTAATCTATAAGTACCATCTCTTCCTATCTTATTCACTATTATGTGTAAGATTTTAGCAATGTATTGTTAGAAGCTTCAACCTATCTATTACCTTGAGGGTAGTAGATTGAGGACCAATGTTATTTAATCTTTAATTTCTTACATAACTTTTTGAGATCCTTATTTTTGAATTATCCTCCATTATCAGTGACTATGGAGGAAGGTATACCGTAGTGATAGATGATGTGATTGAGTATGAATAAGGACACTTGTTTTCCCATAGCAACTAAAAGAGGAACAACCTCAATCCATTTGTGAAGTATTATGTTGTAGTAATAATAAATTTGTGCCCACTAGACGAGTTAGGGTGAATCTATCCTACCAGGTCAAAAGCCCACTATTGAAAAGTCCAATGTGTAATAGAAGGGATAAGTTCCTTGCCCAGAACCATGAATCAAGTTTCCATGTAGCTAGCACTTCTTACGGGACTTGGCATAGTGTAAAACATCTATCTGCATAGTAGGCCAATAGTAACTAGCCCTTAGTAGTTTCTGAGTTAATACAAGACCATTAGAGTGAGACCCACATACACCATCGTGGACTTCAGCTAACACACGTTCCAACTCATTTTTCTCTAAGCACCTAAGAAGTGTTTTGTCTAAACCCTCCCTCAACAAGTCATCAGAGATGATGGTATAATGGGAAGCATTGCGAATGAGTTGTTGTAAAAGCACAAAGTTGTGTCACATTTCAGGACAACTTATCAGCACAGCTGAATTTGAGTATTTCTAACTAAAATTATTTTTTGTCAAACATATGGTCTAGCTAAGTTAGATAAGTTCTTCACCTTTTTCCAATTGGAAATATCTATTAAATGCATGTTTTATAACAATTACTAAAGAAATAAAATTATTTCAGAAAAGTGACGTTTCAATAACTCTTACTCTTTTTAATGATATTTTTTTACAAATATAAAAACACCCTTTTTTAGAGCACAGAGTCAAGATTATCATCATATAATTTTTATAGTATTTTAATTAGATCTAATATATTATAATTTCAAAATACTACAAGAAGGTATTTTAACATTCGAGAACAAGATGCTTCAAAAATAGAAAAAAATAGTAAAGCTTATCAAAAAAATTGAAAATTTATATTTAACACTAGAGGAGAGAGTTATCTTCAAGAGTGTGTAATTTATTTTTTGAATGGTGAAGATTTGATAGGGGAAATTTGACGCGAGATGAAAACTGTTGATTTCAGGTATGTTCGACTTTGAGTAGTTATAACATAGAAAATATACATTGAAAACTAATTTTTCTTCTTTTCTGCACTAGCTATACATTTTATCTATGACATATTTTGAAATCAAAGGAAAAAGAGATTATTTGCATATACTTTTTTGGTGCAGACAAGACCCTCGTTTTTCAGCATTTTTCAGCAAGTAAAAAATGGACTTAAAAAATTTAAAAACTATGTGAACTCTTGTTCAAAAAAAATTAAAAAAATTATAGCCATAAACTTCATCCACTTTTACACGTTTCATTAGTTTACATCATCTCCAAATTTTAAACATAAATGCCATTTTTATGTCATTAAAGTTAAAATTTTTGTGTGTTGTTGACCTTTTCCTTTATAAGTTATCAAGAATGATTTGGTTAGGTAGGTAGGAGTAGATTTTGGCATAGCGAGATGAATCATGACCAATTATAGTGCAGATCACACTATTTTCAAGAGAGTCATAGGTAGGATAATGTAGTTCTTCCACTAGGAATTGAAATCTGGATTCATGTTCTTCTAGTTATAAGATAGAAGCCAAGGTGGCCATAGCATAAGCTGCCTTATTTTCACCTCTAGGAATCTGTAGAAATATGACAAAAGAGAAGTAGCTTTTTAATTCATCAATCATATTTTTGTAAGCGATAAATTTCTCATCTTTTGTTTGATAGTCATTATTAGTTTGATTGATGACAAGTTGGGAGTTGCCAAAATATGTAGCTCAACAATCCTCCATTCAATAACCAGTTTGATTCCATTAGTCAAAGCCTCATACTCTACTATGTTTTGTGTGCAAGGAAACAACAATTTGTATGACTTTGGGATAGTATATCCATGGGTTGTGATAAACAAAATTCCAGCTCCAACACCATTCTACACGTGAGATCCATCAAAGAACAGTTTCCAGGTGCGCTCAGTCACATACATGATAGATGTGTTAGGAAAGTCAATCTGCATAGGAGTATTATCAATTATAGGAAATTTAGCTAGTTGATCAGCAATTGTCTGTCCTTTTATAGCCTTACAATTAACATACTCAATGTTAAATTCAGAAAGAATTATCATCCACTTAGCCAGTCGACTAATAAGAGTAGCTTTATTTAGTAAATATTTTAGAGGATCAATTTTCACTATGAGCTATGTAGTATGTGCCAGCATGTAATGTCTAAATTTTTGAGACGCAAACACCACAATGAGATAAGCTTTCTCAATGTTATTGTAATTGATCTCATAGGCAACCAATGTTCTGTTGATATAGTATATGGCTCTTTCTTTCCCATTTTCATCTGTTATGCTAGTAATGCCACCAAGGATGTAGTTGTAGGTGAGATATACAAAATAAAAGGTTTCCCTAGGATAGGAGGCATTAAGATTGGAGGTTTAGTCAAGTATTCCTTGATCTATAAGAGACTCTTTTCACATTCTTTATTCCACATACCTGTAGCTCCCTTGTGTAGATTTTTATTAAAGGGTTGGGCTCTATCAACAAGTTGAGATATAAACCTCCTGATAGATTGAAGGTGTCCTTGTAGATTCCTTAGTTGACTTATGTTCCTGGGAGGTGGCATCTCCATTATAGCTTGGAAATTCTTGGGGTCAACCTCAATTCCAAATTATTTTAACCATTCTTCTAAAAGCTCTTCCAGAAATTTTATCCAAAATATTTTCATCAATGTCAATTAGAAACTTTGGTTTTCTATGAATTGTTCTAGGTGTTCAGATACATGCATGCTCTTGGTTTTCATTAGGTACATTATGTGCATTAATCTCATAAAATTGAAGTGATGTATCTTCTTCAAATTCATTAGGTGCATTCATCACATTGATTTCAAATGGAGTATGTTCATTGCATTCATTAGGTGCATTCATCACGTGCATTTGAATTGGTGCATGTTGATCATTTTTCTTTGGTGCATTAGGTACAATTATCATGTCAATTTGGATAGTTGTGTGTTCATCACTTTCATTAAGTGTGTTAGATGATGTACCTCCACATAACCTCCTCATATGATCTCTTTATCTTATCTTTGTTGCCTCTCGTTGTTCATTTGTTCCTCTCTTGTTCTTTTCCATTACATTAATATTGATTGTCCTACACATAACATCATGATGAAAATCCACAATCAAATAGAAAGAAAACAAAAAATGACCTGCATGATTTTATTATAATATAAAGTAACAAACCAAAAAATAAATCAAATCAATCATTTCAAAGAAAAATTGAAAAAAATTGCAAACTTGACTGTTACTATCCTAGAAACTGATGCCAAATAGTAATGGGACCTTCAAACAACTTGCAGTGCTGGTTTCTAGTCTGTTGGGAATATATTATATAGATTTCCTCATAACCAGTATAGGTTATGGAAACCTAAAACTAATGTTAACATTTTCCTCATAATGCGTACGAGTTATGAAAAATTAGAGGTTCAACTCTACTTTTCCATAACCCGTATGGGTTCCATAAAAATGGGAACCTAAAGAGAGAGAGAGAGAGAGAGAGAGAGAGAGAGAGAGAGAGAGAGAGAGAGAGAGAGAGAGAGATAAAATAGAGGTAGAGAGGGCATGAGAAGGAGAAGAGTGTGAGATACATGAGGAAAAGAGAAGAGGGAGGGGGAGAGAGATGAGATAGAGATCAAAAAGGATAATTATGGATCATAATAGACAGACAAGTTGATGAGGGAAGGAAGGTGAGAGAGAGAGGAAATGAGAAGAGGTATGCTTTGACATCTCCAAAATGTGTACGCATTATGAAAGACTTAAAATGTAGTTTTTTCTTTTCAAAACCTAAGTGCGACATGATGGACACCTAAATCCTTATGTGTTTTAGGCTTGGAAAAAGGGTTGGTAAATGACCCTAAGGCTTGAAAGCCCATTTTCTCTCCATTTTAGCCCCTTTACATATTTTTTCATCTTCCAACATGAATTCTCGACTTCATCCTCATAAGGTTTACAAATGATCAAGTGGGTATCTTTAAAATTACCAACATAATCTCACACGTCTTCTCATCTTTCTAACCATAAGTTTTTCAATTTTTGGACAACATTAACATAGTGAAATTTAATTTTATTTACTAGTGTCTTGATAGGCCTCACAGACATATGTCTACCATTTTTTTAATAACTTTTGATATACTTGACCAATTGCAAAAAAAAAATACATATTATTGTTCTACACTTGAATCTATACACTTTTTAAAGAAAGAAAAATGTATTTTTAATTATTTTGATGCAAGTTATGGCAAGCATACAAACATGTACAAGATTTTTAGGACGCGGTCACTTCAAAAAATCATTAAAAAAAAGTACTCAACAAAAAATTATGAAAAAATACACAACTTCTAGATCTCACTCTTACCTACCATCCTACCAAATGATTTTTCAAAATACCAAATCTAACTATGTATTTTGTTGAGCGCATGGAAACAACTATGTTACATTTTAAAAAAAAATGAGGAACACTTTTTCGTCCACGGAGGCTTTGACCATCTTAGTCTTATGTTTTTAATTTTTTTTTAGTAGTTTACAAACTAGATTCAGAGTACTACAATTCTTATTCTTTACACGTCTTCTAATTTTGAGTACAAGACCCTCCAATTTCTCTTTGAAGTTTAGGTTTGCTCGATTTTTAAAAAAAGTGGCCACTTATATCCCCCTTTTGCACACCATCTTGGTGCACTTACCCTTAAACATTTTTATATGCTTCTAAATGGTCATTTGACTTTAATTTTTCAACTTCACTCTACTTAAGCATCAATTGAGCATTTTTTACACTTTTGAGTCCTAATAGCTCTTTTCAATTGATAAGTAGGAGATATTAAAGACAAATGACCATTAGAAGCATATACAATTGTACTTTTACAAACATTATGCTTCTATAATCCATGTAAATTGAATCTAATTTCTTCTAGAAATAATTACTTGACATTTTGAAATGAAAGTGTCAAGATAGCCCTCAAAATACAATTGGATTGTTTAAATCATATTTTATTAATAAAATTGACCATAATTACTCTTTGATACATTTGACATAATAAAACAACAAGGAAATGAAACTGGCTTCAAATCATAGTTTAAAACATTAATAATTCATTAACATAATGAGTAATAAAAGTTAAAGAATTTAAATGTTAAATTTTTTATTAGATATTTGAAGGCCTTAAGATTGCACTGAGAGGCAATGCCTTCCATGCAATAGGTATTTTTGGTGCACCAAGCCATTGGAGCGGCCAAAAGGCCCGCTTAGGTAGGGGTTCCATGAGAAGGGGGAGGGGGTTAAGTTCTATGGATTATGATCAAATTTGAAAGAAAAAAAGAATAGAGGAGTAATAGTCATTTATATTTGTTTGAATAATTATTTAGTTGTGATTTGACTCAATGAAAAAATTAGTCATTTATAGTTGTGTTGCAAAAAATTAGTAAAATTTAGTCATTTTTTGTTATCGATTGTGACTAAGAGTTTTTGTCACATGACTAAATTTTTTAGCCATGTATTTTTGGTGCACCAAGCCATTGGAGCAGCCAAAAGGCCCGCTTAGGTAGGGGTTCCATGAGAAGGGGGAGGGGGTTAAGTTCTATGGATTATGATCAAATTTGGAAGAAAAAAAGAATAGAGGAGTAATAGTCATTTATATTTGTTTGACTAATTATTTAGTTGTGATTTGACTCGATGAAAAAATTAGTCATTTATAGTTGTGTTGCAAAAAATTAGTAAAATTTAGTCATTTTTTGTTATCGTGACTAAGAGTTTTTGTCACATGACTAAATTTTTTAGCCACATAGTCATTTATTTGCCAAATTCTAGTAGTGTATGATTTCTTGGGTTGGTCATTCTTCTTAGGAAATCATTTAGGTCCATGTGGCCAATGTCTATGTCTGTTATTTTGTTGTGTTGGTTCCCTAGCTTGGAGGGCTTTGAGTAGTCTAGAAATTTGTACTTCATCGGGGTGACGATAGTCATAATTTATTCTTGACTGAAAGACATTTGTTAGTACCATTTAAATCAAATTTAAACTACCCTACCCTATGAATAAAAAAATAAAAGAAACTAACTAGCATAGAGAACCAAAACCAAGAAAAGAAGAAAAACTTAAAACACCATTAGTAGTTAGAAGAATTAGAGTTTTAGGGTTCTCTGATCCCGAATCCCCTATCATGTATCGAGGATCAGTGAAACCGTGACATCTCGATAACATGTCCAAGAAGCTTTTGATGATCATTTTCAGGGATCGAGGAACTATGATCCCCGTATCCACTTTCGAGGATCGAGGATAATGAGATCTGTGAAACCCTGGTGATTAGCATCTAGTCATGGGTTTTGGGGTTCAAGGACCTTGTGATTCCCAAACCCTTTACGAGGATTGGGGATCATGAGATTCTCGATGACTTGACGAAGCACAGACTTAGGGTTTTACAATCTCACAAGTCAATTTAGGATTGTTTGAAGGTAATCTTCCATGTGTGAGGGTCTATATTATTTGCAACTACGAGAAACATAATGACAAGACAAAAGAAAGAAAACAAAAAAAATAAACAACACCAAACACAAATGAACCAAGGCAGGAACTACAAAAAGAAAATGAAAAAAAGCAACAAGAAGAACAAGGGAAAATAAGAAAAACCCTACCTAAAAAAATAGGGTCAAGCGACCAAGATGAGCTCAAAAGACAACAAGGTGTAGAGATCGACGCTACACAATCTAATCAAGCTCGTAAATTAGGTACAATATAGGGTTCAACCTCACTAGGAAAACTCAGGCACTCAAAGAAAGTCACAACTTGAAATGCAAAGAGTGAACAAAGTGAGGTCTCACACCCCATTTATAATGCCTGGACTAATGACATCAAACCTCAAGCCCCCGGGATGTTAGGAATCAGGGTGTCAAGGATCGAGGGTGTTGGACTTGATGTAATGGCATTGACCCCTGATATTTGAGACCCCAACCCTATCGCAAATTGGTATTTTGGGGATCGAGGTTTTGGGGTAAGTATGTATAATGAAAAATTATGAAAGCCCGCTAACATGCAAGCCTGAACTTTAGGCTAAAAAAAAGGAAAGAAAAGAAAAGAAGAAACCAAGGGAAGAAAAGAAGAGAAAAGAGAGAAAGGATAGGGGAAAAGAGAGAGAAAGAGTCCTCCTCACTCAAGCATTGAATTATTAGGGACTCGAAGTCCACTATCTGGCTCACCCAATACAAATGAATGACGATGACTCAACAAAGACAAAGAAAGAAGACAAACACAAAGGCCAAAAATGACAAAAAGAAAGAGGGGGGTCCCTCATTTGGCCAAGCGACTAAAATGGGGTGTGAGTTGTGAAGACACAATAGTTACACCTTAGGCCTAACGTACATTGACATCATTACAAAACATAGAAAAGAGAAAAACGATAGTAAACAAGACAACATTTAATTTCAAATTAATTTTTTTTTAATATTTATTTCTATTGTTTCCACTTAAGATACTTAATTATTTGTATTGTAATGGATTTTAGATTCTACTAGTTAACTAGTTATTAAAAACAATCATATGAACCAATGGTAAGTAAGTTGTTTTTTATTTTTCAAATTTATTTTATCATTCTAAAGTTTACATGCATGTTATTTAAGTTTTTAAAATGAACAATTATTAATTGACTTTTTGTTATCTTTTATGTGATAAGTGTAACACATTAATCTAGGTGTGGATAATTAAATTATGTAAATTATATTTTTAATAGCATTAATCTGGAAAAATATCAATACCCTCTAACTAACGTGAAAACCCATATAAAATATATAATATTACAATACAATCTAATATATAATATAATAATGTATAATATATATAATTTTATTTCAATCATATATAATTAAAAAATATATTAAAAAAATAAAAATAAGATTAAGAAATAATACAAATAAAATTTAAAGTAGCATTTAAATTAATTATAATTTATAATTTATAATTTTTTAAATAATTATAATTAAAAAATAGAATTATTTATTGTTACAACAATACTAGAACAAACAATCATAATTATCTATTTTAATCATTAATTAAAATACAATTAATTAAAATTAAGATTATGGTTAAAAGGAACACATAATACTTTTAAGATTATGATTAGATTTCCATTTAAGATAATTATTTATATCAGATTTGATTTTAGTGACTGCAAATTTCTTTTATTAATGAAAACACTGGCACGCTTTTATTTAGAAGATTTGATTTTATATTGGATTTGATTTTTATTTTATTTCTAGTGTTTCCATTTAAAATACTTAACAATTTATATTAGATCTGATTTTAATGACTGCAACTTTCTTTTTTTAAATGAAAATATTAGTAAGTTTTTGTTTAGAAGATTTAATTTCATATTAGATAAATTTATTTTTTACTCCTATCATTTTCTATTGACAAGCTTTTATTAGATTTGATTTTAATAATTACAACTTTCCTTTTCCTTTTTCCTTATTTACAAACATGATTTTAGTGAGTGTAATATTTCTTTTTAAATAATTTTTTTACTGTTAAAATTAAAAAACAGAATAAGAATTATTCTTATTCTCTCACAATAACTTGTAGAATTATCTACAAAATCGGTTAACAAGATTAAGAAGATAATGCATTAAGTATATTAAAGAAGAATAACGATAATTCAATGTTTTAAGTTAGACAGTTTGAATGCATTGATTATATTAAAGAATAATAATAACTTATATTTAAAATTTAGCGGTCCTTAACCGCCCTACTGATATATATACGATGCACTAGAATTGTAAAATCATTCTGATAGACCGAGACATTCAGTAATAAATGGCTCTTTTTTCTATTTCTCTTTGGCCTTTCTCACCGATTCTGCTGCTTTTGCTCACACATTTCAATGGTGGTACTGCTCACTCCTATCCAATTAAATCAAAGGCAACTAATGCAAATCTTACAGGAGGTAATATAAACTCATTTCTTTCAATTTCAATTTCTGATTTTGTTATGAGATTAGTGGAATGTAGTGATTAGTGATGGACTACAATGGAGTAAAAAATTTAAAAAATCGAGTTGTATTATTCTACAAAGATATGGAAGTATAATATATTAATGGTGAATTATTTTACAGAGACTGCTTGGTATAAGCAAGACTTTAGGGAGTACCTTGGTGCAAATGTAACTCAAGTTTCACAAAGAATTTACAGAGGAGGATTGGCATGTGGGAGTTGCTTGCAGGTTATAGTCTCTACATAAATGAAATAATAGTCTCTATATTCTTTTTTCCTAATTTATCATACTTTTAAAGCTTTTTCAGTCACTTTTTTCTAATTTATCATACTTCTTAAGTTTTTTCAGTCATTTTTTTCTAATTTATCATACTTCTTAAGCTTTTTCAGTTTCAAAGTGAGTTCTTGAAATCTTAGATGGTTTTGTTATAAACAGGTGAAATGTATTAATCAGAGTCATTGTACAAACAACAGTGTCAATCTGGTGGTAGTGGGTTCTGGTTATGCAGGAGAAAATGATTTTCTTATAAACTGGGACGCTTACAAACAATTCTTCCCTAAGGGCAACAATTTCCAATTGCCAGGGAGTATTGACATTGTTTACCAAAGGTTTGCAGGATTCTCTTGTAAATTTATTCCATAGTAGTGGAAAATATTTGTTGTACTCATTATTAATCTGAAATATGTTTCAAAATAGTTTCATTTGAAATAAGATAAATCTCACATTACATTTTGGAAATCAGAAATTAAAATAGTAACATTCTTATTAGAATTTGTACTTTTTCCTAAATTTTCAATTTTGATGAAAACATTCTAATTTTAATATGCTCAATGTGAGATGTTTTCTTTTGGAAAATCAGAGTTCCTTGCCATTATCCTCATAAGAACATAACCATTTGGATAGAAAAGAGCAGTTCTTCTTTCCTGCAACTTGTACCTTGGTATGTGGGAGGCAGCAGAGATATAGTTGGAGTTCAGCTTAGAGAGGTATATATAATATATATACACCCATCTCTATAATTTCTATTATGTTACGCTTATGATATATATTTTGTTTAGGGTTCATTTTGGATGATAATGAAAACACTTTGTGATTGCCACTGCAGGAGAAGGGGCTGAATTGGAGAGAATTAAAACAGAGAAATGGGTCACCTGTGTGGTGGATAAACTTTTGGGATGCATATGGGCGTTCATTAAAGAATAATTTTGTTGTTCGTTTTAATATGACTGATGGTTTCAGTTATGGATTGACAAATGCTTCAACTGTCATACCAATTTCTGATGCATATGCTTGGATTGCTGGAGCTAAATATAATTTTGGATTTCAGCTTGCTTAGATTTCAAAGGGATTTTTGAGGTGCTGGTAATTAGTGGGGATTTGAGCTTGTTACACTAAATAATTTCTGATGAAAAATAGATATATTTGTTCAAGAATTGGTCTTGTTATAGATCTAAAGGGTTTGTTATAGTGGCTTTTTATAATATGTAAATCTTTCTATATAAATAATAGTTTTAACATTTGTTGTAATTAGATTGAATATAAAATAATGTTAGAGTAATGATTTTTGAGAATTATTTAAAATGGATATATTTATGATATTTAATATATTGGTTTATGGTATATATATTGTTACTTTATTTTTAGAAGTGTAATATAATATTTAAAATGTTTATTATATTGTTTTATGGTATCTATATTGTTATTTTATTTTTAGAAAAGTAATAAAAATTATATATTTAAATGTTATTTTATAATAGTTTCATTTGGAGGTATATCTTTATTTAAATAAAAATTAGGGACTTTAAATTTAAGAAAAAACGGTCAGCTCTAAAACTAGTGTAAAAAAATGGATTTGTCATTAATTCACATTCAAACACAAGTGAAGTGATTTATTAAAATAGATATAATATAAATACTACTTTATTCAAATTCATAAATTTATAGGCTATAAAATGATGATAAAGTGCACAATGAGGTATCTTGTGACCAAATAGATAAGACACTTCAGTCTAGTTTTACTTATGATTGTATAATATTCATTGTTTTCTCTCAATATGAAAAAGCAATATAAAGAATCTATTACAATTACAAGTAATATAGGGGAGAGGACCTAGTAGTCGTGCACCCTAACTTCATGCTTCTCAAAAGTCGACATAACAATGTCAAAAACAATCAAAATTTTTATAGCATCTTCTATGATGAGTTAACTGCTTATAACTAAGGTTTTGGGTCGTCATCATCAGTTTTGATAAGTTTTTTAAACCGATTTACAAAAAGTGTTCAAAATGTCCATTTTCGAACCCCCTACCAATCATAGCGAATCACCACACCCACTCTTTAGTTACACTTGATCTATTAGTTGAACATATTGTCACCTAAAAAATTCACCCCCAAACACATATGCAAACAATTAAAATTATATTATTGTAGGTTAAGGATTAATAATTGAATAAAATTAAATAATTTTTGTTTTATGTTGTTGGAATAGTCAAACAATTTTTATCATATAAATGAATAAATAAAATCTAAAAACTAAATAAATCTAACCTAATAGGCTATCTACTCAACCCTAATCTTCTTTATCTTCCACCGTTGCCATGAGGGTTTGCTGCCATTTCTTGTTTTCATTTTTAGAGACAGCCAAGGGAGGGTGAGGGTTAGCTGTCGCCACAGGAAGAAGAACTAGGGGAAGAGCAACCAGAGACGTGGCAACCAGAGCAGCCAAGGGAGGGCCACACAATGCGATAAGGTGTTTAGGCAAGTCGCGGACGGATGGCAGACTGCTACCTCACTGGAGTCTTTCATTTTTTCACCCTTGCATCTGCGTCGACCCATCTGGAGCTGCATCGACCCATAAAAGCAGCTGCATCGACCCATCTGGAGCTGGAACTGCATCGACCCATCTGGAGCTAGAGCTGCATCGACCCATCAGCATTCAAGTGTGTCTGTTGACACAGTCCCTTGCTAGAAATCTGCACTCATTCGAGATGGTAAGGTCAATTCTTTTTGACCTTACGGGGCAATGAACTTTTCCTTCTGTTAACTGGGTAGTGCATGTTCTGTAAATTTCAGTTGTTGTTAGAATTTCAAGTTTTTGGGTTGCATTTGTGGGATGATCCTTTGATAGGGTTGTCGTAGCCTTCATTACCAGTAGTTACTTCACAGTATCAACCCTTATTTTGTCTTCGATTGCTAGTCTTTAGTTTTTCTGTAGTGATAGTTTTAGGTTATCATTTTTTTCTCTAATTTTTTATGGCTCTCCAAATGGAAGATATCTACTATTATTATGTTCTGAATATGCAAATGGTTTATATTAGGCACAATGATAGCAGGAAGGAGAAGAAGCAAAAGAAACATTAAAAGTGTGCTCATGTTTTCAAATACTCATCTTACCATAGTCAAGTAGTTTGTGCTGGCAGAAATTTTGGGGTCGATCATTGATCCCCCCCTTCAGAAATTTTCTGGGTTAATTTCCATGCATTTCTGGGTGTCTTTTTACAATGTAGATCTGAAAATTTTCTGGGTTAATTTCCATGCATTTCTGGGCGTCTTTTTACAATGTAGGTCTGAAAATTTTTTGGGTTAATTTCCATGCATTTCTGGGTGTCTTGTTACAATGTAGATCTGAAAATTTTCTGGGTTAATTTCCATGCATTTTTGGGTGTCTTTTTACAATGTAGGTCTGAAAATTTTCTGGGTTAATTTCCATGCATTTCTAGGCATCTTTTTACAATGTAGATTCAAAAATTTTCTGGGTTAATTTCCATGCATTTCTGGGCGTCTTTTTACAATGTCTATTCTGATATATACCAATATTATTGATTGAAGGTTTATAAAGAATTCAATATATATTCTGATATATACCAATATTGTTGATTGAAGGTTTATAAAGAATTCAATATATATATATTGAATTCTTTATATATATATATATGAGATTCAGTCTCTTTGTTGGTTGGAGATTTATAAAGAATTCAATATATGTATATGTGTGTGTGTATATATATATATATATATATATATATAATTCTTTATATATATATATATATATGAGATTCAGTCTCTTTGTTGATTGGAGATTTATAAAGAATTCAATATATATATATATATATATATATATATATATATATATATATATATATATATATATATATATATATATATATATATATATATATATATATATAGATTCGGTCTCTTTGTTGATTGAAGGTTTGTAAACAATTCAATATATATATGAGATCTGGTCTCTCACAGTTGAGTTGTATATTGAATTCTTTAAAAACCTTCAATCAACTTTGAGGCTGAATTAGTCAATGTTTTGTGTATTGGATTCTTTAAAACCCTTCAATCAACTAAGAGGTTGAATCACTCATTGTTTTTGGTTTCATATTTGAGGAGTACTGTATATAACAATAAGCAAATGTACAGGCATTACAAAATTACCATTGAAATATAGACAATACAAAATGACATATAGAAAATACAAAATGACCAGCTTGTAGATATTTATAGACAATACAAAATGACCAGCTTATAGCTCTAGCCATTGACATATAGACAATACAAAATGACTAGCTTGCAGGTATTAGAAAGTAAGCCTGGTCTAATAACATTTACATAGTCTGAAAAGGATGCATTAGAGAAGAAAATAACAATACTTTGAAATAAGTAGTATAGAATGGCCAGTCTATAGAATAGTACAAAATGACCAGCTTGTAAGCACCATGGACTGATGCAGCATCACTAGTTCAACATGAAGCCAGGGAAGGGCTCTGGCTCCTCTACTTCTTGTGCCCCAAGACTATCTGGAAATGGTTTTTTGGCATTGGATGAATTAACTTGTGGGGTGATAGGAGCTATATGGCCACTCATGTTCTCATCTAAATCTCCACCAAATTGGAGTTGTTTGATTGGAGGGTTAGATTGACTAAGTCCTGTTGTTGCATCTACGTTGTTAAAGGCAGCATAGGCAGGGTTTAGGAATATGTTGTACATATCTCTCAAGATTTGATGATGTTTAGGCAGGGGAGATGAGGGAGTACTGTGCTGCCCTGCTCTGCTCACATCTGGGTCTAAACTGCTACTATCACCAACTTGACCATTGTTAAGAGAAACATTTGGAGGGGGTGAAATGCATCTTACAATTTGCTGATGTTCAAGCGAGGGTGTCGATGGACTCCTCCCCTCCCCATTAGTGCATGCAAGTCCCTTTTTTACCCGCCCTTTTGCCAACATATCTTTTCTGATAGCTTGCCTCTATTTCTTTATCATCTCCCTCTGAATTTGTTGTTGGATCTTCTCCTCCTGCTTCCTTTGCTTTATTACCTATCTTTCAAGTTTTTTCTCTTCCTTCCTTTTCCTTGCCTCAATTTGATGCATTTTCTTGGCCTCCAATTGTTTTTTCTTCCTTTCCTTCAACTCTTCAAGTTCAACCTTCTTTGCTTGTTGCTGCTCTTGCAAAACTATATACTCATTAGATGTAAGTATCTGAGATCTTCTGCCCAGTCTAAGCGTATTACTGTCATAAGGAGTGGACCGCTTTGTTACCGTTTCAATTGGAAGCCTCAAAAATTTTCTTAATGGCCCTTCATTGCACAACATGTGCTCATCTTCTATGTCAGTAATTGTTGGTGGTGTGTTAAGTGCATCTAGATTGTGGTCAACCTGGTCATTTTCAACATCATCACATTCCACAGTTGAATTTTCACAATCTTCTATTTTTGCATAATAATGTACCACCTCATATATTGGCAGTGGAGGTGGACAATGAGCCACCTCAGGCTCCTCTATTGGCAGTGGTGGTGGAGTAGGCATTGACAAAGAAATGTCTTCATCTTGAAAATCAATTTGCACTCCTAACTTTTTTGCTCCTTCTTTAACCCAATCAAGTGGATCAACCTGTGTTGGCAGGCCCATTTCATTGGCCAAGTCACTTTCAAATTGTCTTGGTTCATCATCCAAGTCACTTTCAACTTGTTTTGGTGAACCTATGTTTGCATTTGGATCATCATTCTATTGAGTTGCCATTTTTTCCAAACATTGTTCAATTTCATTGTCTTTATAACTGGCCAGCCTTAACATGCTGGCAATTCCACCAACTTCATTGTCATCTTGTACATGGAATGCATCACTTGGTTTCATGTCATGGGAAAGAGCATCTTTATCCAATGGCCAAATTCCAGTCCTTCTGAAACCAACAGTTATGTTGTCAGATACAAGGGCAAGTTTGAAAGCTTTGCTTGCAAGTTCAGCCAATTTTGTTCTCCTTATTTCTATGTGTGGATGTTTGGCCATCCATTTTGACCTCTCAAATTTGAAATATGATTTAAATGGAGAGAACACACTTACATCTAAAGGTTGTAATTTATGACTTGTGTGGGCAGGCAACGTTAGAAGATCTATGCCTAGAGATCTTGCCTCTTGGATTGTGGTTAAAGCGACATGGCTTCCATGACTATCAAATATCAGGAGATGCCTATTTGTTGTTGAAGCCCCTCCTGGAACAGATCTAGAAAAATGATGCAACCAACTTAAAAATAATTCTTTGGTCATCCAAGCGTGGGCCTGGGTTGCCATGCAAGCCCCCGCTTCACAATTAGCAATGTAATTTTTTAGTTTTCTTTTTGCTTTAAAAAGATAGAAACCTGGTATGCTGTGACCTGCAGCATTTACTTAGCACAATATTGTGATCCATTCTCTAGTTTTAGATAAGATTTGGGGAACACTTCTACTTCCCAATTTTGCAATCACCCGCATCCCACAATTTCTACCAGCTTGCACCCCTGTTTCATCACAATTCTAGATGTTGGTTGTTGCATAATGATTGGTATTATACAATGCCTCCAAATTGTCATAAAAGTCTACCACAATACTTGGTCGCAACATCACTGCTCTATCTCTATCTAGACCTTCAGCTGTCCTAATTGTCAAATCTGGATGATGCTTGCAGAACCCCACCCGCCATGACCTGCCAGGTAGACCATTCTTGAATGGATTTGGCCTTGTTTGGCATATGTGAGCTACATGAGACTTTAGCTGAATGACCTCCAATCCACGACCAAGTTGAGCTAAGTCTTTGCACCAGTCAACAACTTCCAACTCTTCCTCCAAAGAGAGGATTGTTGGTGGACCCTTTATTTTTGTTGTTGTCAGTCCTGCAAGCCAGTATGATATACTACTCACAGGTATTCCCCACTTCTTTGCTTCTCCTCTTATGGAATATGAATTATCTTCAACATCTTCAAGGGCACGATCCATATCCTCTTCTGTCCACTAATTTCCAGTTTTCCTTTTGTTGTTGCTATGCTGTTGAGAAGATTTTAGTGCAACATCTTTTCTTTCTGCATTCTTATCAGTAAGATCGTAGCTTGTGTCATCAGGAGCTGGGTTGTTGGCTATCTGGGCACCACCATCACAGTTTGGGTTATCACCATCAGATTCAACCACATGCAACTTAACACCCCTTGGATAATAGGCCCTCAATTTTTTAATGTTTCTTTTGCTTCTTCTCCTTCCTGTATACACCCTAAAATGGTCGCCTAGACTTTGGGCCCCATTTATTCAATTTATCAACCCTGAATCATTTTGATCAATAATCAATATTTTCAACATTATCAATCTCTTGATCAAATCTTAATTTCGATCATATATTGGATTTTTATCGTTGGGCTAACCATTTATCCTAAGTCTTTATTTTGATTAAAAGGAATATTTCCTCCCCTTTTAATTAAATAAAAAGCCCACCTTTTCCTCTTATCCTAAGTTGCACAAATAAAGCATTATTCATATTTTATAAAAAGGGAAAAAGCACTTTTTGTCTCACATGAGGCTCAAAAGTCAACACTTCACTCTCATTGGAGGATGTTTGTGCACATGGATTGCTCCTCTTTCAACCTCCACCGCTGATTAAGATCTTTTGCCTCTTAATCTCCATGGTCCATTCCTTTGCATTTCTTATAAAAGGAGAGCTCTCTCCCTCATTTGCATATCCATTCTCTTTTATAGATATCCATATTTTATGCTAATGTTATGCTGCAGGTTTTCTAGGTACATTTGGAGCTTTTGAAGACATTGAAGACTTGCTTCATTTCATCACTTAGTTGCATATTTGCTCTCATAGTTACATGTTCATGGCATCATAGATTAGATTTCCTTTTATGCAATAGAATAAGCTCACATAGTTTAAATAGGAGGCATTGTAATCCATTGCTATTTCCTTTCATAGCTTAGTTTGTACTTCCATTTTCATAGCATAGCTTGCACATTTGCATCTTCATCTTAGTTGCATTGCATTGCATTTCATATTAGATTCTTGGAGATATTGGCATTGTTGCCCTTGTCTTCATTGTGAATCTCTCATTGTGTGGTTGACTAGCAAGGTCACTTTCTTGTAG
Source organism: Chamaecyparis obtusa (assembly GCA_027943335.1). Taxonomy (NCBI): domain Eukaryota; kingdom Viridiplantae; phylum Streptophyta; class Pinopsida; order Cupressales; family Cupressaceae; genus Chamaecyparis; species Chamaecyparis obtusa. The sequence goes on from BSBK01000435.1 coordinate 20,452, forward strand.
CTCTAGCTGAGAGCAAAACTCATAGTCCCTTGCAACTCCATGCATAGAGAGCTATGAGCCGATTTGTGAGGCCTCATCCTTGAGTAACCTTGCATGCAATGGTTCATAGAAGTGCATATTTTAGTGTGTACATTTCTGGCGCCCACCGTGGGGCTGAGTAGATTAGCTTTGTCCCTTTAATTCTGCATTTTCCGTCAAAATTTTCGTCAATTTTCGGCTTGATTTTCAGTCTCTGGTTTTTTGTCTCAAAGTATCGCGCGATACTTCTCAGAAATATCACGCGATATACCTTTGTATAGTGGTACGATACTTCGCGCTTGCTAGAAATATCGCTTGCTTTGAAGAGAAATATCGCGCGATAGTTCGCCCCTGATGGACTATCGCCCGACCCGCCTGGAGTATATCGCCCACCAGTACTGAGGTATATCGCCTGGCATAAGGCGAAATATCGCGCGGACTGAGAAGTATCGCCTGGTGTCGGGCGAAGTATCACGCGATACTGTGTCTGTACCTGGCAGTGACCTATTTTTGAGTTATTTTATCTATCTTGCAAGTTTCGGGTTCTTAGCTATCTTTTTGAAATTTTCTGAAATTTCCAACGTTTCTGAAATTTCTGAAATTTTTGGAAAACGGGTGCCCATTTTTTTTGAAATTTTGCAAATGGTATCAAAAGTTTAAGTGTGATATATCGTTGGAAAGGTCTTTCTTAGCCTAATCCAACCACGATGGTTTCATTTTCAGATTTTATCATTTGATTAGATATTTTTGCAGATTATCTAATTTTTCATGTACTAATCATTGGTAGATTTTGGATTTTGCTTCTCCTAACTCTTGTTGGTCTAACAAGTTGTGTTTGTAGGTGCTCTCATTACTTGAAATTTGTCAAAAGAATGCATGTCAAAGAGGGCTACTAATGGTTTTTGCAGGGCTGCCCAAGCATAAAAACAAAAAAAATAAATTTTTTTGCTTGTTTGTTTGCTTTCTTTTCAAGTGTGGCATTCACTAATTGTAGTAGGAATCTTAATACCTTGTGAAAGGGATCTTGAGGTGGTAGGAGAAGTATGCTCTTCACCTTTAGGTGAATCAGAAAATCTTGACCCATTTTAAGGTTTTGGAAGCAAGGGGGTAATTGATCTCTTTGCTTGGTGTGTTTGGGAAAGATTCTTGAGATAGGGGAGTATGCTCTTCACCCTTGTGGTGAATCAAAAACCTTGAACCTCAAGATTTGATCCATTTTTGTTTAGTTTAGGAATCCTTTAGCGGGCCTGCTCTTGAGCAATCAAGAGGAACGACTCAAGTGGGGACAACCTTGTCATCATTTTCCTTGGTGGCAAGTGATTCCAACTCACTATAATCTCAAGGCTATCAAGGACACCAAAAACCTTGGTAGACATAACACTTGTCTTTGCTTGATGTAAGTACTTGTGGGATTGTGACCATGAGGAAAACATTGAGCAAGAATGCTTAAGGTACTCTTGAGGCCGCGAGGTCCTAGTCCTTTACGAGGAGCAAGAGGGGTGTTGTGAACGGAAATCCTTATTAAGAACCATTAGATAGAAGCCACCCTCTTTTAGCCGCTTATCTTCTTAGTGCAAGGATTGATCCAAGTGGTTTACCCGGATCACCTTAAGATACTCACCATATGTGTCCCTTTGGTTGTGTCATTTTGACATTTCCATGACAAAGCCAACATCTCTTGTGGGTAACCACTTGGTGTGAGGCGAGGGGGCATCAAGTTGTGGGCTAAGTTGGTAAGTATTGAGCCTTGACTTTCTAGGATAGATTTGCTTGAAGTGTTTTCGATTGTGTGATACCAGTGCAAACGTTCTCAACATACAAACAATCGGTAGCATTCATAGGGTGCTTTTTCAATTTTGATATCACAAGTGTTTGTCTTGGCAAGGTTGCTTTTGCCCTTGTTTCAAGTGTTTGAAGACATGTTTGATCCCATACTGTTTGCAAACCTGTCTAATTGCTATTGAATTTGTGATAGAAATCAGACATTTTCACCCTCACATTCAAAAACTTGAAATTAGACCTTAAAAACTCAAAATTTTGCACAAATTGGTCAAGATCAACATCAGTATCACATTAGCCAAAGAGAAATATCGCATTAGAAGGTTGTTCTTGGTGAGAAAGTTTATCTCTAGAATTGTGAGCTACATTCTTGGAAAATTCTCGTACTCTTATTGTCCAAATAATTTTCATCTAATCTCAATTTCAATTATATTTTGGCCTAGCCCAACCTCCTGGTTCAAAAGTGCAAGGGTAGTCACCCTTTGATTTGAAGCACCTCTTTGACAGTGTTGGTAAAGCCCCTGCTTCTATCTTTTCATTTCTCTTTGGACAATAGAGAACTTTGATTATCCTAGTTTGGTGTTGACATTTTGTGAGGTCATCCTATTACCAGTCTTCCTTGGTCAGTCTAGATCTTAGATCCTAGGTGCTGTCATGTTGCTCAACATCTCAATGAACATTATGGTATCAATTACACAAGATGACTCTTAGTCTTCTTCTTTCTTCTCCATTTCCCATGATCTTCTGAAGTCTTCTATTCCCATGGGAAATTCTTCTTCTTCTTCTTGATTCTTTTCCTCTTATTATCTAGTCTACATTCCTTTATTCATCTCTTCTATTCATTTCTTCCATGCTTGATTCTTCCTCTTCTATAACCATGAATCTTGACTATCTGGTTTTGGAACCTTTATTAAGAATAGACGATCTTGAGCTCATTGACATATTCGAAAAGTGTTGTTCTTCCAAAATTCTCATGAGTGATGAATTTATAGCAAAAATAAAAGAAAAGATGTTTAAATCAGATGCTTTTGCTAGAATCATAAACATGATCATATCACGATCTTCTTCTTCCAAATATTCTTCTTCTTCTAAATCTTCTCATCATTCTTCACCTTCCAAGTCTTATCATGACTCTTCCAGACATCATTCTCATTCTTCATATTCTAAGTCTTATCATGATTCTTCTAAACACTATTCACATTTTTTATCTTCCAAATCTTATCATGACTCTTCTAAACATCATTCAAATTCCTCATTATCCAAGTATTCTTCTTCCACTAGGTCTTCACCTTCCCCTTCTTCACAATCTCATTCTTCTTCTACTTCTCCTAAGAGTCTTACTTCTCTTCATAAGACATACCATAAAGAGCAACGTGATAGTCCTTGTGATGTCTCTTCCATAAAGAGTGACACACCTACCTTTGATGACTATGATGACTATGATGACTATGATGATGGACAATGTAGCAATACTTATGGCACCTATGTTCCTAAGAGTCCTCCTCGTCGTGTGCTTAGGCTTACTAAAGGGTCATCCTATTGGATAGATTGTGATGGTGATCCATATGATTCTGATTTTGAGAGAAATTATGATATTTGTTGTGAACAATATGATACATCTACTTCTATTGAGGAAGAGAAAGCTTTCCGTGCTGATTATAAACGAAGATACTATGAGCATGTCTTGTCTAAAAACTCTCATGCTGAAAATAAAGATTACACTCTCCAGCAAGATCATGTTAATGCTAAACCTTTGTCTTGTGATGGTCCCCTTCCATCCGTCACTTCCTCCAATACCCACACACTTCCTAAAGCTTCTGATTCATCCAAATCTTTCACAAATCTTTCATCCAACAAAGATCCTAAGACTTTCCATGCGGTTCCATATAGTTATCCTCAAGGGCCACCTCTTAAAGATACTCAAGATAACCTTCACTTGGCTGCAAATACTTTCAATAATGCTAAACCTAAAGAGCCTAAGCCTTTATGCGCTATAATGCCTACTTCAGCTAGTCCTTCACCACCTCTTCCAAAGTCTTCCATACAATCCCAACATGCTTCCTTGTCCTTAGAAGTGGCTCCATGTCAAGAGGACTCTCAAAATGATAAAGAAAAGAACATAAAGAAAGATCAAGATCAAGGACCCTCCATATCATCCAATTCTCTTCATGATGTATCTTCTCCATTGCATGGTTCTTTTGATCCTCTACGCTCTTCCACATTCATTCCACCATATCCTAAGCAAGATCAAGCTACTACTTACACTATTGAGCTTATTGATAATCAAAATAACCTTACCACACTTGCGCTTTCCAAAGATGATGTTTCCATTAAGGTTATTAAAAATGGTGTTGTTACTTCTGATGTTAAGCCTATTGAAAATCAAGAAAAAAATGATGCGCTTATGCTATCCAAAGCAACTTGTCAAGATCAAAGTCTTCCATCTTCTTGTTCTACCACTCCATGTTCACTTCCGCTTTCTGCTCTTCCTAAATCTTTGCAAGCTACGAATTATCCTATCAAAGAAACTGCTCCTATTCAAGATGTGCATGATCCTATTGAAAATCCTAATGCTCATTCTAAAGATGCTGATATCCTTGGTTGTGATATAGATGCTGATGAACTTATTGATTATCCTTTTGCATCTTCCACTTCCATCCTTGGACCTCCTCCACCAATACTAAGGGCTTCACATCTTCCTTCCATTTTGGGTCCTTATGTCCCTTCACTTTCCTCTCCTAATTATCCTAATTTGTCATCCATCTTGGGTCCTTACATCCCTCCATCTCCTATCTTTCCTCAAGATCAACATAGATGCATACCCTTGAATCCCTTTCATCCACCCACCCATCTAAACCGGTCATATCCTCCTTCTTTTTCCACAAGTCCCAAGTCTTTTGGATGTAACTTGAATGTTCAATACAAGAAAAAGAAGCAATACAAGAATCCATCAAAAAAAGAAGATCACCATGTCCCCTCTAATCGACATGGATATATAAAGTCAAAAGAGATATCTAAGAAGAAAACTACAAGACAAGTATGGGTTCCAAAACCCATCATTGAAGATATTCTCTCTAAATTATCAAAAGGAAATGAAAAGCCTAAGGCTATATGGATTCCAAAATCTCTCTTGAAAGAGTCTAATGTTGAACAAAAAGTGAAGTTGACATTCAAGCTTCCAAAGACTTCCACTTCATCTTCTTCCAAAAACATTCTTTCATTCCATGCGCCTGAACCACAACCTCTGCTAAACATTTTTCATATTCCTTCTCGTATTCCTCCATTCACATTTGAGAATTATAACAAGTACACCAATCCACTCTTTGAGGAGTCAAATAGCAATAATGAACCAGAATATGGTTCGCACTTGGACTAGAATATGGTTCATGTTTCCTCCATCCTCTCGCCACCCTTCAAGGTGTGTATTGACGTTGATCTTACCTTTCTTTCCTTCTACCTTCTATCATTTTTTTTTTTTCTCATTTGCCTATTCCTCATGCATCTTCCTTTCCCCTTCAGCATCTTTGAGCATATCATTTTGGATCCTTGGTATATCAATGGTTTATCCTTTCAAGGAGCATTATCTAAAAAGCTTGCCTTCTTCCAAAAAAATAAAAAAAATAGAAAAATTAAAAAAAAATAGCAAAAAAAAAAAATTAAAAAATGAAAAAATTGAAAATGTGCCATGGTGAAAACCTGGAAACAGGCACCTTGGTAGCAAAAGTAAAGAGAAATAAATTCATCCTATGGTGAAAACCACTCCCTTGTGGCACCTTGGATAAGTACCATGATGAAAACCTGGCAATCAGGCATCATGCGTAGTTCTTCTACATATTTCATACATTTCATCTTCTCTCTTTGATCTTGACAATGTTGATCTATATATGAACATTTGGCTATTTTGTGAGCTATCTTATGATGATCTTGCTTTCATTCCATTCATGTCTAGCCTTCATCTTTATTTTCCTCCATTCATTCTAGCCTTTCGCTATCCTTTTCCCCTTTCATCTTGATCTAAACAAAAAAGTAAAATGTGATGCTATGAAGCCTCTTGACATGTCTACTCCTTTGGACTGCATCCTTTCCTTCTTTTGCATTACGCTTTTGAGGCTTATCCTATGCTGGCTTTCCTTGCTTGTCCAGATGTGCTTTACATGATAATTTTTTCCCTAGCTTGGGTACTCTTGAGGGGTTTGACCTTGAGGATTTCTTCCCTCCATTTGCCCTCATTCTCCTTTCCTCCATCTCAGTCACCAACTTGCTAATCCCTCTTGTTCCCCACCTTCCTGGATATTGGGACTGCACGATGTGATCTTGCTTAAAGAGTTTGATGCCTATTCTATCTGGGGGCATCCTTTGTACATATCTTATTGATCCTGAAAAAATTTCAAAAAAATTCATATATGATGCTGAAAAAATCTTTAAAAGCATATAAAGTCCTGAAAAAATACAAAAAAATCAAAAAATTCAAAAAATCAAAAACAATAGAAAAAGTGCCTTGGTGAAAACCTAGCAATAGGCGCCTTGGTAGAAAAAATCCAAAAAATTGAAAAAATTGCAATAAATCCAAGTGGTGAAAACCTGGAAACAGGCGCTCCTTGAGGCCTTTGCACCCCTATTTATTAGTATGCATCCTTGACACTTAGCCACTTTCCATCATGCCTTGACCTTATTTGACTTGGTCTGGAATTGGTCTTTATCTTTGTCTAGGGGGCATACCTGTTAGCATTGGTCCTTAAGGTGCGTTTGTCTCTTGGGGCATTTCACAACAGGTGTTTTTCAACACCACCCCAAACAGTGTTTTTCAACACTACCCTTGCGTCGAGTGTTTCTTAACACTTATCAGGTGTCTTGCCCAACAGTCTTGTATGACCCGATATTTCTCATTTTGCAGATATGATACTCAGAATTTGACTCTATGACCAACACACACGCACTTAAACAATCCACTCGCTGACGATATGATGACTGTATTTTTCTTTGTGTGCTGTCTATGAAGATTTCTTTGATGGTTAGTCTCTCCCTGAGAAGTCTCCGATGATGCATTGCTAGAAGACTGAGGGAATGAGAACATGTTTTCTTTCTTTATCTACTTGTGGGTATATTTTGTTGGTCCTACCTGTCATGAGCATTTATGCTGGTCTTACTTGACACTATGGATTGACAAGGTATTATCCTTGACTATTTTGCGAGTGCATGCTTTTAGCTATCCTGACTTTCATGTGTCTTGATACAAGCATAATCTCGCCATATCAAATTTAGGTGATCTCACTGCATTAGTCATCTTGACCTCCATGTCTTTGATGCCTAGGTGAGATTTCCACATTTCTATCTGATAAAGATCATATTCATATCCACATAGTTATGCTAGTGTACATTGTATGATCTTATGACGCTACCAATAATGCTCAATGATGATAATTAGATGTCTATAAGCGTTGTGACCTTGCAAGTCAACCACTTTCATAGTAGCTTGCATTTTTAGGTTCATGTTAGTCTAGTGTTGCATTTTGCATATGGAGAGAGCTCTCCTTTTCATCCTACATGGACCTGTTAGTCGATTGCGCTCACCTTTCACTTCTTCTTGATCATATCTTTCATCATATCTTTCACTCCTTGTCTTTCACATCACAACCTTTTCTATTCTTATAGCATTTTGACTTTTTGACCTAATTTTCAAAACACCTCGGAATTGCGCAAAAATTGCACTCTTAGCTAATTTCGACGTCCTGGATCCATTTTCGGACTCGAAATCGAAATTCGAGGTCATCTTGATAGTCAAAATCACGTTTCAAAATCTTCTCCCCCTTCTGCGCAGTTGGCTGATCTTTTGAGGCCTAATCTTTTAATCTTTGTTGGGGCATCATCATTCCTTCCTTTTCATGTCTTCCAAACTTCTAGTCTTTCATTCATCTTCATTCCACTCCCTCATTTCTCACGTTGACTACATCTTTCCAGTCAGGCTGGGGCATGTCCTATTGCCTAATGGTTAACCTATTTGACCCTTACATTCGATTGTGATTTCCTTCTGATTTGATCAAATCCTTATCAATTCGCTGTTCTCCTCTCTACCTGATTTCGATTTCAATTCCGAGGGGGCAGTACCTATGAGATTCTCATCCCTGATTCTCTTGATTTTCCTGATTCAGACATCTTTTGTGAGTTTTTGCTCAAAATTTGAGATTCTTATCTCCCATTTTTAGACATTGATTATTGCCTAGCAGCGACGGTGATAGTTTTGTCTAAAGCTTGATTTGCACCTAGCAGCGACGGTGTTGGTCTAAGCTTTTGTTTATGTTTGTCCAGATGTGATCCCGAATCGACCTCATATCTGAGTTGTTTTGTGATCCCAAATCGATCTCACATTGCAACTTCATTCTTTGACTATATGTGTTCCCAAATCGATCACACATTAGTCAAAGAGGGGCAAATGTATACACCCTAAAATGGTCGCCTAGACTTTGGGCCCCATTTATTCAATTTATCAACCCTGAATCATTTTGATCAATAATCAATATTTTCAACATTATCAATCTCTTGATCAAATCTTAATTTCGATCATATATTGGATTTTTATCCTTGGGCTAACCATTTATCCTAAGTCTTTATTTTGATTAAAAGGAATATTTCCTCCCCTTTTAATTAAATAAAAATCCCACCTTTTCCTCTTATCCTAAGTTGCACAAATAAAGCATTATTCATATTTTATAAAAAGGGAAAAAGCACTTTTTGTCTCACATGAGGCTCAAAAGTCAACACTTCACTCTCATTGGAGGATGTTTGTGCACATGGATTGCTCCTCTTTCAACCTCCACCGCTGATTAAGATCTTTTGCCTCTTAATCTCCATGGTCCATTCCTTTGCATTTCTTATAAAAGGAGAGCTCTCTCCCTCATTTGCATATCCATTCTCTTTTATAGATATCCATATTTTATGCTAATGTTATGCTACAGGTTTTCTAGGTACATTTGGAGCTTTTGAAGACATTGAAGACTTGCTTCATTTCATCACTTAGTTGCATATTTGCTCTCATAGTTACATGTTCATGGCATCATAGATTAGATTTCCTTTTATGCAATAGAATAAGCTCACATAGTTTAAATAGGAGGCATTGTAATCCATTGCTATTTCCTTTCATAGCTTAGTTTGTACTTCCATTTTCATAGCATAGCTTGCACATTTGCATCTTCATCTTAGTTGCATTGCATTGCATTTCATATTAGATTCTTGGAGATATTGGCATTGTTGCCCTTGTCTTCATTGTGAATCTCTCATTGTGTGGTTGACTAGCAAGGTCACTTTCTTGTAGCTCTAGCTGAGAGCAAAACTCATAGTCCCTTGCAACTCCATGCATAGAGAGCTATGAGCCGATTTGTGAGGCCTCATCCTTGAGTAACCTTGCATGCAATGGTTCATAGAAGTGCATATTTTAGTGTGTACACTTCCTGCTGTCATTATGCCTAAATAGAATAAACAATATTGGTATATATCAGAATAGACTGCATATTACAATCCTCTATCAGATTAGACTACATATTAGAATGCATTTCAGAATAGAATGCAAGTGTATATCATTCAAACAATATTGGTATATATCAGATTAGACTGCATATTAGAATGCATTTCAGAATAGAATGCAAGTGTATATCATTCAAACAATATTGGTATATATCATAATAGACTGCATATTACAATCCTCTATCAGAAAATAAACTCCAATAAGCCCAAAATTTTCTTCAAAAACACAAATTCAAATTAGGAGAAAGAAATTTTTGAAATCTTGGACTTCAAAAAAGGAAATTTCCTATGCAAATGTCTAAGAATGTCAATAGATAAAGGAAACAAAACTACCAAATTATGGGATACTTTGGTTAAAAAGTTAGAAAATAAAATGGATACATGGAAGAATAAAAGGCTATCAAATGTAGGTTGTGTCGTAGGCTCTTGCATAAGATTCATATTGAATTGTTCGTGGTTAAAGGAAAGTAGGTCGGTCACTTGGTAGGTACTAAAGAACATATTTACCCTGCAGTCAAAAGATAAGTCATAATTGACCCTCTAGAAAATAAAAAGACAGACAGAGAATTTGACTCACAAGAAAAACCATTCATGAAACCATTCAAGTCACATATTAAGCGCACAATAGAAATAAGAAAACACCAATGAAGTAGAGAAAGAAATGAAATGTTAGAATGGTCATTCTTCAGCGCTGCCTCATTTTTCCTCAATCCCCTGCTCCTCACTGTGCACAACATTTCCTTGCCGGTTCGTTATAGTGCATCAGGGCAAAACAAAGTGTCATTTTATTTCCACTATACATAACACTTCAACTAAGAGTCCACATTTTCTCTCCAAGAGGGCTAGCGATAACCTCCATAATTTCGTCGCCATGACATGCTGGGTGTGAATTTTAGAGCAACATAGGCCCTTTTCTTAAATCAGCTGGTAAAATAAGATAACAGCAGAGATAAAGAATAGCAATATTCCAATCATAAACTTGAAAAAGAAATAATATGGTCAACAACAGCGTGCTTTGTTTTTAAATGCAGAATTGCAGATCTGATTCTTTAATTGTAGTATTAAAAAATGAAACAATCAGAAAAGTCAAGCAATGCGACACAAGCTAAGAGGACGCAGGCTATCTTACGCAAATTAGGAGAAAGAAATTTTTGAAATCTTGGACTTCAAAAAAGGAAATTTCCTATGCAAATGTCTAAGAATGTTAATAGATAAAGGAAACAAAACTACCAAATTATGGGATACTTCGGTTAAAAAGTTAGAAAATAAAATGGATACATGGAAGAATAAAAGGCTATCAAATGTAGGTAGAATAACCATGATAAAATCAGCCTTATCAGTCATGCCCACGTACCAAATGTCATGTATGCACCTATCACAATTTGCAAAAGGTAAGATAGAAAATAAAATGAAAAACTTCTTTTGGCAAGGGAGATAGAAAATAAAATAATTTGAATCCCTTCATTACAAAAACTATACAGCATTTACAAATCATTGAATCCCTTCAAACTGGAGGAAAACGTGATTCTTTTCTCACCACATCCATCTACTTCAACAGAAGCACAAACTCTGCTCTTCTACAACAAATCCTCGCAGTCACTATGTGACAGATTGTGGCAGATATCATGTTAATAAATCTCACAAATAACAACTATTTTATTTAGCAGATAATATATATAACTGTTTGACATAATACCTGGATAATATATATAACTGTTTGACATAATACCTGGATTGTTAACTGAATCCTCTGCTAGGCAAAACCAAATTCTCTGCACACACCGAGAATGTAGGGATTGAAACTGTAAACTGTAAACTGCAAACCCAGAGAATGTAAATGTTTTTTGTAAAATAATTCTCTCAGCGTATGCTATATTAATAGAAAATTTTCCCTCCTCCATTTTGAATTTGAAATTGCAATGGCTTTAATGTGAAATTTTGACTTGTTTTTGAATTGGTGAGTTTGCTTGAGTTGTCTTTGGATTTTCATAGCAAAATTTGAATTTGGTTTCATTAATTACTTGGTTTTGAAGGAATGGTGAGCCTCACACCTACCTGTATTTATGATGCAGGTACTGAACATTGCCTGCGTGAGTCTCCAAATGCTGCATTTATGTTAAAAAATTGTGCAAGATGGGACCTTTTCCATTAACAAAGTCTTCATAGTACATAGCGATAGGATTGTCTGGTTGGAATATCTTGCAGATGTTATTGGACAACTGTTTCCCATATATGCACAGCTTGGATTATATAATTTTATAGTTGCCTTTTATCATTGAATATAAAGTGGTCCGAGTCATCTAAAATAACATTTTATATAGTTTGGTATTCAACATAAAATGAATGCAGATTGTCTAGTATTTGTTTCAAATTTAGCAAATCAATGTTATATCCATAACAAATTCCAAATAAGTTGTTAATGTCTAATTTTTAGTAAATAAATGCATGGAAATTCATATCTTTTTTTTCAATCAATAGGATATTTGAGATCAAAATTTGGATGGGAGATTATCAACAACCCTCACAATGATTGATACACGTTCAACTACTGGGTCCTCTCCCCTAGAGAAGTTATAATGACTCAATGTGAACATTTAGCCTTCTAAATTGTCTTATGGTTGTGAAATTTTCTTAAGAGTTGTGGACTCCAAGCATTCTGGAGTGAGTCTAATCCACACCTTACAGTGCCTATTCATTTGGACCCATTTAGTGAACGCATTCTTCTTGGTTTTCAAGATTAAATAATAGTCCAAAAGTTATCTCAAACCAGGAGCAGTTTCTAAAAACTAATTAAAAAATTAGACTTAGAAGGGAAATGGCTAGTGTGTCCTTAAGCAGCAATATATTTCATATGATAATAAATTTTTTAATGTGTTCTAGAGATTGGATAGTCATTTTCCTTTATAAACTTGGTCAAAATGTTTTCTGGCCTGACCACTCTTTGATTAAAGAAGAGTAAATTTTACTTTAATGGGTAATTTTATGCAGGCTGATTATTACAATTCCATTAATTATTTCTAGTTCAAACATTACCCAAATTAGCAATCCCATAAATAATTATAGAGAGTAATGTTATTCAAATAATTAAAATATAGCTTTTCATCATTTTGATTATATGAAGAGGTACAATGGTTACAGAGATAGAAAATTATATGTAAGTGTGTACTTGGATTAGTATTTTCATAGGGTTAGTATCATCAATAACTCAAAATAACAATTAAATTACCACAATTAGCAATCTAATTAAGCAAAATTAAAGACAATTGAGCACTCTATAACTCTCTAATTAAAAATGCTAATGAGAAGCTCTCAGCAAGCTTCCATTACTGACAGTCCTAATATGAGAAAATATGATAAGCAAAGCTAAAATAATTAATTTCAAAAGAAATTAATTTAATTAGCTCTTAGATTTGTCTTTCTAGCTTAAAATTGCAAGAGGTTTGATGCTTTTCAAATAATTGTGGATGATTTGTTCTTCAATTATGTCTTGCTTTTATAGATTTTGGCAAGGGTAGGGGGTGGAGTTGATTTGATCATGGTTTGATTAGGGTTAAGTCCATGGTTCCACCTTTGGAGACCATTAAAATATTTTGCCCTCAAAGCTTGAGACAAAAGGACAAAATGGGTGGACAAGATTCTTTCTCTTTATGGGTGGTGGAGATTTGATGTGAACTTGATCCATGTGAGCTTGGTTCTCAAATCCTATTGGTTGATGCATTTTCCTCCCATTTGGTGGTTGAGGGAAAATATGATTTAATTAATTAAATTTAATTAATAAGTTTAGCCATGTGTACCCTTTGAATGGGTTGATTTGATTTAAATGAACTATGCAATTAATTAAATTAATTGCACAATTTATTGATTTATCATGATTTATTCGATTTAAATTGATTTTATAGCTTTTGATTTTCAATTAAATTTAGATTATGACTTGATTGCAATTTAGCTTTGATTTTAGCTTGATTTGATTTTATTGCATTGATTTTTGCCTTGATTGCTCACTTAATTGATTTTGTCCATTTTCAGGTGATTACAGTAAGTACAATTTGATTTGTGTATAGGAGAGTGTTAGTATAATGTATTACATTGATTAGGGTATATAGTTAGAGAGGTAGTTTCCGCACAATTAAACTATTTAAGTTTTTTCTGCGTCTCCACCACTTTATAAAATGTATATCAAATGTAAAATCTTATACATTGAAATTTAAAGGAATGTTTTATGTATTTTTCATAACAATTGGTATCAGTGAGTATCTAAACCTATGAAAATGGTGTGAGAGAACAACAAACAATCTTTGTGCTTATGCTACGATAAACCAAGCAATCTTTGTCTATGCCGTAAACTGATTGTAGTTCTTTCTTTCTTTAATCTGCAAGGGGAAGTTGGGGCTCATAAACAAATATTACAATTTTAGTGAAGTAATTACAAAAAAATAAAAGGGATATTTCGTTATATAGATTGTGCTTGATACCTAGATAAATATTCTAGTTTTAACTTTCATACTTAGAAAATAAAAATTCAGATGCAATTAATGAATACAAATTTATCAGGAATTGTGAGTGGAAAAGAAATGCAACCTACAAATGCATCTAAATTATTAGAGTGGAATAATAGAGATGATAAAGAAAAAGCTATTATTGGTCTTGCTCTTTCTGATTTGAAATTACATCATATAGATTTGGATAAATCATCAGTAGATATTTAGGATAATATAAATAAATTATTTGGAGCAAAGGCATTAAATGCAAAATTCTCTCTAAAACTTCAATTGTTTAGGTTCAAAATGGAAAATGGAGTCAAAATGTCAAGTCATATAAGTAGTTTGAGGTCTCTTATTAGACAATTAGCAGAAGTCAAGGCTCTAGTAGAAGATGAAGATGCTAAGGCTATCTTGTTAAATAATTTGCCTACAAAATATAATAATGTTATTTTTACACTCAGCCAAATAACCTCCCAGATTTTAGAAGATATGATTTCAGCCCTTTTAGTAGAAAAAAAGAGAACAAATGCAGAAGATTTAGAAGGTGTTTCTCAACTGGAAAATGCATTATATATTCATAACCATAATAAATGATTAAGCACAAGTAATAAAGACGTTAAATGTTTTTGTTGTAAGAAGAAAGGTCATAGAGCTTGGTCTTGTAAAAATTGAGCTAGAGATGTTCTTAAAGGAAAGTTCAAAGATAAAATATATGAAGAAAACATTTCTTATGTTGAGAATGGGGATTCATCAAATGGTCAAGTTATTATTTATGATTCTCTTAGTGATTTTGGAGAAGCTCTATAAGCCATCACTTTATTCCATAATCTCAAGTTAGCTTCTCGCTTTGAGATGGTATTTTTCTTGAGAAGCATTTTTGGTTTCTTGTTTGTTCCTTATTGTTGCTAGTATATTTAAAGATACACATGTATTGTGAAGTTTTCTTTTGGAGACAAGTAAGGGGTTTGGTGTCAATCTCAATATGGATGGTTGTCGAGTAGTACTCGAGGTTGTGTTTGAGAATTATACCCTTCTGAGGGTTATCATGCAACTTGATGGAGTCATGTGGTCAGAGGGTTCAGTACGGATTGTTGCTGAATAATTGGTATCAAATAGAGGCTACACCTTTTCGAGGGTTATGAGATAGATTGATGGAGCTAAAATTGATTCATAATTTGTTTCTTCAAAGAAAGTTTTCACAAAATGTGTCTATATATATTTTGTAATCAACAATTTTTATTATGTAAGGCTTAAGGGGGGTTCTGGGTAAACATTTATAAGAACAATGTAATAGGGGGGATTGTTAGTATAATATATTACATTGTTAGTAAATGTATTACATTGATTAGGGTAGATAGTTAGAGAGGTAGTTTTTGCACGATTAAACTATTTAACTACTTTTTGTTGTCTCCCCCACTTTATAAAATGCATATATCAAATGTAATATCTTATACATTGTAATAAAGGAATATTTTATGTGTTTTTTATAACACAGACCAATCAATGTAATTTATCATTTATATATATATATATATATATATATATATATATATATATATATATATATATATATATATATATATATATATATATATATATATATAATTTTGAAACATGACCTTGAAATACACACAATCTTGTCTACAAGATTCAAGTATATTTGTATTATATATTTATTTATAATTACTTGAAGCGATTTGTAACAATTTACAATTTCCTTTGCTTCTATCAAATGAATTTGGAATGAGCTTTTTGCTTGTTTATTTTTCAGGATCCTGCATATTGGATCGGATCAACCATTACATAAATGACCATGAAGATTGAAGTTAAAGTCAAATTCCATATGTATTTAGCACCCTATCAAGTTACTAAGATTCTTTTGCTTCTATAAGATGGAGGTGCAATTTTTATATTGATAAAAAAAATATGTAACATGTTAGTGAGTATAATTTGATATGTGAATAGAAGACTAATTGATTTAAACTACACTTTTTATTTATAGGATATTATTTTTGGTGTATATAATTTTAAAACATGACCTTGAAATATATACAATTTTATCTACTGTATTTGGAATATACTTTTACTACCTAATTTCTTATAATTAGTCAAATGATTGATTTGTACCATTTTCAATTTTCTTTGGAATGCAATCTATAATTTCTTTTAATTATATTGAATGAGCCTTGAAGGAGGTTTGTACTTGTTTTTTTTTTGGGATTCCACACATTGTCAAAAATGCATAAAGGAAGTAAAGATAGGGAAATATAATAGTGGTAATCTATCTTGATACAAATGGTATACAATTGTCAAGGATGCACCAATATATCATGAAGGTTTGAGGGTATTGGGTTAGTAATTCTTTTTGTAAAGTGTATATTGATGATAATAAAAATAATAAATTAAAAGGTTATATAGAAAAACATGCAATAAAAAATTGGAGGGTGGGAGGGAAATCTCTTGTAGCATAGGATCACCTACAAAACATAAAACACTTTCCACAAGAGAATAGACAACAAGGATGATTTTTTTAATTATGGATGCAATAATGTACAATGATAAATAATGGATCAATTATATTGCATTCCTTAATATGATATAAATGTACACAAGATGTATTTTTTTATAGAGGTAAGGTGATAGATAGGATTAAACAAGATCATGGCAAGTGTTTTAATCTTATGACACAAGTTAAATGAAATAAGAGTATATCTTAGATATAATGATAGCTAAGAATTCTAGTAAGATTCATAGGACCTAAGTAAACTTAACACCAAGCCATCAAATTTTTCTCTCCACATCACATTTACCAACTTATTTTTAGCTTTATAGTAGTGTTTGTGGTCTTCATGTGATCTCTACAACTTTCTACTACACTCTTGGAAACTTTTTTAATAACATTCTTCAAGTTCATTTATGCCTCCATATCTCCATTAAGATTGTGAGGCGATTACATATTGTTTACTTTTATCGAGATTATTATTTATTTTCTATTATCATTGTAGAATCCTATTGTAAAGTCCCTTACACCTTGTGATCTCTTCTCCTGGTTGTTATTACACACATTTATATATTTTAGTTCACACTATTTGCATTGTCACCACTCTTTTAGTTCCTAGATACACTTACAATAGGAGCACATGCTCTATTTTATCATTTTCTACTTATGTTTGTGTGTGTGAAAATTGTACCTGATTTGTAGACACAACACTTCAGTAAAACATTAGAGGTTAGCTATAATCAAAATCATGCAAAATTGAAATCTAATCTAACCAAGCGATTTACTGCCTTCTAATAGGTGCGAGATTGATGTTCTCAGATTGTAATCGAGATCAGTGACCTAGACGACACCTAAATGAAGGATTTGAATGCAATTGATCTATATTTTTGATATTTTCTATGCAATAAGAATGATAAAAACTGATATGAATCTATGCTAATATGAAATTGATATGCTATGAATGCTATTGAAAATTGATATGCTATGAATGCAAAAATAAGATTGATCTCACAAAGATGTCGATTCACAAGAGCTTTGATTCTTCAATTCAAATTCTCCAGCGTGATTGTGCAAAATATGAGATGCTTGGATGCAAATTTGAGAGATGATTGAGAGATGAATTATGAAGAGCTGAGCCTTGTTTTTATAGAAATCCAAGGCTTTGGAGGTTGTGAAAGAAGCCATAAATCACTCAGATTAACTCAGCTTGATTTTTGAGTTATCTGATAATAATAGATAATTAAGTCACAAAAACATGCAAAAGCTAAGCTTTAACTCAAAATAGAGTTTAACTTTAATTGATAATTGATAGTTGTCTGCTTTTATGATTGTGCATGTTTTATTTATGAATTAATTTAATAATAAAGTGATTTATGCTCAACTTAACTGATTTTTGAAATAAAATAATTAATTTATGGGTTAATTAACTATTTTATCAAACTTTTATTAAAAACTATATTATTAAATAATGACAACTTGCTTTAATTAATTAAATAAGAATTTAATCAATTATTCATAAGAATTTTGATTTATTGTCAAAATTAAATAATATAATTAATAATAGATATAATTAAATTTAATTACATAATTAAGTGGCAAATATTAAATCTAATTAATTAAATATGAAAATATTCAATTAATCAAACTTTAGGATAAATGTGATTTATTGCCAAGTAATTATAAAATTAAAGATAATTATGATGATTAGGAATATTACTAGGAATATTCTCCGATGTAGAATTTAAGATAATCAATTATGATTTGATGATGTTTAGATGTGCCTTAGGTTAGGACTTTGATGTCGATTTCGTTCGAATTATTGATGTAGGATATTAATGAACTTATAGCCCATTTTTGGGGTATTACATTTTGCCCCTCTTTGAATTACTGTGCGAAGCGCAGTGGTTCAAAGATAGTCTATGTTTGATAAAGATATGAAACTGATTCAAAAGATAAACTGATCTCAAGATAGAAACCGATTGAGAGATATTGAGATAGGAGGTCCTGAATGACCAGAGATAATGTTTACTATAGCAGAAAATGAACCTATGATTGCGAAAAAGTGTCAAAACGCCTGATTCAAAACCTTAGGATTGATAAGAAGTGAGTGACCCATTCTAGACTCGATTGTCTTCGCAGAACTAGCAAGTATCACATCCAAACCCTTCAGTTGCCGAAAAACCAAGGAAAGAACACTATGATCTGATGGTTGCAAAAACTGATACAGTTTACAAGATTAGGAGAATACCAGATTGATATGGATCTATGAATCTGATATGCCCCAAGTGATGATAGATTTTCCCCGAGCGATGAGGACTTTTGATGAATCAGCAACTAGACGTGATTGTTTGTCTTGATCACTGATGAAAGATATTGATAGATTTGATCGATAGAATTTTGATTTACAGACTTTGAATTGATGTGCAATACCATGCCCCCTTTGGGATTAAAATTGAAATCTGACAAGAAAAGTCAGCGTTGATAGTTTAGAAGCATGTTAATTGATTTGAGAAGTGGTTAAACACGTCCAGGAATGCATTCTGCATCGTTGGAAGGTCCCAAAAGACCAAGTTTGACTAGGTTTGACCATGAGTTGACCATAGTTGACCAAGTTGAAATTTTGATAGTTTGATGTAAGATAATCAGTTAAGTTGAATACTAGATTTCTGTGATGATTGAAGGTTGATTATGCAAGCAATTAATAATATGAATGATCTCAGATTTGAATTTTGATCTCGAAAAAGGATTCTACTTGCTGCTTCGTTGGAGGAACCTTTGTGTGAGATTCAGCTCTTGTTAGATTTGAAGAATTGATATGAAGAATTGTTCAAGCTTTGAAGTTCGTTTAGTCATTGTGAGATCATGCAACATGCAAAATGCAAAGAGACATGCAAAATGAAATGCAACCTAGGACCTAGTCACTGATCATATGTCGATTTGTTATCATCATTGAACTTTTAGGTAACCAGATAAATCAATACAATGCCCACTAGCCATGAAACCATAGACATATGAATATCGATTTGTATGCACAAGAATCAATACAACACCCACTGGTCAACAACCATGGATATATGAATATTGATTTTATTTTCAGAATGTCGGATTAGATATAAGCATCAAGGCACAAACGCTAGGATGACCTGAATATCATGTCCATTTTGATATAGCGATTTGTATAAGCATCAAAACATAAATGTCGTGATGACCTGAGTACGCCTTGCGTGGAAAACACATCAAATAGTCAAGAGATCATTCTAAATCCAATGTGAATTACCCGTAGTGACCCTTTATCGTTCACATCCTTAGGCAAGATCGCGTTTCACAGTAGGAGAAAGAATTCACTTCAAAAAGACAATAGTTAGATCAAACTTCCTTGAATTTTTTGGGTATCAATGGTCGAGGTACGCATGGCCATCCAATTTGAGATAGAGGCTCTTATAGTTGGACACCATTTCAATCTGGAATTTCCAAAGTTATTAGATTTCACATACGAGCAGAAAATAAAGAAAAGATTATGCCCCCAGTCATCACTCTCTAAATCCTATAAAGGACATCATCGAAGAGCTCAAAGGGACACAATATGAAAAAATCTCAATGCGAATCAGTAAGCATACAAGGAGATAAAAGCATGTAAAAAGCATAGATTATTTTCAGTTGAGTTTTGATGTTTGATTGTCGTGTTGTAGATGCAAAATCCTTTCTGGAGATGAGACTGACTGACTGACTCAACTTGAAGCTTCAAAGGACTCTGACTGGATAGGATACGTCTAAGATACATTGGAGGCCATAGGATATGACATTGATTGCCCCCAAGTTTGAACATTGATAGGATACAGACGCGCAAGCTAATTGGTGTACAAACCGACTTATTGAAAACTGGAAATGCAAAAACAAACCGGGAGATATGTACAAACTAAAGCAAGACTGAAAGCTGGGAAAGACCAAGATTGTGCTGATAGATGGAGCATTTGGAACAAGTGGCACCCGTTTGCCGGGTTTTCACCATCTTGGCAGAGATTCTATTTTTGCTACCAAGGCGCCTGTTTCCAGGTTTTCACCAAGGCACTTTTTCATTTTTTTTCATTTTTTTGTATTTTTCATTTTTTTTTGTATTTTTAATTTTTTTAATTTTTTTGCGAATCATCAAGGCGCCTATTGCTAGGTTTTCACCAAGATGTTCATTTTTTCAGGACTTTTTCTGATTTTTAAGATTTTTTCAGGACATTTACCAAGCACTGAATGCCTTAGGCGTAGAATTTCTTCAGATGGAGAATGTTGATTGGTTCTCGGAGCTGTTCTCCTTCAGTCGTTGAGAGTTGATAGGCACCAGAGCCAAAAGTAGCAGTGATAACAAAGGGACCTAGCCAATTGGGTTCGAACTTCCCCTTGCGTTCTCGATGTGATTGATTTTTAGGATTTTCTCTCAACACTAGATCACCAACCTGAAATTCTCTGTGTCCGACTTTCTTGTTGTAGCCTCTAGACATTCTTTTCTGATACACTCTGAGATGATCATACGCTGCTTGTCTACGCTCATCTAGTAATTCAAGTTCTTGTAACCTAGACACTCTGTAGTCTTCATCAGTGACAAGTCCATGCATTCTGATTCTGAGTGATGGGATTTCAACGTCAATAGGCAGTACTGCTTCAGACCCATAAACTAAAGCGAAAGGTGTAGCCCCTGTAGGTGTTCTGATACTAGTTCTGTATGCCCAGAGAGCTGGATTGATCATGAGATGCCAGTCTCTTCCTATTTTATTCACTGTTCTGTGCAAGATCTTCAGGAGATTTTTGTTTGAAGCCTCAGCTTGTCCATTCCCTTGAGGATAGTAAATAGAAGACCAATGTTGTGTAATCTTGAATTTAGCACATAAGTCATCTAGATCCTTGTTTTTGAATTGTCCCCCGTTATCTGTGATTATAGAGCGAGGGATCCCATATCTGCAAATGATGTAGTTCAGGATGAACATAGAGATCTGTTTCCCCATTGCTTGTGTTAGAGGAACTGCTTCTACCCATTTTGTAAAATAATTTGTAGCTGTGATTATATGGGTATGTTCATTAGAAGAGTGTGGATGGATAGCACCTATGAGATCAAATGCCCATTGTTGAAAAGGCCATTGTGCAGTAAAGGGAATTAGATATCTCCCTGGAGCATGAATCAAGTTGCCATGTACTTTTCACTGTTGACAGTTTTTAGCAAATTTAATAGCCTCTTTCTCCATTTCAGGCCAATAGTACCCAGCCCTAATAAGTTTTCGAGCTAACGTTAAACCATTCAAGTGTGACCCACATATACCCTCGTGGACTTCCTCTAATGCACATTGAGACTCTTCCTGTTCTAAACATCTAAGCAGTGTACCATCTAGACCTTGTTTGTACAGATCATTACCAATGATGACATATCGGGATGCGGATTAGATAAGGTTTCATTTCTCAAAATGGTTAAAGGACTCAGGGATGATTTGGTCGTGGAGATAGGAGAATAGATTTTTATAGCGAGATGAGTCATAACCTACAACAGTGCAGATCATGCGGGTTTCAGGGGAGTCATATGCAGGATAGGATAAGGCTTCCACCAGGAACTCGTAGCGTAGTTCATGTTCGAGCTACTGTAAGAGAGTAGATAATGTCGCCATTGCATCGGCAGCCTTATTCTCCGTTCTGGGTATTTGCTCAAATGTGATAGAGATGAAGTATTTCTTTAAATCATCTACCATTCTCTTGTAAGGAATGAGCTTTTCATCTTTGGTTTGGTACACATCATTGACTTGGTGGATAACAAGTTGTGAGTCTCCATGGATGTGCATCTCTGTAACTCTCCACTGTATTGCCATTTTCATACCATTGAGAAGTGCCTCATATTCAGCAATATTGTTTGTGCAAGGAAACTTTAGTCTAAATGCTTTGGGTATCGAGTATCCTTGAGGAGTGATGAACAATATGCTTGCTCCAGATCCATTCTGTGTGTAGGAGCCATCAAAGAAAAGCCGCCATGCTCTAGAAGAGAGGTGCATGATAGAGGAATCAGGAAATTCCATTTGCATGGGTGTATCATCAAACATAGGTGCATCTGCTAGTTGATCAGCAATAACTTGACCTTTTATAGCTTTTCTTTCAACATATTCAATGTCAAATTCGCTTAGAAGCATGACCCATTTAGCTAGTCTACCGGTGAGGGCCGCCTTGCTTAGTAGGTATTTCAGTGGATCAATTTTTGCTACTAGATGCGTGGTATGAGCTAACATATAGTGTCTCAGTTTCTGTGATGCAAAGATCACAGTGAGACAAGATTTCTCAATCATAGAATAGTTCTTTTCATACGCCACCAATGTTCTGCTTATATAGTAGATGGCTCTTTCCTTTTTGTTCTCATCATGCTGTGCTAGCAATGCCCCCAGTGATGTATCTGTTGCGGAGACATATAATATTAATGGCTTCCCATGAATAGGAGGCATTAAGATAGGAGGATTCGAGAGATAATTCTTGATATGATCAAAATTCTTTGCACAGTCTTCATTCCATGCAAAGGTCACACCTTTATGTAATGTCTTTGTGAAAGGTTGTGATATGTCAGCTAACTGTGATATGAATCTTCTGATGGATTGTACTCTCCCTTGCAAAGTTCGCATTTGACTGATATTCTTGGGAGGTTGCATCTCTATGATAGCTTTCACCTTAGTTGGGTCGACCTCAATGCCTTTCTTTGAAACTATGTATCCTAAGAGCTTTCCAGAAGTGACACCAAAAGCACACTTCTTAGGATTTAGTCGGAGACTAAACTGTTCCATTCTATCTAGGATCATGCTCAAGTCTGTTAGATGTTTAGTTCTAATCATGGATTTTGCCAAGGTATCATCCACGTAATCCTCCATTGTTTTATGCATCATATCATGAAAAATAGATGTCATTGCTCTTTGATATGTAGCTCCAGCATTTTTGACTCCGAATGGCATAACATTCCAACAGAAGGTTCCCCACGCACATGTGAATGCAGTTTTCTCTTGGTCTTCTGGAGCAATTTTGATTTGGTTGTATCCAGAAAAACCATCCATAAGGGAATACATTTCATAGCCTGCAGTCATGTCCACTATCATATCAATGTTAGGTTGTGGAAAGTCATCCTTAGGGCATGCTCTGTTCACATCTCTAAAGTCCGTGCACACTTTGATTGAACCATCTGGTTTTGAAATAGGTACAATGTTAGAGATCCACTCAGCATAGTCTATGACATGGATGAATCCAGCTTTGAGGAGTTTTTCTAGTTCTACTTTGACTAAGAGTGCCACATGAGGATGCATCTTTCTCAATTTCTGTTTGACCAGTTTTACCCCAGGAGCAATGGATAGATGGTGCATAATGAGATTGGGATCCAATCCTGGCATATCTGAATATTTCCATGCAAAATTGATCTTTTTTTTGATAAGAATGTAGTGAATTTCTATTTCTCTTCTTCTAATAGAGATTGTGCTACATGTACCAATTGTGGTTCCTCTGTTGTACCCAAATTGATGGATTGAGTGGGCTCAATCAGAACTGGAGATCTATCCTGTAAATGACTCAGAAGGACATCAAATATCTCATCCTTAGGCACCTCAGAGAGGTTTTCACCTTCAGATACATCTTTTCTTTTTACTTTTGTAGGTTCTGAGATTGCCACAAAATGGTTTTCACCCTCAGAACTCTTTTTATTTTTATTTTTATTTTTTTGACTAAGATATTTGATGTCCGACTCGGTCATGCTGACGCTCAGTTCACTGATGGAAGTCCTCATAGGCTCAACTATATGGAGGTAACAAGCAAGGGCATAGTCACTTGGAAAGGTGTAGATACCATGGCTTGGGTTCGTGGAAGTTCAGTCAATAAGATCAGGGTGTTGGATAGTTAAAGTAGGAAAGGCTTGGGATATGGTGTTCACAAATGTGGATATGTCATCATTGGTCATAACCTGACGCTCAAGTTCAAAGGTGATATTACAGCTCAAAATGTTTAATTCGTGAATAGGCTCAACATCATCATGGGAGTCCTCTTCAACCATAGGTGGATCAGACATGTTAAGTTCATTATTTCGCTCTAGACCTACATTGGGTTGAGATACATATTGGTGAATAACATCAATATATTTCTCTATGATAAGCTCATCTTCTTCTGGAATGGCACCCCATTCATAGTCATTTGACTCAGCTTCTGATTCAGGATCTCTAGGAAATCTTAGAAAATGTGTGAAATTAGGATGAATACCCCAAGAAGGATTACCCTCAGTCTCTGACTTGAATTCATATTCATGGGAATCAGTGTCAGAATAACTACCCCCTTCTTCTTGATTAGTTTGATTGCCTTCGAGATTAGCCATCTCTTGCGCTACAGTAGGTTCTTGTGTGTCTACTACATTAATTCTTTTGATAGGATCATCTTTATCATCAAGAAGATCTTTGATCTCTTTAGGCAATTTTTCATAGGGGATGAGTTCTGAACTATCTGAATCATCATCTGAGGGTTATGTCTCTTCTTTCTTGAGAAGGGGTTCTCTTGGTGCAATTTGTTCTATGACATGAGAACAACCACCTTTGAGATGATAGGGTTTCTTCTTAAAGCCTAAGCCACCAGTATCTTTGTTGGCTCTACCAATATGTGGAATAGGTGTCACAAGACCCTTTCCTCTGATTCCTAGAGGTCCTTGACCGGAATATCCCATCTTGGCTATCAATTTGTTCCCTGGACCATATGAATTAGAAGGGATTGTAGGTGCTATAGATTCACTAGGTTGAACAATTTTGGATTCAGAATCATCTTTGTATAGCCATGCAAGCACAACTTCATCCTCTTCAAATTCTTGTTTGGATACTTGCTCCGCCACAAAATTTCTTTTGTATGCTTCCATAGGTTCCTTAGGTTTTGATTTAGACTGCTTCAAGGATTGTCCATACAACTTAGGTGAGATTGGGAGAGATGTCAGAGACAAGACTGGCTCTATAGTGTATTCTCCCATCCCATTTTCTTTGATATTGATCTCTTTAGCAATGTCTTCCATCTTGGATGTGGAAGCCACATTTTGTTGCTTGATGGAAGATTCTCTGTTATTAGGTACAAGCTTATCAGCACTTTCCTTCAATGTATTGCAAGTTGTACTCAGATCTGCTGGGATAGTAACTTCTACCCCTTCATAGGGAAATTTCAAGCATTGATGGTACGTAGAAGGAATGGCTTGCATTTCATGGATCCAGGGTCTCCCTAGAAAGATATTGTAAGCCAATGGTAGATCAAGCACCTGACATGTGGTATCTTTGATGACTGGACCCACTCGGATGGGTAAGACAATGATGCCTTTAGAAGCTCTTTCTTGTTCGTCATAGGCTTTTATGGTGATCTTTTTTCAAGGATCAATAGCCATCTCTGAGAATCCCAACTGTGTGATTAAGTTGTAAGAACAAATGTTGAGGCCTGCGCCCCCATCTATCAACACACGTTTGACTCAATGGTTCTGGATCAAGACTTCTATGTGCAAGGGCTGATTATGTGGGTGACTTAGGGAGTTGTCATCTTCCTCTGAAAAGGAGATATATTGCAGAGACGTTAGATGACCAACCATAGTCTAGAACCTGTCTAGATCTAGATCATCAGGAACATTAGAGCTGAGCAAAGCTTTGTCTAGGATATCTCTGTGAGCTAGAGATATTTGAAGTAACTCAAACATAGAGATTTTGGCATTGGTATGCTAGAGTTGTTGGACGATGCTGTAAGATGTAGGTCTTGTATCCTTTGGATTGGAAGATTTCGAGGCAACCTTCTATTTAGAAGCAGATGTGAGATTGAAAGGTATCTTAGGGACATTAGATGAACTTGGTGTTTGTCCTTTCAGATGAGTCTGAGCTTGTGATCTGGTAACCGCATTAGCTGAGGAATGATTTCTGTCTCTTCGTATAATCGTGATGACATTGCAGCTCTCAGAGAGACATGGTTCAACCATATTGATGACAACATTGTTTCCAGGGTAGGCATAGTTGACTTTTGCCCCCATGTTAGGCTGAGAAGTGGAAACTCCCTTGCCATGTTGTGGAAATGGTTCTGTAAATGCTGTGTGATCATTATTGCTGGTAGGATTATCGATCGTGATGTCCCCTTGATCTATCAAGTCTTGAATGATATGCTTCAAGTGGAAGCATCCATTAGTTCTATGGCCTTTAGTCTGATGGAAAGCACAGAATGCATTATCTTTCCACCAATATGGTTTTGGATCTGGATCAGGGTTTCAGATTGGTGGTAAAGAGATCATGTTATCAGCTATCAGGGTTCTCAGGGCAGATTCCAAAGATTCTCCCAGGGGAGTAAACTTTCATTTATTATCCCATCGTTTGAATGGCTTCTTTGGAGATGGTTCAACAAATTTTTGCTTTGAAGCTTCAATGGCTTTGGTGGCAAGGGTGAGATTGTAGGCCGGTGCCTTTGATGGGGTGCGAATAGTGTCAACAACACCATCAAAGATGATACCTTTGTTTCTATTCTAGCTCTTGTTTTTATCTTTTGAGCTAGATCTAGATTCAGACTTGTCCTTTTGAAGTGTGATTTCTCCTTTCTTGACAAGTACTTTCTCAATCTTGATTGCATTATCCACCATTTTATCAAAAGATACATGATCTTGCATTTGTAATGGATAATTGAGCTCTAGAACAAGGTTATTGATAAAGATTTCAAGTTTCTCCATTTCGGGAATTTGTCTAGCATATAGAGAGAACTTCTTTCTCCACCTCTTGAGGAAAGTTAGGAATGATTCCCTTGGATATTGCTTGAGGTTACAGATATCGATCATGGTGACCGGATGTTGAATATTGTAGGAATATTGTTGATAAAACAATTTAATCAATTCCTCAAAATTTTTGATCGTAGAAGGTAATCTTGAAAACCACTGAATGGATGCTCCTCCCAAGGATCTAGGAAAAAGATGCATTAGATAAGTCAGTTCATGCATGAATTCCATGGATTGCGTACAGAACTCTCTGACATGATCTTGAGGATCAGAGTGTCCGTCATATTTGTCATACTTTGGCATCTCCACTCTTTTTGGGAATGGTGGCATATACAAGTTTTTATCGAACGGGAAAGGACATAGGGCCTCCATGGAGAACTCCTTGGGTTCCTTCTCCTTCTTAAGATTGTTAAATTCGACTTGTATAGCATGCATCTATTTTGTCATAGCTGTGAGTGGAGTTTCTTCCTCATGTGTGATTATATCATCAACGTTAAAGTTGGGAGGAAGCTTAGCCCCTTCCTGGGCTAATTGTAAAAAGTATGCCTCTCTATCCACTTTCAAGAAATGCCTCATCATTCTCTGGAATTCATCGTCATTCTGACATCGATGGATTTCAGAGGGGGTAGGTTCTTGGTCGACATTATGTTGAGAATGGTGTCCTTGGGACCCTCCTCTGAGAGAACCGTGGTTTGTCCCTGCTTGAGACATGATAGGAGTTTTTGGGCTCTCTGGAACAGATTGAGGAGGAGTTTGCTGATTACCTCTGTGAGTTGATAAAGGAGGTATGTAACCAGTTTTCAATCGAAAGTTACCGAGACCGTCATCTTCATAGATACCTAACTTGATGAGTTGTTCAAGAGTTGGACCTGGGGTATTGGTCAAAAGTAAGTTCTGAGATGTTTCTTCTGATTTCTTGTGTGAAGAAGCTCTGGTCTCCACCATTAACTTTGAATGAAATAGAAGAAAAGGATGAAGACAACTAAAGAACAATTTGATTCGAGAAAATCAGATGGCGCAACCTTGTCAAGATTATGATAGTTTTGAAGGTCTGATGAGATGTGGGTGAAGGAAAATGTGCCCTGGATGTATGGGATAGATCGCCCAAAAGATAGCGGACATGAGTTCTCAACACTTAGTCTATTTTTGAAGATTGATTGAAGATTAATAGTTATGACAAGGTTTTGACACGAGATAAAAAGGACTCAAATTGATCAAATAGAAGACTAGATCAGATTCAAAAGATCAAACTCAGAAAATGGTAGAATGCTCAATAGCTACTGCTCTGTTCCTGACACAATGATATTTTTGACAGATTCTGAAACTAGGCTGGAAACATTGGATATCTTGCAATTTGACAATTTCTGACAACTCTCTCAAATTTTTCCAAATGACACTCTGCAGACTCGTACGACACTGGGTAGTCTATGAAATGACAGTTGCTAAACTCGTACGACAGTTGGGTAGCAATGAAATGACAGTTGACAAAACTCGTACGACAGTTGCTAATAGGGTTTTGACTTTCTTGAATTTGCTGGTTTGAAAACTCATATGACACTGGGTTCTCAATCGTACGACAGATGGGCAATACTAAAATGACACTTGACAAAACTCGTACGACTTTTGACTCCAGAAAGATTTTACGTCAAATTTTGCAAAACTTAAGGTTTTCAGTTTTGGATTGTTTGCAAATTTTACTATCCAGATTTTGAAGATTATACCAAATTTGATCATTTTTAATAGCCAAGTAGATAAACAAGCGCGCAGAATAGCAAGCAAGTGATTCCAAGCATGTCTGAAAACAATGAACAAGGGAAAAAGCAACCTTGCGCATGAACAATCAAGTGACCAAATTGTGCTAATCCCTAAGAGTACTAATTGTGTATGTTCTGAAAAGTTTTGCAATAACACACATATACCTGAAAATGAAAAATTGGCCTCTCTAGGGTTTTTAGTAATGGTTTGACTCTGCAACTTTTATGATTCGAAGGGGTGAACTGCAATCCCGGCGCACCAGGGTTTTGACACAGTCTGAGAACTTAATCTTCAAGAGCTGCTAGGGAGATCTGACAACCCAACAATGAACCATACCCATGGAGATTTCTTCCACAAGGACATTTATATAGTGGTTGTCACTACCATGGCAAAAATGGCTATTACCGCTTGAGGTTTCGTCAACGCAGTTTGCCCTATGAAGGGATTGTCCGCTATGGTTAACCCTCTCTAAAGATGACTCACAATAGTATACCACAAGGGGACTTGGCTCTAGATCCAAGGTTTTTGACACCTTTTCACTTTTAACCCAAACAAAGCAAGCAGATTAATCTGACACGCTAAGACAAAGTTTTGCTTCACCAAGGTCTATGATGCCAACTCCACGTGATCTATCAACCTCTCCGGGGAGAGAATGTATCAATCAATAAGAGAAGACACACTAACCAATTTTGATTCACCAAAGCTCATGATGTCAACCCCACGTGATCTATCAACCTCTCCTGGGAGAGAATGTATCGATCAATAAGAGAAGACACACTAACCAAGTTGAATGTGAAACACACTAAGTATCCTCCCTACCTACAAGGATTCTATCATCAAGAAGGATTTTTCTAGGAATCCAATCTCTCAAGAATCACGAATAGTGTTCATAGGGCCTAATTACTATGTGAGCACAGATGTATGTTTCCAAAAGCAAATCTACCAAAAGTACCCAAAAAGCAGAAAGAGGAACACTTAACGCTTAAAGAAAATATGAGATGAGTCCACAAAGTGGAACACTTAACACCTCACACAAGCTGAAAATGAGTCCCCAACTTAGAAAACAAGTGAGTTCCTAAAAGCACAAAAGGGTTGCCAAGTGGAACACTTAACGCTTATGTCCTGTTGACCCCTCCCCTTTATGGCGCTGAGATTTTAACCACGGGGCGGAAATGAGGGGTCGACGGATTAGCGAGTCCAATAACCCAAGATAGTAATCAAGATCAATCACAAGTATTCTAAGACTACTTAATGAATCCTTAAGGGATCACAACCTAGTATCAAATTATGCAAGTGTATAGAAATAGATCAAAAGGATGAAAAGATGCACACAAGCTTGACACGTGAGAGATTTATTTTAAGTCCCAAATTGAAATATTATTAGATAAAGGAGAATACCTGGGATCCTTGCAACGTGCTTAGTAGATTTTACCTGATTTTTAACAATTCTTGTTGAGCTTTTCCATGCAAGCAAGTGACGAACTCTCCAACAAGCAAACAAGCAAACAAGATATGCAAAATATATTCAACTTATGAAAACCCTAAGGTTAGATCTAAAAATCAATTTTTAGGAGAAATAATAACTAGAAATTAATCCAAATGACAACTCATATCATGCATTGAATCATATGAAAAATAAGTGCATACCCATCACAAAATTTTAATTTTTTTGCACTACATTTGACCTAGTCAACAAGATCTAATTTTTTTGATATGATTTTGGCCACAAAAATAGAAATTTATAATAGAGACCCCTACTAAAAAATAGAGAGCTTTCCAAAAATACAAAATTTTTAGAAAAATCTCTTCATTTGTGCCCTAGAGACCGGTTTTATCAAAACAGACCAGTTTTTGTAAATTGACTATTTGAGCTATTATATCATGTCCAAATTTAAAAAAAAAAGAATGGACCCCCTGTAGAATATAAAGAGCTTTCCAAAAATATAAAAATTTCCAAAAAATATGCTGATTTGCGTCAGATATTAATTTTTTCTTGAATTTGAAGAAAAAAGTATTAAAAATTCAAAACATCTCAAAAAATTTTAAATTTTTTACTGTAGCTTCTCTGATATGTCACCAACTTGAAAAAAAAAATTTAGACCAAAAATCTAAGCTGTTTGGGAGATAAAATTAAATATTTGAAACTTTGGGGTTTTAGCTCTCAAAAAAATCAAAACCAGCATGCAAAAGTGGGTTGCCCCATGGTGGGCACCAGAAATGTGTGTGTGAAAATTGTACCTGACTTGTAGACACAACACTTCAGTATAACATTAGAGGTTAGCTATAATCAAAATCATGCAAAATTGAAATCTAATCTAACCAAGCGATTTACTGCCTTCTAATAGGTGCGAGATTGATGTTCTCAGATTGTAATCGAGATCAGTGACCTAGACGACACCTAAATGAAGGATTTGAATGCAATTGATCTATATTTTTGATATTTTCTATGCAATAAGAATGATAAAAACTGATATGAATCTATGCTAATATGAAATTGATATGCTATGAATGCTATTGAAAATTGATATGCTATGAATGCAAAAATAAGATTGATCTCACAAAGATGTCGATTCACAAGAGCTTTGATTCTTCAATTCCAATTCTCTAGCGTGATTGTGCAAAATATGAGATGCTTGGATGCAAATTTGAGAGATGATTGAGAGATGAATTATGAAGAGCTGAGCCTTGTTTTTATAGAAATCCAAGGCTTTGGAGGTTGTGAAAGAAAGCCATAAATCACTCAGATTAACTCAGCTTGATTTTTGAGTTATCTGATAATAACAGATAATTAAGTCACAAAAACATGCAAAAGCTAAGCTTTAACTCAAAATAGAGTTTAACTTTAATTGATAATTGATAGTTGTCTGCTTTTATGATTGTGCATGTTTTATTTATGAATTAATTTAATAATAAAGTGATTTATGCTCAACTTAACTGATTTTTGAAATAAAATAATTAATTTATGGGTTAATTAACTATTTTATCAAACTTTTATTAAAAACTATATTATTAAATAATGACAACTTGCTTTAATTAATTAAATAAGAATTTAATCAATTATTCATAAGAATTTTGATTTATTGTCAAAATTAAATAATATAATTAATAATAGATATAATTAAATTTAATTACATAATTAAGTGGCAAATATTAAATCTAATTAATTAAATATGAAAATATTCAATTAATCAAACTTTAGGATAAATGTGATTTATTGCCAAATAATTATAAAATTAAAGATAATTATGATGATTAGGAATATTACTAGGAATATTCCCCGATGTAGAATTTAAGATAATCAATTATGATTCGATGATGTTTAGATGTGCCTTAGGTTAGGACTTTGATGTCGATTTCGTTCGAATTGTTGATGTAGGATATTAATGAACTTATAGCCCATTTTTGGGGTCTTACAATGTTTACCTATGGAGATTAAAAACCCAAAGAGCTTGACCATTTTGTTAAAAAATAATGCTCATACCTAGTTACATTCAATTCATTTCCTACATAACCCATGAGAGAGAAGCATACATAAAAGCTTACAAAATTACCATTATGTAAATATAAAATAGACAAGCCACAAGATATACCATGGGAAAATGCTCATGAGGGAAAAACCTAACTTTCAAAACCATCCATGCTCTACTATATTAGTCAACAATAAAGTAATAAAAATCACTTACAAAGTTACAATAAATACTCTTGAAACATCAAGCCCTCCAATGTATTTTCATGTTGCCAAGCATGTATCTACACATCCCATGCCATGCTTCATAAATGCAACATTCACAAAGATTCAATAATTGTAGCTCCCACTTAACCAACAAACCCAAATCACTAACATGTGTTTTCTTTTATAGGCACAAACTCACACAAAATACAACTATAGGTAAAGTAAAACCATGTATCACAAAACCATGTGAACACAATACTAATAATCTCTCATTTGATATTGGGTACTAAGTGTACATAAGTTAATAAATATTTTTCTCCTATATTTATTCATTACATTATCATATCCAATTGTGACACCCATATTAAATATATTCTCAATGTTACAATACAACACATAAAGTGGCCCCAAGAATGTTCACGTCTAGTGGTGCATGTTGATCTAGGTGTCATGTGCAATGCACACAATAATAAAATATAACATTACAAATATTATGCAAGGTGTAAAAAAACTTATCCCAACATTCCCCCACTTCTTGTATACATTGCATAAGGGTCAATCAATTAAATACATCATCATAGCCATACATGTAACCACATGAATCCCCAACATGCTCTGATGCTCCAGTAATATCTACAATAAAAATAAGCCATCACCATCACAAGAAAGAAATCCTCTCATCCTCCAACATACCACATATGGAAGAAAAGGAACAAGCCAAGGTGAAGATACACTAATCTATGAACGCAAGCACCAAAATTCAACATGATTTAAAAAATGCTCCAAGCTATTGTCATAAGGAGAAAAAAACCCACATGATAAAAAAATGACATCTACAACACATTGCAATAAATCTAACCATCCATACCTCCTAAGATAAATAATATCAATAGATTCATGTCAACATCATATCAACCCATAAAGTGCAATCAAGCTCCCTATATCAAAACTCACCAATGAAGAACATGCATATTCTAAAACTCCCACTACATAGGTAATACACAATATAAAACAAAGCTCAAATAATATCAAATCTACCAATGAAAGCTCATATAAAGGTGTGCTAAGTAAATCAAAACATGAAGTACCAAGAAAAATCACAATGATCCACACATGCAACCCACATAGTTCCATACTCTCTCACAATATGTCACCATCCTCCCAAATCATATAACCATGAATCACATGGAAGAAACCATAGAATGAAGAAAGACAACATGTAAAACATAACTTTTCCTACCAACACCTCAAATAAGAAACATTGTGTTAACTATGATCTCCTCCAAACGACCCTCTTTTTTTAATGTCCCATTTTATTTTTTTTTCAAATTATACATTTTTAAGAAAACTTGATGAATTAAGCCTTTAGATATTCCATTTGAACCTGATTAAATTGAATTTTTTAAGATAAAATCCTCTTAGATCAAACTCTCTTTAATATAATCTTTCTACTCAGTTATGCCTGCAATCGAGTCTCTTTTATACCTATAAAAATGATGACAAAAAATCACTTTGACATTGGCTTTTTGAGGGATCAAATGAATTCATTTGACAAACCTGGATGGAGGTGGTAATACTCAGAGAAATCCTTCGAATGCTTATGATTTTTAATTTATATTTAGTTTATTATGACTTTGTATTTTTAGTTTTACTAAACATAGGTTTTGCATCGTATATCAATTTCTATGTTCAATGCTTATAGAAAAATAGTAAAATAGGTTATAAAATTAATGAAAATATCTATACACTAGGTATTTATATTCCCTTTCTAACAAAAAAAGAAAAAATGAATTTCAATATATATACAGAACAAGTAGGGGCCTCTAAATGAACCTATGTCTAAATTATAGTTAATGTGACTTCAAAACTTAATAAAATATAAAATAATCAACCAAATTGAATTAAACCAATTGGATACACTAGATATTGGTGTTACAAACCTAAATTTTAAAGAATTACATTTTTATCCTTTTTAGAAAAAAAGTTATATTGACCTAATTGAATGAAGGAAACAAGCCCATTAAACCATCTCCTAATATCCTCAAAATGATATCATAATAACAAAAAATGCACAAGGAGATAACTGATTACAAACATATCTCAAATGAATCCTCCAGAACTAGAAATATTCATAGCTCAAGATCCATATCTATGAAAGATAAAGAATAAAATATAGTGCACCTACAAGAAACAATGGAAAATACCTCTAAAGTGGTAATCCACTAAGTAGATCAAGAGTGTGGAATTTTAATTCTCATGAAGATATCCAATTCATCATGACTTACTCTAATAAAATAATCTTCTCAAATCCATACGAAGTGAAAGCTCCTCGATCTTCCTACTAAAACCATTGTCTCACTGCAAGTCTCTTATCATAAGAGAACACCAACCTCACCTATAAGAAGGACAACCACCATAAGAGCATAAGAAAAATAAGGAGGAGGAGGAGGAGGAGAAGAAGAAGAAGAAGAAGAAGAAGAAGAAGAAGAAGAGGAGGAGGAGGAGGAGGAGGAGGAGGAGGAGGAAGAGGAAGAGGAAGAGGAAGAGGAAGAGGAAGAGGAAGAGGAAGAGGAAGAGGAAGAGGAAGATGAAGGAGAAGGTGAAGGAGAAGGAGAAGGAGAAGGAGAAGGAGAAGGATGAGGGGAAGAAGGAGAAGAAGGATGAGGAGAAGGAGGAGGAGGAGGAGAAGAAGAAGAAGGAGAAGGAGAAGAAGAAGAAGTAGTAGTAGTAGGAGGAGGAGGAGGAGGAGAAGAAGAAGAAAAAGGAGAAGAAGAAGAAACAAGAGGAGAAGAAGGAGGAGAAGGAGAAGGAGGAGAATTAGGAGCAGGAGGAGGAACATAAGAAGTAAAATAAGAGGAGGAGAAGGAGGAGAAGGAGAAGGAGAAGGAGAAGAAGGAGGAGAAGGAGATGGAGGAGGAGGAGGAGGAGGAGGAGAAGAAGAAGAAGAAGAAGAAGAAGAAGGAGAAGGAGAAGGAGAAGGAGAAGTAGAAGGAGAAGAAGGAGCAGAAGAAGGAGCATGAGAAGAAGTAGAAGAAGGAGGAGGAGAAGAAGGAGAAGAAGGAGAAGAAGGAGAAGAAGAATAAGGAGAAGAAGAAGAAGAAGAAGAAGCAGAAGAAGGAGGAGGAGGAGGAGGAGGAGGATGAGGAGGAGGAGGAGGAGAAGAGGAGGAGGAGGAGGAGGAGGAGAAGAAGGAGAAGAAGAAGGACCAAGAGAAGAAGCAAAAGAAGAAGGAGAAGAAGGAGAAGAATGAGAAGAAGAAGGAGAAGGAGAAGAAGAAGAGGAGGAGGAGGAGGAGGAGGGAGAAGAAGGAGAATGAGGAGGAGAAGAAGAAGAAGGAAAAAAAGGAGGAGAAGAAGGAGAAGAAGGAGAAGAAGGTGAAGAAGGTGAAGAAGAAGAGGAGGAGGAGGAGTAGGAGAGGGAGAGGGAGAGGAGAGAGAGAGAGAGAGAGAGAGAGAGAGAGAGAGAGAGAGAGAGAGAGAGAGAGAGAGAGTATCATTAAATATAATATATCACATAACCTAAAAGAGAATACCTAATAACATATATATTTTAATTATGTAAATTATTTAAATAATTTTATAAATATACTATTTTAATTAAAAATATATTATAAACAAGATATAAAGTAAAATAATTAATTAATTAAAATATACCAATGAACAAATATAAATTAAAAAATCATAAATTCAATCCCTATAAATCAACTAATGAAAATTTCAAATGAAAAAACAACCCAGATGACATTGGTGGGAAAAGTGAAATTTGAATTCAAACCTGTCCAAATCAAGTATCTGATTATATTTCAGATATCCAATTTGGTTTCAGATACCCAATTTTATTTCGGATACCCGATTTGGTTTCAAATACCCGATTTGGTTTCAAATACCCGATTTGGTTTCAAATACCTGATTTGGTTTCTAATTTGAATTCTTAGTTTCTCATATTTTACTTCATTTCTAGCTTAATCTTTCTAGTTTACTTTCTTGCATTGTTTCATAGAATAACTCTTGCATTCTCATTCCAATTTACTAGTGGCTTCCATACATTCTTAGCTTAATCACTCATTCTAGCTTGCATTCTTACATTCTTAGCCTCATTCTTAATTTGAATCTTTCATTTTGGAGTAGTCAAGTCACTAATCCTCTATGCCAATTTGATGAGCATCATGATAAGGATTAAACTTGCTTCAACTAGGAAGCTATGAGCCGCCTCTTGAGATTTCCTCTTCCATAGATTCTCTCAAGTGTAATGGTTCATAGAAGTGTGTCACATTGTTTATCACACATCTTTTGGCGCCCACCATGGGGCTAGTTTCTCAAATTTGGCTCTGTTTCTTGTATTCTCAGTTCTTTGCTATTGTAGGTTCATCATTTTGATTTTACAGGCTAAAGGACCATATGACACTTCATACTATACCCAGGCGACATTACAACATACTTCCAGGTGAAACTTATCATTTCTTGGAATATCATTTTGTCTTTCTAAGAAACATTGCTTGCTTCACAAAGAAATATTGCCCAGCCTTTGTAAGGTATATTGTTCAGAGCTTAAATATCATTTTTCTTCTTTAAGGTCTATCGTATGATTTTATGATAGACAGACTAACTATCACCCAGATTTAATATCTGTCATAGTCCAAGTTCTAGCCGAGATTGCTTGATTTTTCTTGTATTTTCATATTCTTTGGTCTTTTAAAAACAACTAACAAGTGATATTGTAGGGCTATTGCTTCCATTTTCATACTTTGTATGCCCTAACTTGTGGTTTTTTAGGATTTTTCTTGTCAAAAGAGCTCAATATCTTTCATGCCTACTAATGTTTTGTGATGTAGGACGCTTGTCAAAGACTCAATCTTGAAACTACTAATGCTATTTGTCTTATAGGTTACCTTGGAGATACAAATCAAATTTTTGTTTGCTTACATTTGACTTCTAGGAACCTAGCTTAACTAGAAGGCTTCTTGTCTTGTGATTGATAAAGTAGTAGGAGAGTATGCTCTTTTCCTTTTGGAAAATAAAAAATGTTGACCTACTTAGTTGATCACTTACAATTAGTCTTGGGTAAATGAACATGTGCTTGATGTGTTTGGGGAGACACTATGGAGTAGGAAAGTATGTTATTTTCCTCATGGAAAATCAGAAATCTATACCTCCACTAGCTATCCATTTCTTTTCTTGCATTTACCTTTAGAGGTCTTGCCAAGAGAGAAATCTTTTGGGAACGACCCAAGTGGGGAAGAAGAAAAGACAACTAACTCCACCCCTCTATAATTAAATGATTTCTTCAATCTAAAGAGAGGGAAGACTTGGCTATTTCCTCTAATCCTAATGCTTCTTCATGTGTAGGGCCTAGTTGCCTAAATCTTGCTAAGAAATACTACACTTGATTGGGCGCTTGTAGGGCCTTATTGGTCTAAATCTTGTTTACAAGAATACAATGGGAATGCATTCAATTTTTATAGGGATGAGAGGTCTAAATCTTTCTTGCGAGACTATGAATCTTGGGTTCTTTTAGGGCTATAGGCCTTAATTTCACTTGTGAAACTACAAGGGATAGACATGAACGAAGAACTTTACTAAACACCTTAGGACTTAGAGGCTCACCTTTTGGTTGTGTGACTTCCTTTGTGCAATGATTGATCCAAGTGGACTTTACCCAAATCACCTTGAGATACTCACCATATGTACTTCCTTGGATATAAATCCATGACAAATCCAACATCACTTTGTGTGAGGCGAAGGGATACCAAGTTGTGGGCAAAGGTTGAAACACTTCCCGCTTGACCTTTGGTTGTTTTGCTTGATATGTTTTCTTGTGCTAAGACTTGTGAAAACATTTGTTCAACATACACTTGGCATACTTGATATCTAACTAAGACCTCACACATGCTTGTATCTGTGTGTGTGAATTTTGTACCTGATCTGTAGACACAACACTTCAGTAAAATATTAGAGGTTAGTTGAAATTGAAATCGTGCAAGTAATTGAAAACTAAACTAACTAGGTGATTTACTGCCTTCTAGTAGATGCGAGTATGTATTCTCAGATTGGACCGAGATCAGTGACCTTGACGACACCTAAACGAAGGATTTGAATGCAAAATCTAGATATGAATTAGATGCAAATTAATCTATTTTTTTGGATTTTCTATGCAATAATATGAAAAATCTGATATGAATCTAATCTATATGAAAAATTGATATGCAATATAATTAATCTAACAATGATATGCTAAAATATGAATGATCTCACAAAGTTGTTTGATTCGCAAAGGAAGCTCCAATTCTTCAGATACCAATTCGCCAGCATAAGTTTGCAAATTCTGAGATATGAGATTGAAGAGCTGAGCCTTGGTTTTATAGAAATCCAAGTCTTTGGGGATGCATGGAAAAAACCATAAATCACTCAGATAAACTCAGGTTGATTTTTGAGTTATCAAAGAATAAAAGATAATTAATTCACAAAATCATGCAAAAACAGCTTTTTAACTCAAATCAAAGTTGAGTTTATTTTTAAAACAACTTGAATTGATCTTCTGATTTCAAGTTTAACTGCTTTTTGAAAGTGCATAATAATTATGAATTAAATAAATAAATAAAGTGATTTATCCTCAACTTAACTGATTTTAATAATAAAACAATTGATTTATGGGTTAATCAATTATTAAATCAAACTTTTATTCCAAAATAATATCATTAAATATGACAACTTGCTTTAATTAATTAAATAAGAATTTAATCAATTAATGATAGGAATTTTGATTTATTGTCAAATTTAAATAATAATAATTAGGAATAAATATAATTAAATTCAATTAAATAATTAAGTGGCAATATTAAATCTAATTAATTAAATATTTAGAATATTCAATTAATCAAACTTTAGGATAAATAGGATTTATCGCCAAATAATTATTAAATCAAAGATAATTAGGATAATTTTAGGAATATGAAATATTCCCCGATGTAGAATTTGAGATAATCAATTAGGATTCGATAATGTTCAGATGTGCCTTGGGTTAGGACTTTGATGTTGATTTCATTCGATATGTCGATATAGGAGGTTAATGAACCTATAGCCCATTTTTGGGGTATTACATTTTGCCCCTCTTTGAATTACTGTGCGAAGCGCAGTGGTTCAAAGATAGTCTGTGTATGATAAAGATGTTTGAGATTGAAATTGATTTGAAAGATGAACCGATTCCGAGATAGAAACCGATTGAAAGATTTGATGATATTAGGTCCTGAATGACCAAAGATAATGTTAACTATAACAACAATGAACTGGTGAGTGCCAAAATGCTTGATTCTAAACCTTATGATTGCGAAGAAGTGAGTGACTGATTCCAGACTTGATTGTCCTTGTATGAATCACATTGCTATCACATTTGAAGCCTTCAGTTACGAAGAACCAAGGAAATAACACTGATGAACCGATGAGATGATACAGTTTACAAAATAGATTTAAAATACCAGATTGATATGGATCTCGATGAATCTGATATGCCCCAAGCGATGATAGATTTGCCCCAAGCGATGAGGACTTTTGATGAATCAGCAACTAGACGTGGTTGTTGTCTTGATTACTGAGAAAAGATTTGATTACAGATTTAGATTTACAGACTTGAATGATGTGCAATACCATGCCCCTTCAGGATTAAAATTGAAATATGACAAGAAAAGTTAGCATTGAATGGTTTAGAAGCATGTTAATTGATTTGAGAAGTGGTTATTCACGTTCGAGAATGCGTTCTGCATCGCTTAGAGGTCCTAGAGACCAAGTTTGACTAGGTTTGACCATGAGTTGACCATGGTTGACCAAGTTGAAATTTTGATAGTTTGATGTAAGATAATCAGTTAAGTTGAATTCTAGATTTCTGTGATGATTGAAGGTTGATTATGCAAGTAGTTAATAATATAAATGATCTCAGATTTTGATTTTGATCCCGAAAAAGGATTCTACTTGCTATTTTGTTAGATGGACCTTCATGTAAGATTCAGCTCTTGTTTGATGTGAAGAGACAATTGAAGAATTGTTAAGCATTGAAGTTCATTTAGCCATTGTGAGATCATGAAAACATGTAAAAATGAAAAGAGACATGCAATATGAAATGCAACCTAAGACCTAAGACCTAGTCACTGATCATGTGTTGGTCATTCTCATCATTGAATTTTTAGGTAACTAGATAAATCAATACAATGCCCACTAGTTATGAAACCATAGACATATGAATATCGATTTGTATACGCAAGAATCAATACAACACCCACTGATTATGAAACCATGGACATATGAATATTGATTTTGTTTTCAGAATGTCAGATTAGATATAAGCACCAAGGCATAAATGTCAAGATGACCTAAATATCATGTCCATTTTGATATAGCAATTTGTATAAGCATCAAAACATAGACATCATGATGACTAGAATATGCCTTGCGGTTCAAACACATCAAACAGTCAAGAGATCATTCTTAATCCAATGTGAATTACCTGTAGTGACCCTTTATCGTTCACATCCTTAGGTAAGATCGCATTTCACAGTAGGAGAAAGAACTCACTCAAAAAGAAAATAGTTAGATCAAACTTCCTTGAATTTTTTGGGTATCAATGGTTGAGGTACGCATGGCCATCCAATTTGAGATAGAGGCTCTTACAGTCGGACACCATTTCAATCCAGAATTTCCAAAGTTGTTAGATTTTCACATACAAGCAGAAGACAAAGAAAAGATTATGCCCCCAGTCATCACTCTCTAAATCCTATAAAGGACATGATCGAAGAGCTCAAAGGACACAATATGCAAAAATCTCAATGCGAATCAGTAAGCATAGAAGGAGATAAAAGCATGTATAAAGCACAAATTGTTTTCAGTTTGATGTTTGATTGCATTGTTGGAGATGCAAAATCCTTTCTGGAGACAAGACTGACTGACTGACTCAAATGAAGCTTCAAAGGACTCTGACTGGATATGATACGTCTAAGATACATTGGAGGCCATAGGATATGACATTGATTGCCCCCAAGTGTTAACATTGATAGGATACAGACGCTTGAGCTGATTGGTGTACAGACCGACTTATTAAAAATAGGAAAATAGGAACAAACCGGGAAATATGTACAAACTAAAGCAAGACTGAAAGTTTGGAAAGACCAAGATTTCACTGATAGATGGAGCATTTTGAAACAAGTGGCACTCGTTTGCCGAGTTTTCACCATCTTGGTAGAGATTCTATTTTTGCTACCAAGGCCCTTGTTTCCAGGTTTTCACCAAGGCACTTTTTCTCTTTTTCTCTTTTTTTTGTATTTTTCATTTTTTCAATTTTTTTTTTTGTACTTTTGATATTTTTTTGATTTTTTTGTCAATCATCAAGGCGCCTACTGCTAGGTTTTCACCAAGATGTTCATTTTTTTAAGGACTTTTTAAGATTTTTAAGATTTTTTCAGGACATTTTACCATAGAATGAATGCCTTAGGCATAGAATTTCTTCAGATGGAGAATGATGATTGGTTCTTAGAGCTATTCTCCTTCATTTGTTGAGAGTTGATAGGCACCAGAGCCAAAAGTAGCAGTGATTACAAAGGGAACCAGCCAGTTGGGTTCAAACTTCCCTTTGCATTCTCGATGTGATTGATTTTTAGGATTCTCTCTCAAGACTAGATCACCAACCTGAAATTCTCTGTGTCTGACTTTCTTGTTGTAACCTCTAGACATTCTCTTTTGATATACTTTGAGATGATCATACGGTGCTTGTC
Organism: Chamaecyparis obtusa; assembly: GCA_027943335.1. Lineage (NCBI taxonomy): Eukaryota > Viridiplantae > Streptophyta > Pinopsida > Cupressales > Cupressaceae > Chamaecyparis > Chamaecyparis obtusa. The sequence goes on from BSBK01000435.1 coordinate 62,677, forward strand.
TGTGCTCATCTAGTAGTTCAAGTTCTTACAACCTAGACACTCTGTAGTCATCATCAATTACTAGACCATGCATTTTGATTCTTAGTGATGGGATTTCAACCTCAATAGGCAATACTGCTTTAGATCCATAAACTAAAGCAAAAGGTGTAGCCCTAGTGGGCATTCTGATACTTGTTCTGTAGGTCCAGAGAGTTGGATTGATCATGAGATGCCAGTCTCTTCCTGTTTTGTTAACTGTACGGTGCAAGATTTTCAATAGATTCTTATTGGAAGCCTCTACTTGTCCATTCCCTTGAGGATAGTAGATAGATGACCAATGTTGTGTAATCTTGAATTTGGCACATAAATCATCTAGATCTTTGTTCTTGAATTGTCCACCATTATTTGCGATTATGGAATGAGGTATCCCATATCTGCATATGATATAGTTCAATATGAACATAGATATTTGTTTTCCAGTTGCTTGTGTCAAAGGGACTGCTTCTACCCATTTTTAAAAATAATCTGTAGCTGTGATTATATGGGTATGTCCATTAGAAGAATGAGGATGTATAGCTCCTATAAGATCAAATGCCCAATTGGTGAAAAGGCCATTGTGTAGTAAAGGCAATTAGATCTCTCCCTGGAGCATGAATTAAGTTGCCATGGACTTGGCACTTTTGACAGTTCTTAGCAAACTTGATAGACTCTTTCTCCATTTCAGGCCAATAGTACCTAGCCCTAATAAGTTTTTGAGCTAGTGTTAAACCATTTGAGTGTGACCCACAAATACCATCATGGACTTCCTCTAATGCACATTGAGACTCTTCCCATTCTAAACATCTAAGTATTTTACCATCTAGAGCTCGTTTGTATAGATCATGACCAATGATGACATATTGGGAGGCATTTTGGATAAGGTATCTCTTTTCATGGTGGTTGAAGGTATCGAGAATGATTTGGTCTTGGAGATAGGAAAATAGGTTTTTGTATCTGGATGAATCATGACCAACAATAGTGCAGATCATGCAGGTTTCAGGGGAATCATATGCAGGATAAGATAGTGCTTCCACCAGGAACTCGTAGTGTAGCTCATGTTTAGGCTACTGTAATAAACTAGATAGCATTGCCATTGCATCAACATCCTTGTTCTTCATTCTAGGAATTTTCTCAAATATGATAGATATGAAATACTTCTTAAGATCATCTACCATTCTCTTGTAAGGAATGAGCTTTTCATCTTTAGTTTGGTACACATCATTGACTTGATGGATAACAAGTTGTGAGTCTCCATGAATGTGTAGTTCTGTTACCCTCCACTCAATTGCTATTTTCATACCGTTCAAAAGGGATTCATATTCAACAATATTGTTTGTGCAAGGAAACTTTAATCTGAATGCTTTTGGTATTGAGTATCCTTGAGGAGTTATGAACAATATGCCTACACCAAATCCATTCTATGTATAGGAGCCATCAAAGAATAACTACCATTCTCTAGAAGAAAGAGTCATGATAGAGGAATCCATAAATTCCATTTGCATTGGTGTATCATCAATCATAAATGCATCAGCCAATTGATCAACAATTACCTATCCTTTTATAGCTTTTCTTTCCACATATTCAATATCAAATTCACTTAAGAGCATGACCCATTTAGCTAATCTACCTGTGAGGGAAGCTTTGCTTAGAAGGTACTTGAGTGGATAAATTTTAGCTACCAAATGTGTGGTATGAGATAACATGTAGTGTCTCAGTTTCTGTGATGCAAAGATCACAGCTAGACAAGCTTTTTCAATCATTGAATAGTTCTTCTCATCTGCAACCAGTGTCCTATTGATATAGTATATAACTCTTTCCTTTTTGTTCTCATCATGCTATGCAAGCAATGCCCCCAGTGATGTATTTGTAGCGGAGACATATAAGATCAATGGCTTCCCATGAATAGGAGGCATCAAAATAGGAGGATTTGATAGATATTCCTTGATATGGTTAAAGTTGTTCTCACACTCTTCATTCCATGCAAAGGTCACACCTTTATGTAATGTTTTTGTAAAAGGCTATGATATGTCTGCTAGCTGTGATATGAATCTTTTGATAGATTGAACTCTTCCTTGCAATGTCCTCGTTTGACTAATATTCTTTGGAGGTTTCATTTCCATGATACCCTTCACTTTAGTTGGATCAAATTCAATGCCCTTCTTTGAAACTATGTATCCTAAGAGCTTTCCAGAAGTGACACCAAAAGCACACTTCTTAGGATTGAGTTTGAGACTAAATTTTTCCATTCTATCTAGTATCTTGCTCAAGTCATCTAGATGTTCAGCTCTAATCATAGATTTTTCTAAAGTATCATCAACATAATCCTCCATAGTCCTATGCATCATGTCATGAAAAATAGATGTCATGGCTCTTTGATATGTAGCACCAACATTTTTAAGCCCAAATGGCATGACATTCCAACAAAAGGTGCTTCATGCACATGTGAAAGCAATTTTCTCTTGATCCTCTGAAGCAATTTTATTTTTGTTATATCTAGAAAAACCATCCATTAAAGAGTACATCTCAAAGCCCGCAGTCATGTCCACTATCATGTCAATGTTAGGTAATGGAAAATCATCCTTAGGGCATGCTCTGTTTACATCTCTAAAGTTTGTGCATACTCTGATTGATTTATCTGGTTTTGAAATAGGTACAATATTAGAGATCCACTCTGCATAGTCAATAACTCAGATGAATCTGGCTTTCAAGAGCTTCTCTAATTCAGCTTTCACCAAGAGTGCAACATGAGGAGACATCTTTCTCAATTTTTGCTTAACATGTTTGACATTTGGAGCTATAGATAAATGATGCATTATAAGATTAGGATCCAACCCTAGCATATCTGATTATTTCCATGCAAAGTTGATTTTCTTCTTTGTTAGGAATGTTGTAAATTTTTGCTTCTCTTCTTCTGATAAAGATTGTGCTACATGAATCAACTGTGGTTCTTCTGTTGTTCCCAAATTGATGGATTGAGTGGGCTCAATTAGAACTGGAGATCTATCCTATAAATGACTCAGAAGGACATCAAATATCTCATCCTTAGGTGCCTCAGAGAGGTTTTCACCTTCAGATACATCTTTTATTTTTACTTTTGTAGGTTTTGAGACTGCCACAAAGTGGTTTTCACCCTCAGAACTCCTTTTGTTTTTATTCTTATTCTTATTTTTTTGACTAAGATACTTGATGTTTGACTCCATCATGCTAACGCTTGATTCACTGATGGAAGTACTCATAGGCTCAACTGCATTGAGGTAGCAAGCAAGGGCATAGTCATTTGGGAAGGTATAAATACCATGGCTCAGATTTGTGGAGGTTTGATCGATAAGGTCTGGATATTGGATAGTCAAAGTGGGGAAAGATTGGGAGATAGTGTTTGCGGATATGGATCTATCATCATTGGTCCTAACCTGACTCTCAAGTTCAAAGGTGAGATTACAACTTAAGACATTCAATTCGTAAATAGGCTCAATGTCATTGTGGGAGTCCAATTCAGCCATAGGTGGATCAGACTCGATAGGTTCATCATTTCACTCTAGACTTACGTTGGGTTCAGGTGCATATTGGTGAATAACATCAATATGTTTCTCTGTAATAAGCTCATCTTCTTCTGGAATGGCTCCCAATTCATAGTCATTAGATTCTTCATCTATGCCTCTAGGAAATCTAAGAACATGAGTAAAGTCAGGATGAATACCCCAAGAAGGGTTACCCTCAGAGTCTGATTTAAATTCATACTCATGAGAATCTATCTCAGAATAACTACCACTTTCCTCTTCTTGATTGTTTTCGAGATTAGCTAGTTCTTGTGTTGCAACTATCTCTTGATTGATAGTAGGTTCTTGTATTTCTACTACATTAATTCTTTTGTTTGGATCATCTTTATCATCAAGAAGGTCTTTGATTACTTTAGGAAAATGTTCATAAGGAACAAGTTCTGAGGTATCTGAATCACTATCTGATGGTTCAGTTTCTTCCTTCTTAAGAAGAGGTTCTCCTAGTGTGATCTGCTCTATGACATGAGAAAATTTACCTTTGAGGTGGAAGGGTTTCTTTTTAAAGCCTAAGCCAACAATATCTTTGTTTTCCCTACCAGTGTGTGAAATAGGTGTTATAAGACCTTTTCCTCTAACTCCTAGAGGTCCTTTACCTGAATATCCCATCTTAGCTATTAATTTATCTCCTGGACCATATGCCTTGGAAGGGATATTGGATACTATAGAGTCACTAGTTTGAACCACTCGAGATTCAGGTTCATCTTTGTATAGCCATGCAAGCACAGCTTCATCTTCTTCAAATTCCTTCTTGGAGACTTATTCTGCTACAAAATTCTTTTTATATGCCTCAAGAGGTTCTTTAGAGTCTGGTTTGGATTGTTTCAAAGATTGTCCATAAGACTTAGGTGAGATAGGGAGAGATGTCAAAGATAAGACTGGCTCTATAGTATATTCTCCCATACTATTTTCTTTGATATTAACCTCTTTTGCAAGATCTTCCATTTTAGATATGGATGCTTCTTTGGTTGGCTCAATGGAAGATTCTTTGTTATTAGGCACAAGTTTATCTACACTTTCCTTCAATGTATTGCAAGTGGTGGATATGTCTACTGGAATAGTGACCTCTACTCCTTCATAAGGAAATTTAAAGCATTGGTGAAATGTAGAAGGAATAGCCTTCATCTCATGTATCCATGGTCTCCCTAGAAGAATATTGGAAGCCAAAGGTAGATCAAGAACTTGACATACAGTATCTCTGATAACTGGACCTGCTCGGATAGGTAAGACAATGGTGCCTTTAGAAGATATTTCTTGTTCATCATAGGCTTTAATAGTTATTTTATTTCTAGGATCAATAGCCAATTCTGAAAATCCCAATTGTGTGACCAAGCTGTAAGAACAAATATTTAGGCCAACGCCTCCATCTATCAACACACATTTGACTCTATGGTTCTAGATCAAGACTTCTATATGTAAGGGCTGGTTATGTGGGTGACTCAAGGAGTTGTCATCTTCCTCTGAAAAGGAGATATATTGCGGAGATGTAAGATGTCCAACCATAGTCTGGAACCTGTCTAAATCAAGGTCATCAAGAACATTGGATCCAAGCAAAGCTTTGTCTAGAATGGCTCTATGAGCTAGAGATATTCGAAGCAAATCAAACATGGAGATTTTTACATTAGTGTGTTGGAGTTGTTGAACAATGCTATAAGATGTTGGCCTCGTATCTTTAGGATTGGAAGATTTAGAAGTAGCCTTCTGTTTGGAAGTAGAAGAAAGATTGAAGGGCATCTTAGGGACATTTGATGAATCTGGGATTTGTCTGTTCAGATGTGCCTGAGCTTGTGATCGAGTAACTGCATTAGTTGAAGGATGATCTCTATCTCTTTGCACAATTGTGATGACATTGCAATGCTTAGAGAGACAAGGTTCAACCATATTTATAACAACATTATTTCCAGGGTAAGCATAATTGACCTTTGCCCCCATATTAGGCTGAGAAGATGAAACTTCTTGACCATGTTTTGGAAATGGTTCTGTGAAGGCCATATGATCTTATTGCTCTTATGATTGTCAATGGTGATATCTCCCGTATCAATCAGATCTTGAATAGTATGTTTCAAGCGTAAGCATTTATTAGTTTTGTGACCTTTACCCTGATGGAAATCACAGAATTCGTTCTCTCTCCACCATTTTGGTTTAGGATCAAAATCAGATTATCGGATCTTAGGCAAAGAGATGATGTTATTAGCCAACAAAATTATCATAGCTAATTCTAAAGATTCTCCAAGAGGAGTGAACTTTCATTTATTATCAGCAGACCAAGATTTGTATTCTGGCTTCTTTTGAGATGGTTCATACACCTTTTGCTTTGAAGCTTTGATGGCTTGGGTGCAAATAGTTAGATTGAAAGCTGGTACCTTTGATGGGGCATGGATAGTATCAACAACACCATCTGTGACAATGCCTTTATTCTTGTTCCAATTTTTGTTCTTGTCTTCAAAACTGGATCCTGATTCGTACTTGTCCTTTTGAAGCGTGATTTCTCCTTTTTTCACAAGTACTTTTTCAATTTTGATCGCATTTTCTACCATCTTATCAAAATACGTATGATCTTGCATTTGTAAAGGGTAGTTGATTTCTGGGATAAGATTATTGATGAAGATTTCCAGTTTCTCCATTTTTGGAATAGGCCGAGCATATAGAGAGAATTTCTTCCTCCATCTTTTGAGAAATGTCAAGAATGGTTCACCTGGATATTGTTTGAGATTGCAGATATTGATCATGGTAACTGGATGTTGAATATTTTAGGAGTATTTTTGATAGAACAATTTGATCAACTCCTCAAAATTTTTGATAGTAGAAGGAAATCTAGAGAACCAATGAATGGCTGCTCCCCCTAGAGATCGAGGGAAGAGATGCATCAGATAGGTTGGTTCGTGCATGAACTCCATAGATTGTGTATAGAATTCTTTGACATGATCTTGGGGATCCGAGTGTCCATCATACTTATCATACTTAGGCATCTCCACTCTTTTTGGGAATGGTGGCATATACAAGTCTTTGTCAAATGGAAAAGGACATAGGCCTTCCATGGAGAACTCCTTGGGTTCTTTTTCTTTCTCAAGGTTATTAAGCTTGACTTGCATGGCATGCATCTATTTCATCATAGCTATGAGTGGAGTTTCTTCCTCATGTGTAATGATATCTTCAACATTAAAGTTGGGAGGAAGTTTAGCTCCTTGATGAGCCAATTGTAAAAAGTATGCCTCTCCGTCTTCTTTCAAGAAATGTTTCATCATTCATTTGAAGTTATCATCATTTTGATATTGAGCAATTTCTTCAGGTGTGGGTTCCTGATCTGCACCATGTTGAGATTGAGCTCTTTGAGAGCCAAATTTTGTCCTTGCTTGAGACATGGTAGGATTTCTACCTGGGATAGATTGATTTGGAGTTTGTTGATTACCTTCGTGAGTTGATGAAGGACGAATGTAACCAGTTTTTAATCGAAAGTTGCCAAGACTGTCATCTTCGTAAAGACTAGAATTGTAGAGTTGTTCAAGAGTTGGAGCTTGGAGAGTGGTTATAGGTAAAGTATGGGATGCTTCTCCAGATTTCTTGTGAGAGGAAGCTCTAGTTTCCACCATTAACCTTGGGTGAAGCAAAAGAATATGATGAAGACAACTGAAGAAGGATCTGATTCAAGAAGATCAAATGATGCAACCTTGTCATGGTTTTGATTGATTGAAGCTTAGATTAGACATAGATGAAGGAGACTATGCCCTAGATGTATGGGTAGACTCCCAAAAGATAGCAAACACGAGTTCACAACACTTAGTCATTTTGATGATTGATGGAAGATTGATAGTTATGACAAGGTTTTGACACAAGATGATAAAGACTCAAATTGATTAAATAGAAGGCTAAATCAGATTCAAAAGGCCACTTTAGGAAAATGATTAGATTCTTAGTATTTTCTGCTCTATTCCTGACACAGTGATTTGTTTGACAGATTTTGGAAATAGGCTGGAAAAGCCAGGTCTCTGATAGTTCTGACAACTTTCTGACAATTTTTTGAAATTTCTCAAATGACTTTCTACAGGCTCGTATGAAAGTGGGTATAGCATGAAACAACAATTGGAAAACTCATACAATAGTTGTCAAACTTGCATGGTAGTTGATAGCAGGAATTTTGACTTTTTGGAATTGACTAGCAACAAAACTCATACGATAATGTACCTGATACCATATGACAATCAGGGAGTTATGAAATGACTCTTGACCAAAACTCGTATGATTTTATGACCTGATGAGATGAATTTTGACTCCAGAAAGGAATTTCACTTCAATTTTTGCAAATTTTTGGGTTTTCAGTTTCAGATTGTTTGCAAATTTCAATGTCTAGATTTGAGGATTGTAACAGATTTGTTCATTTTTAGTAACCAGATAGATAAGCAAGCACACAAAATAGCAAGCACGTGATTTCAAGCATGTCTAAAAACAATGAACAAGGGCAAAAGAAACCTTGTGCATGAACAATCAAGTGACTTATTTTTGCTAATCCTTAGAAGTGCTAATTGTGTATGTTCCAAAAAGTTTTGCAATAATGCACATATTCCTAGAAAATGAAAATTTGGCCTCACTAGGGTTTTTAGTAATGGTTTGACTCTGCAACTTTTATGATCCAAGAGGGCGAACTCCAATCCAGGTGCACCGGAGTTTTGAAACAGTCTGAGAACTTAATCTTTAGGATCTGCTAGGGAGATGTGACAGCCCAACAAGAGACCACACCTGTGGAGATTTCTTCCAACAGGACATTTATATAGCGGTTGTCACTACCACGATGAAAATGGCTATTACCGCTTGAGGCTCCGTCAACGTGGTTGACCCAATTAAGGGAATGTCCACTATGGTTAACCCTCTCTAAAGGTGACTCACAAAATATACCACATGGAGACTAGTTCCAGATTCAAGGATCTGAGTTTCTGGTACTACCCAAAAAGGGAGTAGAGCATAATCCTCTAGACTTTTCACTTTTAACCCAAACAAAGCAGACAAATTAATTTGACATGCTAAGACCAAGATTATCTCACAAAGATCTATGACGTCAACCCCTTATGATCTATCAACCTCTCTAGAGAGAGAATGCATCGATCAAAAGTTGAAGACACACAGATCTAGTAGAACGTGAGATGCCCTTAGTATCCTCCCTACCTACAAGGGTTCCTTTGTTGAGAAGAATTTCACTGAAAATTCACTCTCTCAAGAGCCACAAATAGTGTTCATAGGGCCTATTTATTATGTGTAACAAAGATGCTAAAGAGCAAATCTATGTTCATTTTTATAGCCCAAAATGAAATATGTGATATGAAAGTAATAAAGGTCACACAAGCTTGACACGCAAGAGTTCTTTTTAATCCAAATTGAAATGTTATCAGCTGAAAAGATTACCTGAATTCCTCACAATGTACTTAGTAGATTCTTACCTATTTTTAGCAATTCTTGCACTTTTTCCAATCAAAAACCAGTGAAAATCAATAAAAAATAGAGAATTTCAATTGTTAGGGTTAGCTGTTAGTCAAAATCTGAAAACCAAATCTGAAAAACTGCTTAAAAAGGTGAAACGACAATTGAAACCTGGCACTAAAACTTGTACGACAGTGGGTTACCTTCTAGACGATAGTCCAAAAACTCATACGACACTGGGTACCAGATCATACGACAATAGGGTATCCAAATGACACTGTGATCCTGATGGTACGATCCTTGATCAAATAAAGTATCGTACAATAGTGGGTATCTCCTGGTATGAGTTTCTGACAAAACTCATACGAAAATTGTATGGACAGAGAATAAAAATCATAGCTTGGAACAGAAAAAGATAAGAAAATGATAGAAATTGATAAAATTTGAAGGGAAACCCATTTCAGGGTGCCCCACGGTGGGTGCCAGAAATGTGTGTGCGAATTTTGTACCTAGCTATAGACACAACACTTTAGTAAAACATTAGAGGTTAGTTGAAATCAAAATCGTGCAATAAATGAAAAACTTAACTAACTAGGCGATTTACTGCTTTCTAGTAGATGCGAGTATGTATTCTCAGATTATACCGAGATCAGTGACCTTGACGACACCTAAACAAAGGATTTGAATGCAAAATCTATATATGAACTGGATGTAAATTAATCTATTTTTTTGGATTTTAGATGCAATAATATGAGAAATTTGGTATGAAATCTAATCTATATGAAAAATTGATATGCAATACAATTAATCTAACAATGATATGCTAAAATATGAATGATCTCACAAAGTTGATGATTCACAAAGAGGCTTCAATTCTTCAGATACTGATTCACCAGCATAAGTTTTCAAATTATGAGATATGAAATTGAAGAGTTGAGCCTTGGTTTTATAGAAATCCAGGGCTTTGGGGATGCATGGAAAAGCCATAAATCACTCTAGTTGATTTTTGAGTCAACAAGGAGTTAAAGATAGTTAACTCACAATAAATCATGCAAAAACATGCAAAAACATGCAAAAACAACTTTTTAACTCAAATAAGAGTTGAGTTTATTTTTAAAACAACTTGAATTGATTTTCTGATTTCAAGTTTAACTACTTTTTGAATTGCATAATAATTATGAATTAAATAAATAAATAAAGTGATTTATCCTCAACTTAACTGATTTTGAAAATAAAACAATTGATTTATGGGTTAATCAATTATTAAATCAAACTTTTATTTCAAAATAATATCATTAAATATGACAACTTGCTTTAATCAATTAAATAAGAATTTAATCAATTAATGATAGGAATTTTGATTTATTGTCAAATTTAAATAATAATAATTAGGAATAAATATAATTAAATTCAATTAAATAATTAAGTGACAGAATTAAATCTAATTAATTAAATATTCAAAATATTCAATTAATCAAACTTTAGGATAAATAGGATTTGTCGCCAAATAATCATTAAATCAAAGATAATTAAGATGATTAGAAATATTACTAGGAATATTCCCCGATGCAGAATTTAGGATAATCAATTAGGATTCGATGATGTGCCGATGTGCCTTAGGTTAGGACTTTGATGTTGATTTCGTTCAATGTGTCGATATAGGAGGTTAATGAACCTATAGCCCATTTTTGGGGTATTACAGTATCCACAAGGTTTCTTTGTTCCTTGTTGGATTGTTTGAAGACTATCGAATGTTCACACTACTTGCTTTCAAAACAAAACTTATCTAGGAAATGCTTCAAACTTGTCAGTTAGTCTTGCAATCCTTTGATTAAAATCTTGGACTAATTAAGCTCAAACATTGTCAACATTTCTTCTCCATCCCTATCCTTATCTCATCTTGTTATTTGGTATATTCCAGTATGTTAGGAATTGCCTCTAGCTATCAAAGATTACTTTGGTGTCTTGACTACATTCTTGGTTAGTAGAATGTTCACTTGTCCACCATCTCCTTGATAAACTCTCTTGGATTCTCTATCCTATCTCTTGCTTATTCACAAGTGTCTTACATAGGGATCTACCCATAGCTTGGAATTTTGTGGCAAGTTATCTTTGCTATATCTCTTACACTCTTACACTTTGGACAAGTGAACACTTTTACTTACCTAGCTTGAACATCAAGTCATCCTAAGTCATGGTCCTATTTGGATTTTGACAATCATTTTTCATGCTGGTCACAACTAGATCTCAGATTCGTGAAGGAAAGAAACTCAAAGCTATCTTTGATAGCTCAACTAAAGAAGGTCCTATACCTTGGAGTTTCAAACCTTTTGCTAATATCTCTAGTGAATATACCTTATCTTCTTCTAGATTGGCACATAGTGTTTCTTACACTCAAATAATGGAATAATGGAACAAGAGGATTGAGGAATTCCAAAAACAATTGGATGACAAGCACTTTTGTCAAAATAACCAAGAGAATCCCAACTCTAGACATGGCTCTTAGCATGACTCACAACATAATAGACATGGATCATATTTCTCACAAGGTGGTGATTTAGACAATGAAATAACTAAGGAAGACATCTTATAGTTTCAACAAAATGAACACTTACAAAGACTTATGAAGTTGACCTTGAGTCAAAACAAAGATCAATAATTCTTGCATCTAACCTCACAAGGACTTAAGCTACCTCACAACTTTGACATTGATAATCTGATTAAGAAAGATGAACCATCTTAAATGGAAATCATGAAGAAATAGATGGAAGACATGATGAAACATATGATACACTTAGAAAAGGAAAAGGAACAACCAAACACATCTTTTCCGCTTGAGGCTATATGCTCATTTCCTTTTGACAAAGATCTATACATGCCTCCTTTTCCTTGAAAAGTTGAGTTTCCTAAGTATGAAAAGTATGATAGTAGCAGAGACCCTCATGATCACATTAGGGAATTTTTCACACTAATCATAAAGTTCTTTCATGAACCTACCTATCTTATGAGACTCTTTCCTAGGAGTCTTAGTGGTCAAGCTATGGAGTGGTTCACTAAACTATTTCCTCCTCTCAAATAATTTGACCAGCTAGTGCAAAGATTAATCCAACAATAATCCAACATGCTATCACTATGCTTGATCTTTGTAATATCAAACAAAGTAAAGGTGAGTCCTTTGTGGTTTTCCTTCAAATATGGTGAAAGCTATACTCACACTATCCTTGATAGATTCCTGAGACTGAAAAGATTGACATATTCATCAATTATCTAGTTCTTGAAATGAATTATGCATTACAAATGAAAACTCATGCTTCATTTGATAAACTGGTTGAAACATCTATTTTCATAAAGGATGTCCTTGTTTGTAAGGGCAATATCAGTCTTCAATCCAAATCCTCTTCTAACAACCAACATAATAAGGATAAGAACAAATTCTAGAACAAGACTAAGCATGTTGTCAATGATGGAATCATCGCTACAAATTCAAATCCTACCACTGCTAAAGAGAAATATTTCAATCTATCTACTTTCGTGAAAACTAAAATTGATAATCCTTGGGCTTCTAAGCCTAAGAGAAGCTTCACTCTTAGAGAATCAGTTGAAAATTATTTGAAGACACTTTTGGCTAATCGGATTATTACTTTGCCTGACAACTCAAGGCCCTATGATCCTGAGATCAAGCCTAAATGGTGGAATGACAACCACTATTGCTATTATCATCACAACAAAGGCCACAAGACTAATGAATGCATGAAAATTAAGAATCTCATCTAGGATCTAATCAATAATGAGACTATTGTGGTTGACCCCCTACAAGTGAACAATGATTATTAGGCTTTCAAAAATCTTTTTCCTAAATTTGAAAAAGGGAAATATTCTAAGGAAAAGGATAAAAAGGTTGCCTACACCTATTCTAACAATGACAATGTGATCAACATGCTTGAATCTTTTGATAATACTAAAGGAAAAGCTAAAGCTAAATCATCTGATGTAGCTACCCACTCTCAAGTAAACATCACTCCTTCAGGAGAAGCTTCATCTTCCTCCTCTGCTTTTGAGAAAGTAATAATATAAAAAACTAAACTAGTTACCATGTCAACTACACGAGATTCTAATCCAGTTGAGAAAATTCAACACACTTTAGCTTAGATCTCTATACTTGAGCTTCTGCAAATCTCTCTTACTCACAGGGAGATTCTTGATCAAGCTCTTCTTGTAGCTAACATACCTAAGGACCTAGACATTGATAAGTTCTACTCCATGGTCAGTTACCTTGCCTCACCTTCTTATCTCACTTTCTCTGAAACAAATGACACATCTGTCAGTCATCCTCATAATCATCCCCTTTATATTGAGGTCGCCATCCATCAATATTAAGTTAAGCACATTTTGATAGATGGAGGTGCGGGTTTGAATATTCATACTTTTAATCTATTTAAAGCTCTCAATTTCTCAGAGCATGTTCTTGATCTTCGACGCAAAATAACAATCAAAGCATACGATGAAGAGGAACATTCTTCTAAAGGCCTGGTAGTCTTTCCTATTTGGGTAGGTCCTATTTATTGAGACGTCATCTATCAAGTCCTAGATATTCCTTTGGCATACAACATACTTTTAGGTTGTCCTTGGATCCATGCAATGCAAGAAGTTCCTTCTACATATCATCATTGTATTAAATTCCCTCATGATGGAATTGAGATTACCATTCCTGTAGATTCAACATGTGCCTATAACAATCCTAAGAAGACATATTGAATGGTTCCTCATAAAAAAGAAGGATCACCTCCTAACAAAGCATAAGCAAAAGGAAAAGCACCCCTACTAGATCATGGAAAAATAATACTTGTCAGACCTACTGGTACAAGAACCTATCAAGTGGATACTTTTATCGTCTCTTCAAAATCTTATGGAAAATAATCTCCATTAGTTACAACACCTATTATTAAGAAAGGTACTAGAATGGTTAAAGCTAAAATTCCCCTAGAGATAGAAAGGGGAGAAAGTGTTATCTTACAAAGACTCTACAAGAGAAAAGAACCCAAACAAAGAGAAAAAAAACTGACATCTCACCTGAAAAGTATGGTATGGGTTATCAAGCTATGCAAAAGATGGGACATGATATGGATTCCCAAGTTCAAAGACTTGGATATAAAAGAAAAATCAATGTTTCCATCTTCTTCCCATGATTCACTTCACTCTCCAACTCTCCACACCATTATTACCTCTCATATTGCATGTCACTCTCCAACCTATCATCGCCTTCCCAGAAGTGCACACTGGTATCTACTCATCGGTAATGACTTACTTTAGAAACATCTTGATGAAACTCTCCTTAGGCATCTAGAACATGAGGAATCTGACAAAGTGTTAAGAGAGGTCCATGAGGGTATTTGTGGATCTCAGTCGAATGATCTTTCCTTGGCTATGTAACTCTTAACAGTTGGACATTACTGGCTAGATTCTCCTATCACTACTACAACATCTAGTTCTGCAACTTATCAACTAGCTGGTACAAATATTGATAATCTCAAAGAGCCCCTCAATGCTCTTCACCTACAAAAACTCTTTAACTAAACATTCTCCTTCCTGTACAATAATCTATGATCTTGAAAAAATTCTAAAAAGCATATAAAGTCTTGAAAAAGTCCTAAAAATTGTAAAATGTCCTGAAAAAATGATCATCCTAGTGAAAACCTGGAAATAGGCACCTTGATGTATCCAAAAAAATCAAATATAAAAAAATACAAAAAAAGAAAAAAAAATTAGAAAAATTAGAAAAATTGTGCCTTGGTGAAAACCTGGAAATAGGTGCCTTGGTAGCAAAAATAAAATAATCTCCAAGTGGTGAAAACTTGGCAAACATGCATCACTTGTAATTAGCACTCCATCTATAAATGTGTGGCTGAGCTCTTGTTTCCTTCCATCCATCTTGCTCTTTGTTTCCTAGTGTCATCATAGGTTGGAACTAGTCTTAGTCTTGTCTCCAGTTCTTATTTGTCATCTGGGGGAAATTGTATGCCTATCTGAGTTGTTAGTACTTTATCACTTGGTTGACCTCTTGAGCTTAACTTGAGTCAGTTTATCATTCCTTCCTGATGGACACCTTATCACTAACACTTCTCGATGTTTCTCAACACCCTAATCCTTTAGTGTTTCTTGACACTACCAATCTGGACATCACTTTATTTTTCAACACATATCGGATCTCGCACTATCTTTCACTACGCAAATACACTTTGACACTAGCACAAAGGTGTTCCTTAACACCCAACACATCTTACATCCTAGAAAATTGAAAATGACTAAGGTATGCTAAACTATTTTCTTGTGTGTTGTCTGTTATCATTGATTTTTGCTTGCTATGTCTTATAAGGTTGCTCGACGATGTCTACTTGACTAGAGATTCACAACTGGGGGCATTATATCTTTTTCTTTGATTTCTACTTGTGGTGTGATTTCAATGATCTTAAGTTGTCTAATAAACTGGGTGTTTGTGGTAAGATCCTCTATCACGATTGGAACGCCACACATACCCCAACCGTCTTTATTTGGACACTTAGTTGAGGTTGGAATTATCTCCTTGTCTGTAGCACGTACGATGACACTCATGGTTATCTTGGTAGCTTGTACCTCAATACGGGTGTTTTCTTACAATATTAACTTGGAAACCATGTTCAGGTCATCTCGTATCTTGTACCTTAATGCTTATATGTGTTTCCTACATCTTATCCGATAAGGTTTTATTCATATCTCCATGGTCACTCTCACACTAGTGAAGGTTGTATTAACCTCCGATGTCCCAAACACTCAAATGATGAAAACTAATGGCTACAAGATTGGTGACTTGACTACTCTCGTGTCTTAGGCTGCATTTTATTCTAGGGTTGCATTTAGTTTTGCATTTTTGGTTCTCTTGAGCTATGCTTTCTTTTCACTTCTTCCTTTCTATCTACCAAAGTATTCAACTACAAATCCTTATCTTTGATCCTATTTTTAGGGATTGAAATCAAAATTCCAAATCTTGTAATGAAGTTGACCGTTGACGCCATCGCTTCTTGCTCACTTCCGCTTTCATTTCTTGGACTTCTAAGGGTGATCTTCACCCCTTATACCTCATTTCCATTTCAATCCCAAGGGGGCACATGAAAATATAGAAAATATTTATGTCAATCAAATCTCCTAATCTACAAATTTAGTAATTGAACCAAATCTTAAATCGATCAAGTCAATGAGGACTAAAACATCATCGCTCAGGGCATCTTAGTTTCATCGCTTCATATCAAGTTGGGGTTCTCCGTATCTCCTTTCTAAAAGAGTGTTCTCATCACTTCATATCATTTCACTTAGACAAACATATTTTGATCTCTTGGGGCATATCAGGTTCATTAGGACCCATATAAATTTGGTATTGTCTCTCAGATGATTAGCTATCTCTTTTGATAGATATTTAGTCTCATCACTTTATATCAGGCTAGGTACTCTCATCTTTCTTATTGGTCTTCGTTCAATCAAGTTTGGAGTCTGATCTCTATGAGCTTTCTTGACATCATGATTATTTGACTCAATGTGTTACCAGATCGCTCACACATTAGTCAAAGAGGGGAAAATACAATCACCTAAAATTGGTCTACTAGAACTTGAGCCCCCCCTTTTGATCAAATCGTCTCTTTTCTAGGCATCATTATGGAGAGTGACCCTTAAAATCCCCTTTGCATAATTAAATAAAAAATCTTATATCAAGCTTATACTATGGTCTAATTTCTAGAGCTTGCATATTTATTTAATTGCTACACCATTTTTTTTAATATAAAGTTCATACAATTTTATTAAAAGAACACATTCACATGTGTGCACATACTTAATCTTGATTAATTAGCAATTAAAAGGGATTTGTGCTTTCAAAATTGCTATTTTGTCTTATTCTACCTAACATTTCTTTTGCCTCTTAATCATCACCATTCATTTCTACCAATCTTTCATCTCCTTGCATCTCCTTTTGCCTCTTCATCTCATCCACTCATTCTATTGCCTCTTAATCTTAGCCCTCCATTCTTGAGGCAATTCCTTTAAAAGGAAGCTCTTCCCTTGCTCAAGGGTCCCCAAACTTGATTATTTTTTAAGTACATTCTTACATTCTTAGAGTACTTTTTCTAGTTTTAATTCTTAGTTTCTCATAATTTACTTCATTTCTAGCTTAATCTTGCATTGTTAATCTAGTTTACTTTCTTGCATTGTTTCATAGAATAGCTCTTGCATTCTCATTCTAGATTACTAGTGGCTTACATACATTCTTAGCTTAATCTCTCATTCTAGATTGCATTCTTCCATTCTTAGCTTCATTATTAGATTTGAATCTTCCATTTTGGAGTAGTCAAGTCACTAATCCTCTATGCTACAATAATCCAATCCACTATAAAATAAATTTCATTCCTCCTTAATGGAGTGAATGACAAAAGAAATTGAGAATGACACTTCCTCTTGTAGTCCTTTGGGATTGCACAAAAATCCAACATACCAGTGGTGGTATGCCTCTATAATAGAGGATAAAATTCATTTTCTTTTGAACATAATCCATACTAGCACCCAAATAAATTAGCAAGCCTACTTGATTAGAGCCATCTTAAAAGCCAAATTTGACCTTAGGTAGATTGCTTGGAATGGTTTATTGTGCAAAACCTTTGTAACCCATTGTTTTTGTTTTTGATGTGCTTGAAGGTCTATGCTTACAAAAGGAAAACATCCATTAAGATCCAAAAATTCAATTAAAAACCTTAAAACTTTACAAATTTACAAATTGCCTAGTCAAATAGAGCATACAACCAGTCAAATAGAGCATACAATTAGTAAAATAGAGCATACAATCAGTGAAATAGTGCATACAAGGAATGAAGTAGCACGTACAATCATTTTAATAGTGCATATAAAAAATCAAATAGCGCGCATAAAAAATCATATAATGCTTAAATTGATAACAAAACTACCTGTACAATTTACTAGAATGACACTTATCAACATTCAAACAACGCGTATAGACTGAGACCTCAAAACTGTGGGAACTTCCTTAATGAGTCTAATCAAATTGAAGGTATTTTTGAGTACTCTTTTTCGAGATCTACCTATTCCAATCAAGACATGGTTCAAATTCATTAAATATTAAATTGTCAAACAAAGTGAATCATATCAACTAGGTTTCAAAAGTCCCAAATCCTAGTGGGAGTGTTTGAACATCTTTGATCCTTGCATTTATGAAAGTTCTAATCTATAATGGATGAAATTAAATGGTCTATAGATCATAAGCATGAAAATGAAGGAAAACAGATTCTCCTAGAAGTCCTCATGGAGAAAATTCAAACTTTAGAATCAAAATTAAAAGACATGAAGAAAGAAGAAAAGGATACATCACCCAACAAATCCTCATTAAGATCAATGTTTCCTTTTCTCTATAATCACGAGGCATTGAAATTTTCATTTTCTTCAAATAAAAAGGTTACTTCACAATCTCACATAAATTTTATCTTTGATCAAGAAAAACATCATGACCAACCCATCTTCAATCAAGAACATCTTAATGGCAATCCAATATTTGATCACAAACCTATTTCAAAATCTCAAGAAGATGCAATCTTTGATCAAGAAAATCAAGAGGAATTGATCCTATCTCAAGAATCCTCATCACATGATAGTGGAAAACTAGATCATCATGGTTTTGAAACTCAAATCTCTTTGGTCAAAACAAGAACATCTCAATGTCCATTAGATAGATCATTTACTCCCTTAGGAAAATCTTACGAATAAGCTTTGGCAAAAATCCTTGAAAATGATCTCATCGGATTGCCTCAAATCACTTCATGTGGCTTGGTATTCTTGATAAACTATTGTACATATCATAGACATAATAAAGATGAAACTTAAAATTTCATGGAGTTGAAGCATAAAATCCAAGATGTTACTAATGATGACCTAATCAAAATTGAAAACCCTAATGACTCATCTAATGAACATACTAATCTCAAGCAAGATCAAACTCATGAACCTATGTCTAGTAGTGGTTCTTTTGTAGCCTCCACCTCTTTTGACATTCATGCATATCCTAAAGAATCAAATATAGCCAAAGAACCTCCAAAAAACAAATAACCTAATGCTTTTCATGCTAACTATGTCTACCCTCAAGGACTACCTCTAAAAGAAATTCAAGCTAACTTACATCTTTCTGCAAATCTTTTATGTGCCTCAAAGGTCATAAACCCCAAACTTTCATGTGTTTCAACACCTATCATAGATTTTCCAACTAATCCTTCATTAGCCCTTCAATCACCCCCCATGCAGACCCAAAATCATCCCTCATCCTTAAAAGAGGCTCCATGTCAAGAGGAGCATAAAAAATGGGAAGAAACAAGTATTAATAAAGATCAAGATCAAGATATCCTTCCTCATCCAATGGTTGACCCGAGTTCCATATCACAAGAAATCTATGATGATTCACTCATCCCTTTTCACTTATTCCAATAACATATCCCTTCACCTCAAGAGAAACATATTACCCCACCTCCAATATCTTATCCACCTCCTAAGAAAGATCAAGATATTCCTTCAACCATCTCTAATGAGCTTATTGAAAATCAAGAGAAAAATGCCTTTTTTTGCACCATCCAAAGATCCTTGTCAAGATCAGAGTACCCCATAATTGCCTTGTCATACTATTTCATATCCACCTCAAAAATCTCCCATTCTTCCTAATCATTTGCATATGAATAAATCCTCTCAAGCTTCATCTACTCCTATCAAAGATACTTCTATCTAAGCCATTCATATAAAGATAAATCCAAAAGATGAGAGCCTCGTCCATGCAACTCAATAAAGATGTTGATATCCCTTCCACATCTCATCTCCCTCTATTTATATATAAGCATCTACCTTCACCATCCTCCAAATCTATTCTTGGTCTATATAGCCCAACTCTAAATCTTTTATCCCTTACATCCATATTTGGTCCATATACCCCAAATACAAATCCAAATCCCTTCCATCCATATTGGGTCCCTATATCCCTCTTTAAACCTTGCCTACCATCCCTAGCTCACCATCTACTTACCCTACCATATATCAAGATCAACAAAGACATGCATCCTTGAGAAAATTCCATACACCCATACATATGAACCGGCCATATCAACCTTATTCATCCACAATTCCCAAGTCTTTTGGAAGAAATTTGGATGTGTAACATAAAAATAAAAAATTCAAGAATCCACTTATATATGAAGATCACTATGTCTGATCTAATCAACATATGAATATAAAGAAAACAAAAATATTCAAGAGAGCACAAATGTCCATCAAGAAAAATGAAAAATCAAAGAAAATGTGGGCTCCTAAATCCCTCATTGAAGAAGTGCATTATAAAGCATCCAAAACAAAAGAAAAATTAGGGATTGTGTGGATTCCCAAGTCTCTATTACAGGACTTGCATACAAAAGAGAAATCAAAGTTGGAATCCAAGCTTCCAAAGGATTTCACTCCATCTTCTTCCAAACATCTTTCATCATCTTCTTCATCCATTTTTCATCCCAAGATCCACATTCTTCCCTCCAACAAAGCCTCAAACTATCCAATACATTTTTCCTCCATAATTCCATTACCCTTCAAGGTGTGTATCAATGTTGATCTTGCCACCATTTCCACCTACCCCTACACAATTCTTTCAATATCCTATTCATTATCCAATACCTACTTTCCATGCATTCATACCCCTTAACCAATCCACACATATACATGATTCTTATCCTTCCATCGACTATCCATTCATCACCCTTATCCAATCCATCACATAAATCCTTAGCCACCATATCATTTCATTACCATCAGCCTATCATCATCTTTGAGCATACCTTTCAATGACCTTGACCCATCATAGCATACATTTTTAAGGAGTATACAAAGAGAATGAGGCTTGAGTCCCTCCAAAAATAAATAAAAAAAGAGAAAAAATGCTGAAAACCTTGTAAACAGGCACTTCGGTAGAAAAAAAGAAGAAAAAATCAAAAAGAAAAGAAAAGAAAAGAGAAATAAATATGTCCTATGGTGAAAACCACTTCTTGTGGTGCCTTGGACAAGTACCATGATGAAAACCTGACAAACATGTGTCATGCGTAATTCCTCCCTCTTGCACTCTAGGGGTCAAGTTCAATCTATGCTATCCTCCATCTTCCTACCATTTATATCACTTGCATATGTATTCCCTATTTCACCTTTGATCTTGACAAATTTGAACATATCCATGAGCATCAAATATTTTAACATATGTTATCCTTTCCATCAACCTATTCACTCATTGCATCCATGCTACCCTATCATGATTTTTCTTATCCCAAATCCACCTTCATTATTACTAAGTAGCCTCACCATAATCCCAAACCATCCCCTCATAGTCTCCATTTACCCATTATCTTGATTGTGTTATCCTATACATACCCTATCCAAATTGAACCCTTGGTCTTGATTGAAATGAAGAATGTAAAATACAAAATAGGTTCTTAAAAGCCCCTTGACATGTCCACTCCTTTGGACAACACATGCCTTTCATGATATCATTTCATTATCCTATATGCTATCTGGCACTACATCAGTAGCTTCCATTGCTTATTTTAAAACATACTTCACATTACAATATTCATTTTTCCATAGCTTGGGTAATCTTGAAGAGATGGTCCTATGGGTCACATTCACTCGCTTCATCCATCATGGACTATTCATTTACGATCCACCAGCTTGCAAATCCATATGTCATGTCCTACACCTTGCTAGACATTAGGGGCAAACCAATGTGATCTTGTTTGAGAGCTAGTAATCTCTAAAAAACTAAAAAGTTAAAAATGTTCCTAAAAAAATAAAAAACATCTTAAATATTTTAAAATTTGAAAAAAATATAAAATATAAAAAAAATTCAATTTTTTTAAAAATAAGAAAAAAATCTAAAATCTTTAAAAATCCCGCCCCCCTAAAAAAAAAAATCTTTCATAAAGTCTCAAAAGCTACATTGCCCAACAAAGCATTATCATTGTCAAATCAAACTAGGGGTGCTAATCCAAACTCAATGAGCTTAGCAAAATAGATGCAAGTGGACTCAAAACCATGGCATCAAAAAACTAAAAAAGTGTTGCACTTGAACTTATTGATCAATATTACATTACAAACATCCAAAAACTTGATCAAAACACCAACATTTGACACATCAAATCTTCATATGAAAAATTAGATCAAAATCTAAAAAGCTTAAACATAACTAAGGATAAAAAATGGATGAAGTTTCTGAAATATGGATCTACAAACAAAAAGCAAAAATGTTCAAAGTGTTACAAAATTTTTGGAATCATTTTTTTTTATCAAATCGATGATGTTTTTGACTAGATGAGAAATGATGAAGGCATGCTATTTTCTAGATTTCTTCTCGAGTGCTTGTCAGGTTGATTCATAGTAGTATGCAAGTTCGTCTAAAGACATGATGATCAAAGAATCATCGAGGACATTTACATATGAAAGGGATAAATTCTTTGTCTATTTACTTGCAACATTAAATTCTGAGGAAAGTAGTATTCATATCATCAAGGTTGAAAATCTAACTAGTGAGGATTGTACCAATTTCGTGTTCCAAAAAGCTCAATGATGAAAAATAAAAGCATTCCTTTCAAAAGTGACATCTAGCTTCATCGATATAGATTAATTTTGCATGTTAAAAGTTAAAGGATTTCCTTAATCAGGGGGTAAAGTTAATCATGGTTATATCATCAAATTCTTAATCAATTTCATCAAATGTCTGATCCATCAAATAACCAATGCTACATTAATGATATCATCTATAAGGATCTGATCAATTAGGGGCAACCTAATGTTTTCTAGGACTTATACTTATGTTTGCACCTGCACCAACAAATGACCATGTTCTTCTACTAGTCCCTAATTTTTCATTGTGAGAACATTAAATTAACCTTGTATCATCAAAACATCTAACTAATCATATCAAATCAAATACTAATAGTCAAATCATCCAATTGATCATAAAACATCAATCAATTTATCCTAACATCTATTTGCTCATCTTGAGTGCATCAAATTTCCTAACTCTAGATCTTGACGATAGAAAATCAACCTATCAATCTATCAAGCTACTAGATTAACATCAATATCAAATCAACCAAGTGATTCTAACTGACATCAAGTGATATCAAAACATCATCAACTTATTTGAAACATCAACAACATTTTATCAATCAAAAATTTTCTCAACAACTTTTCTCATGACCAGGGCATTTTCAAATTGATTTTATCAGGAAACAAATTGAAAATTTCCCAAAATCAACCAAATCATCCAAAATCATTTCCCGAGGGGGAATGCATATCATATTAACATCATAATTCAAATTAGGGGCATTGAAGTAATTTTTTTGAAATTATCAATGGGGCATCTTGATCAATGAATCTTTTTAAATTGAGCATCGTATCCAGAATCTATCATCAAATCAGGGTTTATAATCCAATCATTTGAGAACCAAGTTGTGAATTAGTCATCATGTTCAAATCAGGCATCAGTTAATTAGAGTAATCAGACATTCTTTGAACCAGCGTGATTCACACATTGATTCAAAGAGGGGTATTTGTATACACCTAAAAATGGTCAAGAAAAATCAAAGCAAGCCATTGAGGATCAAAGCATGAATTAATTAAAATCAAATCTATTTGATTAATGAAATTAAAAGATCAAATAATTATGCAATTGATTCTAATCAATTAATTGTATAGTTAAATTTAAATTTAATCCAACCCATTCAAAGGGGAGACATGGCTAAACTAAATCAATTAATAAATCTTATTATTCTCACCAACCACATATGGAAAAAATGAATTCAACCAATGAGGTGAGAGTATTTAAATCACATGGATCATTCAAGAGGCTTTTCTATCTCCACCATCTAATTTGTCTTTTCTATCTTGGTCGTCCATTCTTGTCTCTTTGTCCCAACATTTGAAACCATTGACTCAACTCATCTTTAATCATGGATCAACCTAACTCATATCTAACTCACCTTCATAATTTTAGGAATCCTTTAAATATAGGGCATCAATAGAGAAAATCATCCATTATCTTAGAACATCATTACTATAGAATTTTTTTTCTTGAGCTTAGCATTACATTGGAGAATTTACATTGAATAGTGATCATAATGGAGCAATTTAGCATAATTGAGGTCTAATAGGCATAGATCCTTATTTTCTCATTCTAGGACTGTCACTAATGGATGCTAATCTAAGAGCATTTCTTTAGTTTTTCTAGTTAGATATCTATAGGATACCGATCAATACATAACACCAACACAAAAGGTGCATGATCTAGAAATATCCACAAGCACCATGAATTACCACACCAACACAAATTAATTGAATCATCAACATCATCATACTGAACCCCAAGAACACTAACTATACCAAATTTCAACCTTGAAAAATCACTTGTGGACCTCCAAACCATGGACCATTTGAATGGAGGACACAAATTAGTGTACCAAACATGCTTCACGTATCCACAGAGAAATATATTACAATGTAGAGCAATACAAATCAAAATACTATCATTTTGTCAATGCTGAACAACTAAAAAACTAGTCACAATACAAATACTTACAACTCATTGAAATATTCATGCAATCCTATGAAACTTGAATTGAATCAACTATAAACAATCCTCTACACACTCTTTACATCTGCAAATACTACTCTTTAATATACTTGCTTCACTAATCAAATAAACTCACTGAAATTTACTGCAACACTATAAAAAATAGAGAAATATGTTGACAATAATGACAACACGTCTCTCAAGAACATATTTGTATATTATTCCAACAATCTCCCCCTTTGGCATTGATGGAGACATATTATGTTAAAAATAATCAATGATAAATAAATCAATGGCTCCCCCTTAGACCTTACATACAACTCATCTCCTTCTTTTCATGACTCTCTCCTCTTCTTTAGTTTTTCACATGACTCTCTCCCCCTTTGACATCAATGGAAAAAGGTACATATTTCTCTAAACACTTAACTCATAAAACACAAGACTGACTACTCCCCCTGAGTAGTAGCCACCAATCATCAATTTGGATCACAAGATATTACTGTGAAATGCACTAGACTGATGCATACTAATTCATCTTAGTTCTAATTAGGAGGGGAAATTACCACTAAATTCCCTCTAAGATACTCAAAAGTGTTCTTAGGCAATGGCCTCCTGAAAATGTTTGTAATATATTCCTTAGTAGGCACATACTCTAATATGACTTCCTTCTCATCTACATTTTCTCTCAAAAAATGAAACTTGATGGATATATGTTTATTCTTTGAATGTAACACCAAATTCTTAGAAATGATAATTGTACTTGAATTGTCACAGTAGATAGAAATAGGTTCATCATACACTGCTCTTATATCCTTCAACATTTGCTTCATTTATATCACCTGGGTACAATTGACTGCAACAACAACATATTCTACCTCTGCATTAGATTGAGAAAAATATAGTTCTACTTTTTGCTCAACCATGAAACCAAGCTTTTTCTCAAGAAAAATGCACCACCACTAGTACTATTTCTTTCATCCACATTTCCTTCCTAATCAACATCAATAAAGGAAATCAAAGTAAAATCACCATCTTTAGGATACCATAGACCAAAATCAATTTTCCCTTTCAAATATTTCAAAATTCTTTTGATAGCTACAACATGAGATTCCTTAGGATCTTCTTGAAATCTAGAAACAATACAAACTACATTCATGATATCAGGTTTGGTTTGAGTCAAATAGAGTAATCCATTAATCATAGATTTGTATCTAGTCTGAATATCCTTAGGTGAGTCATCATCTTTAGTCAACTTACATCTGGTCACCATAGAAGTACTATTTGACTTTGAATCTTCCATTCCAAATTTCTTCAACAAGTCTTCTAAGGGATTTGGAAATAAGATTGGGGATGACTCTTCAACTTCAAAGATGCACCAAAGTCTCTCTACTAAAGGTAAGGATGGTGGAATGGAAGAGGATAATAAGGGCATCTCTAACTAGGGTTCTAGTCATGTTATTGATAATATGGAGAAGGAGGCTACCTCTATGAATAATGATATGCAAAAATTTTTTGATAAAGGTATGGTCCAAGATATTAATTTGGTTGGTTATCCTAGTTTGGTTTCCATTGTATCTAGGTCTATGTCCAAGCAGGCTACCACCTCTCAGAAAGATGGTTATGTTTGTAAAGGGGAGTATGTCTAGTTGAACATGGATAATCTCCATGACAAGCCAAAGCCTAATTTCCCGCAGAAGGACAAAGATAAAGCCACTGATTCCTATAGGATGGATAAATGGATCTTTAGTGAAATCAATAGTCTCAATCTAAGGAAAATGGCCCTATCTTCCAACTTTAATACCATGAAGGATGTCATTGAGAAAAAGGTTGATATCTAGACCCTGGAGGAAAATAACATTTTGGTGGAGAAATTGGAGGAAGAGAGAGCTACTAGAAAGTCTCTGGAGGATAGGGTTGAGAAGATAAATATGAAGAACAATAATTTCAAGGACACTTTGAAGAAAATCCTCCAGAATAGCCACGATAGTATAAAATTTTCTATCAATAACCTGAAGGCCTTGGTGGTTAGGTTGGAGCATGCTTGTCAAGAGAAAGCCATTGTACATATTGAACCTGATTGGGAGATGATTGCTAGTTGTCCTGAAGGTCTGAGTAAATGCACTTGTGCTAGTATCAAGAAGAAGGCCACATGTATCCATAAAGATATCCAAGACCTCAAGGATATTGTGGATAACATAATTGTGATGGAGGAGGATTTTGTGGCTACTCTAAAGGAGTTGGCTTTGGTTTGACTCCCGGTGTCTCTCTGGCTATGGTTTTTGTTTGTTTCTATGTCTTGTTCCTATTTTATTCCATTTCTTCTTCAGCTAGCCTTTTATTTCTGTTGGTTTTTGGCTTTTGGGTTCTGTTGGTTTGTCTTGTTTCCAACAGTGTTTTTCTTTGATGGATATTAATTGTTATCTTTTGTAACCATTTTTAAAGGGTTTCAGGGCCCTTTCAAAACTTTGATTTTCCCTTAATAAAAAACAACTCTTGCACATACTTGGACTATGATATAAAAATTTGATTTTCTGACTATGTGATTTGCAAACCTAAAAAGAATTTCATCTCTCCAATCTTTGGCATTTCAAATTCATTTTGCATTCACTAGAAAACTCTTTTCTCATCCTATCATTCCCTCCAAAAACTCATCAACAAAAACTTCAACAATCAAAATGTTATCATGATCAATCTTGACGTACAAATTACTATCATTAGTACCTTTGTTAAATCCAAGCTTCAATAGATACTTATCCAATCTGAAATACCATGCTCTTGGGGCTTTCTTCAGTCGATACAAAGCTTTCTTCATCTGACAAACCATATTACTACCATCAAACAATTGAAATCCATCTAGTTTCTTAATGTACACTTCTTCCAATTCACCATTCAAGAACGCTAAATTGACATCCATTTGATAGACTTTGAAATCCTTGTAAGCAACAAAAGCAAGAAATAGTCTTAGAACTTCAATTCTTGCCACATGGGAAATTTTTTCCTTAAAATCAATTCCATCTATTTGTGAATATCATTTACAACTAAGTCTTTCTTTTTTTCTAATAACTTCACCTTCCTAATTCAATTTATTCCAAAAGACCCATTTGGTTCCAATTATATTTTTGTCTTTAGGTCTAGGAAAAAGAATCCATATATTGTTCTTTTCAATCTACATCAATTATTCCTCCATTTATTTTACCCAATGTTAATCTTTAAATGCTTCATTCACATCCTTAGGTTAAATTTTTGAAATCAAACAATATTCAACTCTATCTTCACCAACTCTTCTTCTAGTTTGAAAACCTTTATTTCTATCTCCTATTATCTGACTTTCAAAATGATTCAATCTTACATACCTCAGAGTCATAGGGCTTTCTTTTATTTTAGACCCTTGTGTTCTTTCTTAAGCACTTCCACTATTTTCTTCTCCTTGAGGTACTGGATTTCCTAGAATGATTTGAACTTGATTCTAGGTGTGAGGTTTATTTCCTTGGTTTGAACTGTCATTAGAATCATATGAATAATATTTGTAGGTTCTAGATGGTCTCTCATTTATTTCATCAACCTTGACATTTGCACTCTCAACTATCTTCCTTGGTCTATTATTATAACATCTACATGTCTTTCTTTTGGTTGAATAACCAAGAAATATTGCTTCATCACATCTAGCATCAAACTTTCTTAGATCTTCATCCCTCTTGATATAGCACTTACTTCCAAAAATTCTAAAATATTTAAAAGTAGGAACATGACCACACCATAATTCATAAGGAGTCTTACTAATATCACCTTTGATATGCATCTGGTTGAGTGTGTAAATTTTAGTACTCTTGGCTTCTCTCCAATAGACATGTGAAATGTTTCCTTTCAACATTGTTGTCCTGAGAGTGTATAGAATGGTTTTGTTCTTCCTTTATACTACTCCATTCTAATGGGGGTTCCTTGGAGCATACATATACCTTCTTATCCCATGATCTTCACAAAATATATTGAAATCACCAGAAGAAAATTCACCACCTCTACTAGATCTTAGACACTTTAGCTTCAAACTTGTCTTTGTCTCAACCATAGCCTTGAAAATCTTGAATTTGTCTAGAGCCTTAGACTTCTCTCTCAAGAAAGTAACCTACATCATCCTAGAATAATCATCAATTAGAAATATGAAATTTATATGTCCTTGTGAGCTTATAACTCTATAAGGACCACATAAATCAGTATGAACAAGATCCAACAATCCACTTGAACAATAATTCTTACTCTTGAAAGTAGATCTAGTTAGTTTTCCCAACTGACTTTCATTGCACATAGTGTTAGTAGGTTTCTTCAACTTACAAATATCTCTCACAACCTGAGTAGAAATTATCTTAACAATATTATGAAAATTGACATGACACATCCTTTTCTGCCACAATCAACTTTTATCAATCTAAGCAATCAAGCATATCTTCTCAACACTATTTAAATGAAATACATTACCTTTAGTTTTTGTACCTGATGCAATTTCAATTTTGGAGCTTCCCAAGATTATACACTTCCTATTCTTTAATTCTATATCATATCCATTGTCAACTAACTATCCAACACTCAAAAGATTATGATTTAGACCTTCAACATACAAGACATCATCAATATTGTTCTTACTATCAAGAGTAATGGATCCTCTGCCATAGATTAAACAAGGTGTATCATCATCAAATATCACAACACTCCTATCATACATTTCTAAACTCAAAATATTACTCTTATCACCTATCATATGATGGGATCATCCACTGTCAATTAACCATTCATCTTTATCTTCAACTTGTGTGACCAAATCTCTTTCCTCATTCATGCAACTCGTAGAGCTAGTAGGTATTAGATCATCTTATTTGATAGCAATAAATACCCATTCATTATCACTTGAACCTCCCTTATTAGATTCATCATCTACCACTCCTTCATCAATAGCATAATAACATCTCTTCTAAAATCTAGGTTTCTTAGGTTTATCCTTAGGAACTCTTTCTAGACACCTTGAAGAAAAATGGCCTATCTTATTACAAGAAAAATATTTAGAGGCAATTTTCCTTCATACTTACCAACACCTTTGGCCAATCTCTTGGAAATAAGGGCTCAAATTTCCTCAATATCTCACTCTTCATATTCAATCTCCTTTATCACCTATTGATATTTGGATATCCTCCTTGAAGAACTTTTCCCCATATCAAATCTCTTCTTGTCCTTTTCAGAAAAAGTTGCCTTGAATATAGATTCTATCTTAGGAAGAGCATCACTAAACTCACTCATCTCAAAATTTGTAAGCTTACCAATCAACATGTCTCTAGTTACATTTGTCATAGTTTCGATCTCCTTAATAGAAGAAACTTTATGCTTGTAGTATGTAAGAAAGGACCTGAGTACTTTAGCAACAATATCTGATTCATCCAACTCTCTATTGACACATCTAACATTGCACACAAGTTCATTCACCTTCTACATGAAAGAAGTAATGTTCTCATCTTCTCTCATCCTCAACATCTCATATTTTTCTTTTAGGCTCTACAAATTTATAAGCTTCATATAATTATTTCCTTCATGCAAAGTTTCCAACTTCTTCTAGATCTCATGAGAAATCTTCAATTCCATAACATTTGTCATCTTTGTGTTAGCCATAGCACTCAATAATGCTTCCTTATCTCTAATATTGTATTCAAACTTCTTGATCTCATCCGAAGTTGTAGGAGTATATTGTGTGTTAGTAATCTCCCAAAAAGCTTCACCAATGCATCTCAAATGACCATTCATTCAACTTTTCCAAAGAGAATAATTTCTACCATCAAATCTCAGACTGTCCTTCTTGTAAGCTACCATCCTAGATTACCTAAAGTGGTTTAAATTCTTCAGAGGTACTTGGATTTGATAAAAATTGATGGAAATAGGGGAAACAACTAAGAGGATGGGGGGGGGGGGGGGGGGGGGTGAATCGATTGTCTCAAAAGATTACAAATCTTAACCTTATTTTCAGATCTGATAGTTAAACATGGAAGCATAAATCAACAACACATCATGAACACACATAACTCCAAGATTTTGTACATGGAAACCCAGACAAGGGAAAAACCATGGTGGGGATGAACCCACAAGATAAGTATACTCTATTAGAAGTATTACAATGGGGAATGCATATGCATTCAAGAACATTGCCTAGAGGTCACTACTCAAAATAAAAAAGGCGCACTGCTTCTACAAGAAAATTTGGATCACATCTAGAAATTATGAACTATAAAATAGCATATCCTTTATGCCTAGATTAGTTCCATTGAAACACAAAACAACTTTATTTTCCACACTTCTTCTCTTCCTTCAAAATATGTATACATTCAATGCACATACATACTAACACATATTTGTCTCGCATTCACACATGAATACAATATTATTATATTTATTTATACATGACATCAACCTTGGAAAGATCATCGAGGTTGGACCAACACTCACCACCTAATTACAAAATATAACCATACTCAATACAATATAACATGCAGACCAAGTAATGTTGTCCAAGGCATATCACGAACCAAAATATTTCACCTTGAACATGACACACCTCCAAGAATTATGCCTCAAACATCCACAACTTGCTAAAGGCATCTGGTCAACCAAGAATATGAAGAACACCATCATACCAACTAAAATCATCAATTGCAGGCACATTGATCAATGAAGACCACCAACACAAAAGGCACATGATCTAGAAGCATCCAAAAGTACCATGAATTAACACACCAACATCCTCAATAACATAAATTATTGGAATAATCAACATCATCATACCAAACCTTAGGAACACTAACTATAACGACTATCAACCTTGAAAAATCACTTTCAAAACTCCAAACCATGAACCATTTGAATTGAGGACACACATTAATGTCCCAAACATGATTCAAAAATCCATAGAGAAAGATATTAAAATGCAAATCAAAAGATTGTTACTCTGTCACTACTGAACAACTAAAAAACCAATCACAACACAAATACTCATAACTCACTCAAATCTCCATGTGAACCTCTAAAACTTGAACTGAATCAACTACATAAAATCCTGTACACACCCTTTACATCCACAAACATTGAACTTAAATATACTTGCTTCACTAATCAAATAAACTCACTAAACTTCACTACAACAGTGTCACAAATAGAGAAATATGTTGACAAAAATGACAACACATCTCTCAAACATATCTAAAGCACATATTTGCATATTCTTCCAACAATGTGTACCTACAAAAAAAATAAGACTAAATGGTGAAAGTTACTTCATGTTACTTATTGATGGTTATTCTAAGATGACATGGGTGACATTTTTAAGAGAAAATTTTGAAGCTCTAGATAGATTCAACTTTTTTAAAGAATTTAGTTGAGAATCAAATGGGTGCTAAAATTAAATGTTTGATATTTGATAGAGGAGGATTATTTATGTCATATGAGTTTGATAGATTCTACGAAAAGTATGGAATTAAAAGTCAATTATGTACTCCTAGAAATCCATAGAAAATGGAGTTGTTGAAAGAAAAAAAAAAAAAGAACTCTTGTTGAGATGGCTGGAACAATGTTGAAATATGCTAATCTAGCTAATACATACTGGAGAGATGTTGTGCACACTATTGTTTATCTTCTAAATAGGGTACATAGTAGAGTAAAGAATATAAAGTCCCCCAATGAGTTATGGTTTGGAAAAGGCCCTATGATCAAATGTTTTAGAATCTTAGGGAGAGAATGCTATATTAGAAGAGATGAAGACAATTTGGGAAAGTTTGATAGAAGATCTGATGAGGGTATCTTCTTGGGATACTCAACTACAAGAAATGAATACCATCTATAAAGTTATATTGAATAAATTTGTGGAGTGTGTGAATGTTTGAGTAAATCAAGAATGGAGTCAGACTATTTTTTAATGTAAAATTGAATTAGAAAAATTTCTTGTTACTCACACACAAGAAAAAAAAAAAGGTCCTAAAATTAGTGAAGGATTAGAGGGAAAAGAAAAAGAATATCAAAAGACACCAAGTACACCTACTAGGTATTTTTAGAGGGATCATTCAAAAGAGAAATTTATTTGAGACAAGGATAAAGGTTTTCAAACAAAAAGATGACTTGCTAGGAGAATAATCAAATTACTACTTCCTATTTTTAGGAGAATCAACAGATTATGTAGAGGCAATCAATGATGGATGCTAGATAAGAGTTATGAATGAAGAATAGCATTAGATAAATAATAATCAAACATTGGAATTAGTACCTAGACCAATGGACAAGAAAGTGATTTTAACTAAGTGGGTACTCTTAAATAAGCTGAATGAAGATGGACAAGTTACCAGAAACAAGGAAAGACTGATATGTAAAGGATATTCACAAGTTGAAGAAATATATTTTGTGGAAAATTTTTCTCTAGTAGCAAGGATGGAAGCCATTAGAATGTTTCTTGTTGTTGATGACTACAAAAAATTCAAAGTTTATTAGATGGATGTCAAGTCTACATTTTTTAATGAAGAGATAGAAGAAGTTTATATAGAATAACCAAATGGTTTCAATCTATCAAAAGATCTAGATATGGTTTACAAAATTAAGAAATAATTATATGGAGTGAAGCAAGAATTTAGGGCTTGGTATGCTAGATTTAATAGGTATCTATTGCAACATAAATTCAAGAAATTTATGCAAAAGGAAGAGGGCATTTTCATTTCTCAGATCAAGTTCATCAAGGAAATGCTAAAATTTTTTAGATTGGAGGACTTTAGACCAAATGCAACAGATATGGCTAATGAATGTGGTGTGGGGCACCCTTATGCCTATGAGATACTTTTTTTTTTGTTGTCTTTTTTATCTTTTTTTCAAGTTATTTGATGTAAATAAGGTGCTTTTGGACCATTAATGTTCTTTTGGGATCATTTGGGAAAATTTGGAGTCAATTGGGTGAAGATTGTAAAAGTTGCAAATTTGTTGTCAAACTTTAATGACAACTTTTTACATTACCATGAAACCTTTTCAAAAAAATTGTTAAAGAGTTGGTTTGGGTCAGTTGGAGATGGGAAACTATTTGTAGAGGCACAAATATGCCTTTTCCTCATGACCCAGAAGACTGGTGAACATTGGAATGAGAATGTTGATCATTTTGGAGCAAAGTACTTGTGTTTTCCTACAAAAGTCCTATTCTTTCACATTGTACAGATTTTTGGGTTCATATAATGATCTAAAACATATTGGACTTGGTTTTCACATGAATCTACTCTCTCTTTCCTTTGGTTTAATCAAATTTCATTCCGTATTTTGAAAGATATTGCATTTTATGTAGAAGCGGGTCAAAAGATTGTATTTTTCTATGTGTTAATAATTTTCAAAAATAAATGTTATGGATTTGTAAGGATTTCTATTTTTTTGGAATCAATTGGAGAAGTTAGGGACATGAATCTACTTTAATTTTTAAGTGGTATCATTGATTTTCATTAAGTTTTGTGTAAGTTATAGCATTTTCTTTTAGAAATTTTTAAAACCTACTGGACTTGGTTTTCACGGAATCTACTCTCTCTTTCCTTCGGTTTCATCAAATTTCATCCAATATTTTGAAAGATGTTGCATTTTATGTAGAGGCAGGTCAATTTTTTTTTTTCTGTGTGTTAATAGTCTGCAAAAATAAATGTTATGGATTTCTATTTGTTTGGAACCAACTAGAGAAGTTAGGGATGTCAATCTACTTTAATTTTCAAGTGTTATAATTGATTTTCATTAAGTTTTGTGTAAGTTATAGCATTTTCTTTCAAAACTTGTCAAAACTTCGCCTAGGGTTTTCAACAACCATGTTTAATTGATATCTTGGCCTTCCACTACTGGATTGTCATGAAAATTGGTTTGGAGTTGTGTTTTAACATTATCTTAAATCTCTCCAAGTTAAAAACCATTTCATGAAGTTTTGGTTGAGTTTTAAAAGACTTTCCTAAGAGGACAAAATATGACAATTTAGGACAACGTATGGAAGATTTAACAAACCAAATCCAAAGTGATTGTGTATATAAAGTATATGTTGGGAAAGGGTCTTAGAAGTGTTTATGTACCTTTTTTAGGTGTAAAAAAACCAAATTTGTGTTGTATGTCTCTGTAATTCTCCATAGTGTAGTCCCAAACATACTTGCCATGAGTGGAGAGTTATTTTCATGTATTGAGTTGAGCTTTGGAAAATGAAGTGGATTGGTCCTAGTCATCAAGAAGATCATGAAATATTGTCAAACCTATTAAGGGTGCCCCAAGGAAGTGTGTGTTCTCAAGATGTTGAGGGGTTCTATAAATGAAAGGTCTAAAAACCATCACTGTCCTAGTTTCACCTTGTGAACGAATGGTGATAGGAAGAACCTAAGTTTGATTTTTATGTTTCTTTGAGCTTCCTCTACATCGGGTTGTCAGTTGAGAAAGGATGATGAATCTCTAGAGGTTGATTAGAAATTGTATAGATCTGTATGCACCCTAAAATGGTCGCCTAGACTTTGGGCCCCATTTATTTGATTTATCAATCCTGAATCATTTTTATCAATAATCAATATTTTCAACATTATCAATCTCTTGATCAAATCCTAATTTCAATCATATATTGGATTTTTATCCTATGGGCTAACCATTTATCCTAAGTCTTTATTTGATTAAAAGGAATATTTCCTCCCCTTTTGATTAAATAAAAAGCCCACACTTTCCTCTTATCCTAAGTTGCACAAATAAAACATTATTCATATTTTACAAAAAGGAAAAAAAGCACTTTTTGTCTCATATGGACATAAAGTCAACCCTTATTTTCCTATTGGAGGATACTTGTGCACATGGATTGCTCCTCTTTTAAGCTCCACCGCTGATTAAGACTTTTTGCCTCTTAATCTCAATGGTCCATTTCTTTGCATTTCTTATAAAAGGAGAGCTCTCTCCTTCATTTGCATATCTCATGTTTTTATGCTAATGTTATGCTGCAGGTTTTAGGT
Source organism: Chamaecyparis obtusa (assembly GCA_027943335.1). Lineage (NCBI taxonomy): Eukaryota > Viridiplantae > Streptophyta > Pinopsida > Cupressales > Cupressaceae > Chamaecyparis > Chamaecyparis obtusa. The sequence continues at coordinate 98,334 of BSBK01000435.1, forward strand.
GCATTTGGAGTTTGAAGACACTGAAGACTTGTTGCTTTCATCATCTAGTTCATATTTTCTTTCATAGTTGCATGATAATGGCATTCTTAGTGTAGATTTCCTTTTATGCAATAGAATAAGCTCACATAGTCTAAATAGGAAGGCTTGGTAATACTTGTTCTTTCCTTTCATAGCATAGCTTGCACATTTGCATCTTCATATAGCTTGCATTGCATTTGCATATTTGATTCTTGGAGATATTGGCATTGTTGCCCTTGTCTTCACTTGAATCTCTCATTGTGTGGTTGACTAGCAAGGTCACAAGCTTGTAGCTCTAGCTGAGAGCAAACACATCATAGTCCCTTGCAACTCCATGCATAGAGAGCTATGAGCCGCTTTGTGAGGCCTCATTCTTGAGAAACCTTGCATGTAATGGTTCATAGAAGTGCACCATTTTAGTGTGTACAAGATCTATGATAGGAGGACTATTGAACTTTACTACTTTAAGACAAGATATTATGAATGTGATTTGTTTGGTTTCCAGATATCAAGCTAGTCTAAGATAATCTTATGAGGTGGTTGTAAAAAGGATATTTAGATACCTTAAAGGAACTCCATATTGTTTCTTATGGTAAAAAAGGGATGATGATTTCTCACTAAAATATTTTATTGATGATGATTGGGCCAAATGTGTTGACGATGGGAGAAGTACAAATGGTAGTGCATTCTTTTTAAGAGATAGGATGGTCTCTTAGAAAAGAAAGAAATAAGATTTAGTTTCATTATCTATTGTCGAGGTAGAGTATATTGTTGCACTTAAATAGTTTGGATGAAGCAGAATTTTAAGGGTGTAAAGGTATTTTTTGTTGAAGTCATTCCAATAATGTGTGATAACACTAGTGCCATTAATATTTCAAAGAACCTGGTGATGCACTCAAAAAAAAAAAACATTTCTATTTAGTATCACTTCTTAAGGGAGAAAGTCACTATAAAGGAAGTCAAATTGGAATATGTACCTACTAAGGATAAAATTGTAGATATTTTTGTCAAGGCTTTGTCTAAGGATACTTTTGAGTATTGTAGACAAAAGTTAGGAGTTATTACCCCTGGACTTTTTTAAACTAGATACATAAGGAAGGTGTATTTTTCCAAGGGAAGAGTAATTGGTTGTCTTATGTCTCCTAGATTGATGTAGTGATTGCTCTTAAGGGGAGAAATGGAGGTAGAGGATTGTAAAACATATTGTAGAGGTTTAATTTCCCCGATAAGGGGAGTTTTTAGAGAAGATATATGTAGGATTTGAGCAATACAAATCCACAAAACCCGAAGATCACTTGCATACAAAAACCTGTTACAAGGAAGTAGAGACAAGAAGAGGGCAAGGGTTTGACTCAAAAATATGAAGAAGAAAATATCCTCAAATAAATGAATGAATTAAATGTACAATAGATCATCCTTATAAAGGAGATCAAAATCCTTGAAAGACAAATCCTAGTGCATGTAATAATTAGTTTAACTATTACATGACTAATGCATGCAAGTTTATATTTAAAACAACTCGTGCATGTGTGTTTAAATATAAACAACTAAAGCAAAAGAGTTGACATCTTAAGAAGGGAGTAAATATTAATTAACATAATTAATACTTTACTCCAACACCCCCCCTTAAGATGAGCAACAATGCAACTACAAACAATGCAAGAAGAAAGCAAAGGAAACTACAGTGCATAAAGCAAAAAAATGGGTCCTGACAACATGGCCTGATGAGGTACCCAACACAACCAAATCTCTGTAAAATGGAGAAATAGAGAAAACCCAGTGGGAAAAAACCCTACTCTAAAAAGAGATAGAAAAATGCAGAAAAAGAAATGGCTCAAGAGACTCTCTCAAAACCATAAGTACAACCAGCCCCCCCATGAGAGAGGGATGAGACACCAAAGCCCCCCCAGAATGATGGAACCCCTGTGGAAATGATCGAACCAATGAAACTCCAATGCGAAAGAAACAAAGGCATGGAACAAGGAAACCCTCGAATGAGAGGTGAAATTGGAAGGCCTAACTGATGCTCAAAGGAGAAAACATGAGGATCCTGAAAGGGAATCCCCAATGTAGGCGGTGTGATAGGTGTGCTGACACTATCATGAAAGAGGAGATGAACGTCCTCTATAAAATCCTCAATAAGTGCACCTAGTGGCTCAATGAATGGAGTTGGAGGGTCAGGCAGTGCTGAAGAAGAATCCTGCTGAAGAGAAAAGACCTCAACAGGATGTGGTGTGGCAGTCATACCAGTGATCTCAGGAACAATACAAAAGTTCAAGCGACCTGACTACACCACATGAGGCTCTCACAAAAGAGGAGAGTTGTGCTCCGACAATGGAGATGGTGGACCAAAGTGTGAGAAGGTGTAGAGACGGGTGGAATGATCAATTGTCCCTGTAGAAACAATGCCTCGTGTCGCACTATCCCGAATGAAGACTGAAGCTGCAGTGAACTCAACTGTCGTCCCTGATCCACTGTGTGTAATCTGATAAATCGAGAGAAGGTTTACAGATAGAGATGGAACATATAATACATCATTGAATGTGCCATCCTAAATGCCTACTGAACCTTTCTCGCAGACTCTCAGGAAAATGTTATTCCCCATGAGAATATGAGGAATGGGAGAAGCCTCAATAGTAGAGAAGACCCCTTAAGAAGATGCCATATGGTGAGAAGCACCTGAATCCAGTATCTAAGGGACCTGTGAAGGGGATGCAATGGATGCTCGTAATGTATGACCCTGTCCAAAATCCTATCCAAATGTCGAAGATGTGGAGGAAGACTGAAAAGCAGACCCCTATGAGGTAGAAGAGGATGGAGAGGAAATAGTGCTCTTCTAAAGAAGAGCTTGCAAATATGCAATCTGTTTCTCATAGCCATCAAATCTCTTCTAAAAATAATGTGACTCATCATGAGGTCCCTTCTGACAATAGGAACATGTAGGTCTCTCAGTCTTCTGTTTCTCCTTCTTAGAAGAAGATGGTGGGCCAGTAGAGTGGTGAGAAGAGGAATCTGATATCTGCTTCAGCTTCAGCTTCTTCTTTTCTTTGGATGGTTGGGCAACCAATTCTTGGTTCTTTGATCCTGTTAGAGAGTCCAACTGAGTAAGTTTGGCCTGCTCTCTAGTCAAACGATCACAAAACACCTCAAAAGTGGGCATGGTGAATGTAGGTCCCAAAGCATCCATGGTAGAATGAAAGGTAGAAGAGAAGATTTGAAAGTTTCTTCTAAGCTTAGACAGAATCAGATAAATGCACTCTTTATCAGTCTTTTTCTTTCCACATCCATGTAATAAAGATCTCTATTGTTTGAACTTCATCACAAAGTCCTCAATAAAGGGAAAAGAATCAGGTACATGAGAGGTAAGCTCTACCTCAATCTGAAGTGCTCTGAACTCATTCACTATACCAAACAAGGTGCTAAGCTTGGTCCACATAGCTTGAGGGGTATTGCACCCATCAAGATGAAACTACAAGCTGTCTGATACTTGTAAAGCAATCAACCCCATAGCCTCATCCATCTTGTTTCGATGCTACATGATCTCAAAGGGCCTCTGTAATACTGGCTGCACTACATCTAAACAAGACCAGAGCCCTTTTGAACGGAGAAGCCATGTCATCAGGGTTTTCCATGTGTGATAATTATGTGGGGTCAAAAGTTCTAAACAAGAAGAGGTCTCGGCCATATTTTTTAGGAGTTTTATTTTGATAAATATCTGGTTTAACTGATAGAAACAAGAAAATAACACCCCCCCACAAGCTAAATATCGAACCCCTAAGCCTAGAATGATATGCTTTATCAAGAGAAGAGCAAAAAAGCTTTAGATCTAAAATATTGTGTACCTTAAAAAAATTCTAATGAAAATAGGTAGAAATCTGGATGGTGCTCGAGAAGAGCTTTCCAACGCTTCTTTCGGATCGAAAAAAGGAGCTAATTTGAGTAAATTAGCCCCCCCCGGAATGCAAAAAGGATAATTTGGCATTGACAAAAAAATAGAAAGCTAGATGGCAAAAAAAATACTAGATTAGACTCCATGAGAGCGTTGGGCTCAGAACCAGCTTTCTGGCAATATCTCGTTTGTCAAAAACTGATGCCTAGAGCTCTTAGAATGCCAATTTCAGTAAAAAACCCTTTAGAAGAGAGAAAAAAAATCCTCCAAATTTTTTTTTGTTTAAGGGACTAGCACTAGCCCTTGGTCACATGGGCTCCGTCGCTGGAAATTAGTTGCTTGCAGCTAGCGGTTAGTTTGGTGGCTAATAGCTAACTGTTGGTGGTTTGGGCTTTTCGGGCGGCGGTTTGGCAGCGCAGACCTACAGTGGTGCGCGGGCAGTGCGCTATCTGTGCCCACTTTGTGATTTTTTTTTTTAAATTTTTTTTGCCAAAAAAGTCGTATGGACTGTTGCCTTGGGGTGCATGCACAGCCCTGGGGCAAATTTTTTTTGCCTCCCTGCAACGTTGTCCAAATTTTAAGTGTTTTATATCGAAATAGGGGTTTTTGGGCGTTGCGAGCTCAACGGTGAGGTCTATTTGAGCTCAAAGTACACCAAAATTTAGGGACCCCCTAATTTCAATAAAAAAAACATAAAAAAAGCCCTAAAAAGTGCAATTTTTTTTTAAAAATAATGTCCTTTAGAGAATACCAGATCTGAAAACTATAACCAAAACCTCTCAAATCCACTGAAAAATCCTTAATTTGAATCCTTCAAACGCGAACAAGCTATAGCAGATTAGGCTTTGATACCATGTAGGTTTTGAGCAATACAAATCCACAAAACCCGAAGATCACCTGCATACAAAAACCTGTTACAAGGAAGTAGAGACAAGAAGAGGGTAAGGGTTTGACTCAAAAATATGAAGAAGAAAATATCCTCAAATAAATGAATGAATTAAATGTACAATGGATCATCCTTATAAAGGAGATCAAAAGCCTTGAAAGGCATTTATCCTAGTGCATGTAATAATTAGTTTAACTCTTACATGACTAATGCATGCAAGTTTATATTTAAAACAACTAGTGCATAAGTTTAAAACAACTTGTGCATTTGTGTTTAAATATAAACAACTAAAGCAAAAGAGTTGACATCTTAAGAAGGGAGTAAATATTAATTAACATAATTAATACTTTACTCTAACAATATATTTGTAATATACAAATTGAGGTTGTTGGTTGCAAAGTGAAAGCCTGAAAGAAAAATTACTTGATGCCCTTTGTCCTTTATGTCAAAGGGGGAGAAGGAAGTTCAATATTTTTTATCTTTAGTATTTACATCAATGAAAAAGGGAGAGATTATTAGCTATATGCTTAGAGTTTTCCTTGATGTTAATAAACAATTTTATTAATATCAACCTTCTATGGTTAAGAAATGGTCGTGATTGAGAATGGGTATTTGCAGGAAAGAGTAATATGCAAGAAATAATATTTGATGAATTGATTTCTAGGAAAGAGTACTTGAAGGTTAATAGATGAGTGACATTGAATAGATGAGTGGCATTGAGTGTTCAAACGATGCTTTGTTATTTTTATGATAATATTGAGATAGAATGAGGTATATCTGAAAGATGGAAGTATGACAAGCATGAATATGTAGGAAAGAGTATTTGAAGACCTTATGGGAGAATGTTTTGCATTACTTTGTATAAGATGATGGCGGCTTAAAATTTTGGTTATAATGACTATATACAATGAATATTGCAATATCATATTTTTTAGGTCCCCAACTGTTCATTTGAAGAAGTTATGATGTGTCGATTGGGTGATAGTAGGGCTAGCTGTTAGGAATAGATTAGACACGCTCGAAGTATGCTCTACATCGCTCCACATGGGTATCTCAAGTTATTTGGTTTGGGGACATGGTCAAATGGATCTTATAGTGCTTCAATTCAAATATCTTTTGTTAGATTTCTATGTAGGTGAAGATTTGTTGTCACAAGTGTGACATTGTTGTTTGTGTTGTCTCTTGACCAACTCAACTATTTGTGATGACTAGATTTGAGTTTTATTGGATCAGATATAAGATGAGGGAAGATTTAAGAGATCTAGACTGATGATACCATAACATGTTGTGTTTTGCATGGTGTTGTATTCTTTAGAGATTAATTATTGCGATGATTAGTAACACTTTTAATGCCTTTCTATATGTTACTTTTGAAACCAACTTTCGAGGATGGTGTGATGCATGTGCCTTGATCATTTTATTTGAGGAAGACTTATTCTGATGCATTTGGGTCCCTTTTAAATTCTAGGGTGGATCACATTCAATATTTATGCTCATGTTGGCCGAATTAGTTCTAATAATGCTTATCTTTCTATGACCGATCTTGTTGAAGTTTCTGATGAAAAAATTGCTATATATATGAGAGTAATGGATGAGTTTAGTAAGAGAGTGTGTGAGGTAATTGCAAAGTATAAGTGGATCAAATGTGAAGATAGAGTATTATAGATAAGAAAGAGTAGAAGTGTGAATTGTTGAATCAGACATAGAAGTTACAAAAGCTGACCAAGAGATCTTAAATGTTTTCTTATTTTCTCTATGCCTGCTAAAAGATTGTGGGTTCTTTTAGCAGTTTTGAGTAGATCTATATTTTTTGTGCAAGTTTTGTTGGGATTAGTTAGATCCTTGGTAGTGTGCCTAAACATAAGGGTCTGCGACTTCCTTGGTTTCTAGCCAAAAACTTTATAATTTAATCATTTCATAAAGTGAGTGAGATTGTCACCGTGGTTTTTCCCACAATCAGTTTTCCACATAAATCTAGTGTTCATGTGTGTGTGATTTCATTACTATAAATTTTATTGTGAATTAGATGGATTAATAACAAGTTTTGAGAATTGTGGTAGAACTATTAAAATCTAGTTTATGTTGATTCAACCTCCCCTCCCCAACATTTAGAAGCGTTCAACATTAATGTTTTCTATTTTTTACTTATATGGATGAGTTTAGGTTTATTCAAACTTTACTTGTTTTGTTCTATGTTGTACAAATTTGTCTCCAAACAAATAAACATAATGAATTCATCTTAAATCCATGTTGTTAACTTCTTGTCTAAATCCTCATCAAAACTTTTCCATGTATTTCACTTCTATTCTCACACTAGCCTACCTATCTTCTTATTGAATTCAATCTTAAGAATGAATGATAGTGTCTTCATTCAATGACCCATACAAAACTATAAGTATACATTGTGGCATTAATTGAAATAAATTCACCATGTCTTATGATCCACCTAGGATCCACTACCTTCAAATTATCACACATGTATAACCTCATAATTCATTAGTTTGATGGTTTTTTGTGACAAGTTGTGTCCTTCTTGGTCTAGTCCCAAACATTTGGTTGACTACTACTCTGTATATATTTGAATCTAATAAATCATATAATTAAACTAATCTCCTTCCAGATGCATTGAAAAAATACCACATATTGGCTTAACGTTCAAGTAATTTGGGCCAAAACCAAACAATAGCAAAGGTCCATAGATAGATACAAATAGAGATACAATTAATAATATAGAGACGATGCTTAGGATAGTTGTTAGATAGAATAACCTCTACAAAGGTCCCTTCTAGTGACCTTTGTGAAAGATAAAGATTTCTTAATGAGAAACAAAATTATTTATATAGATATTAAAAGACTTGTTAATAAGACTTTTTATGAATTTAATAATTTAATTAAATTTCATAATAGCACTACACTCTAAAATTTAATTTAATTATCAATTACATAAAAAAAATCTTCCCAAAAATACCTTCGATACCTCCATAGCTATAATTTCCAAAGGAAGGACCTTCTCCCTTCAATATAGGAGCGGTCTCCTATAATTGTTAAAAAGACAAATCAACAATTCGCGTTATTAATTGAATAAGAATTAAAAGTACAATGATAAACTAAACTGACCTTTTACAGGTATAGCCTGGACTAGGCATTGTAGATTAGAACTTCAAGTATTAATCAAGTTCATCGGAGGACAGGAAAAGGAGGGAATGAATCAAGACAATCTTCCCGCACATCAACTGATCGATTTTGACTGGAAACTTAAGGTATGTATATCACCCTTCTCATTTTCTGTGCTCAGTTGTAATTTCCTTGTGATTCTTCATCTCTTTTGTCAGTATGCAGTTTCCAGTAGTTCCCTGGCTGCCATGACAAAACCTCTCCTTCGATTGGAATTGTGCATCTCAAGTAGTCCCCAGGTTATAAACGAACCAAACTCGATTCCAGATCATCAACCTGCAGTAGAAAACCCACTGGTTCTCATAAGCGAGTACAGCAAAGTTCAGCTTGACAACTTAATTTCGGAAATGGAGGCAATACAAAAAGTAAGTTTGTTTTATGTTTTTTTTTTCCCTTTAAATTCTTCATCTGGGTTCTCGCCCAGGTGGAGAAGCAGCTACTAATTGTTTTTTTATAAATCATTAAACATAGATTAAACCCATCTGCAATTTTTCTGAAAACATAGGCTAAGTTTTCACATAAAATTAGTTTACCCTTTTGCCTTTGGTGTTTTCGTTTCTTAAACATTGCGTCGGCTTGGCTCAGACCACAAACTATATGTGTTTCATGATATTTCTCTCTGACGAGAAGAAAGAGAAGGAAATGCATTCTATTTGTTAAGAAATCATGGTGAAGAATGCAATCAGTAAAGCTACCAACTGTTTGACAAAATGCCTTCTTTGCCGAGTGGTAGGAAGAAGTGCAAGGGCAGCATATTACTAGATAAAAGGGTATATGGAATCAATAATGCGAAGAGAGGAAGATTGTTCATATTTTTGGATCTCCTTCAAGGTACCAACTGTTTGACAAAATGCCTTCTTTGCCGAGTGGTAGAAAGAAGTGCAAGGGCAGCATATTACAAGATAAAGGGTTTATGGACACATTTATGTGAAGAGAGGAAGAATGTTCATATTCTTGGATCTCCTTTAAGGTCCTACCATCTGAATGAACATGATGAAGGATTACACATGCCTCCTTACATAAGTAATTATGTTGCACTTGTATGAGGAGAAATGCATATTCCAAAAATAATTAAATTAAATACAGCATTAAACAGTCTCTTTCCTCCCCTTGCCTGCCTCCTACCACTAGATATGCTAGCAGGAAATATGATATGAAGTTCCAAGACTTACCAAAATACTCATATAAGAGAATTTTACACTGAGCCCTATGGATTTTTGCCTTTGAGAATCAGTCTATATTTTTGGGGCCTCAAAATCTATATATTTTTTTCATCGATTTAATCTCTTTTCTGTAAGTTCCTATAGTTTAAAGAGGATACATGATCATATCCATTCTGTGAATCCCTTGAATTTACTGCTATTGCAGGCACTTGATGAATCCCCGGCTAACTAATGTGAACTAAGTGCAGTTTTAGGAGACGGAATAACAGTTTGGCTTCAATTCAGTTTTTGTCGATGAAATCAGATCTTGTTCCAGGGTTTGGTTTCCTTTTCAATTGAATGGTAAGGGAAGATCATACGCAAACTTTATGCCAAGCATATTATGAAATTCCACCATTTTAATTATTGGAAAGCGTTTCAAGAATTTATAACTTTACATTCATTTATTGAATCTGTAAACAAATAAACTAAATATTTTTATTGGGTGTTCTTTGATTTATAATTATTTATCTTCCCTCATCTATTTACTGTTCAAAGACTAGCTGCCATGTCTGTGTTTCGAATAAGGTCTCCAGCAATATATTTGGGTTTTAATAATAAGTACAACAGAGTAACAACCTGCGATCAAATTTAATTATCAGTTAGAAAGCTGGTAGTTGTATGCTTCTGATTTCTGTATTGAATATCTAAATTAATGGCTTTGGATTAGTTGACCTTCATCTTTGTATTGTTGACATTCTAGGTTTTAATTTTTTATTATTGTTCTATATTTTGATGTAAAAATTCAATACCAACACACATCATTTATAGCTTTTTCCAAAACTTTCAACATGCTTTCCTTTCTTAAGATTTAATAATTTGACTTAACAAATTTAAGCGAAAAAAAGTGAGTGCCATGCGGGCATAGTATTCATGACAATGTTCTTAAAGTAAAATTACTTATACTAAAATATCAAGACTGAAATTATACTTCAAATAACTCAAAAAATCATATCATTTTTATTGGACTTTTGGGCATTCATGCAGGTTTTTTGTATTTGACCCATATAAAAAATTACTATGTACTGTTCAAAGACTTAGTGAAAGTCTCAAAAAAAAATCAAAGATTGAATTTCCTTGCTTTTTTTCCAAGGAGATCCACACTTTTAAAGCATTTCTTTGCATATCTGATATGATTGACCGTCATTTGCAATCTCACTCAGCAGGTAAGAATTTGCAATTTCTATCAGCAAAGACAATAATTAGGTTATACACGAACCTTAACCATCACTCTGACTCACGGTTTATGGTAAATTAATAACAATTGGAAATTTTAGTGCATATTGTACCCTTTTGTCTGAAATTTGGTAATTTTTCCAATTTGTATACCTTCTCTGCATCAAAATGGTGGACTACCATTGCTACTCACCACACGACATTACTTAAAATACTGAATCAGTGAATAGAACACGATTCCTGATGAATTTTTTTTGGTCACCCAACAATAAACAACATAAACTTAGACTCATTATAAAAAAAGCCTCTTTGTACTTAATAGGAATAAAATCTCTAGGTGATTTATCATGATCAGATACAAATTGATGATCTTAACAAGTTCCAAAGTCTCAATGGGCAAATTGAACAATGCATGTACTTAGCAGTTATAAAAGTAAAACAATTTAAGTAAAATAAGTTGTTTGATGGCCATATTTTGATTCATTGATTCAATCAAATAGTACCAGAAAATGAAACTTCCATGAGATGACTAATCCTCATGAAATTTTCTTTTGAATTGTTTTTGTTAAAAACAATAAACACTCCTTTAATGTTAGAAAACTACCTTTTACTCAACACAACTCATCTCCATTGTTTAAATATGGAAGAGTTTTTGTACTTTCCGCATCATCTTAACTGTAGCTCCCAATTATGTTTCCAGTTTGTATTTGTGTTTCTCATAAGTTTGTGCCCTAGACGAAACTTGATCTTAAGATTTTTTACCTAGTAATAAAATAACTCTCTTCAGAAATCAGCATAGATTTCCACTTTGAAGAAGGTAAAATCATAAATATAAAATGATATATGGCTGCTAACAATTGATGTACACGGGTCTTTTCTATGACCCGCACACATTAGGACTTGTGTATTAATTTTTTTTTATTTCAAGTTAGATTTTATTATATTGTGCAAATAAATCAGTTAAATGTGGATAATCCATGAATATCTATATCTTCATTTAGACATTAACCGGTCTTAGCTGAGGGTATTTAAAGCTTCAGCTAATTTTGTGCAATCTCTATGTTACACGGGGAGGTGTAACTGAGCAAAATTGGGCTGTTGAGGTGGAAACTGTAAACATAAAAGACGAGAAGAGAAATGGAAATAAAACAGAAAACAAAGATCAAAACAAGAACACGATTTTATAGTGGTTTGGCAATTGCCTACATCCACTCTCAAGCAGGGAATCAATTATCATTATATTAATCCAATCTACAATTCACCATACATAGACTGCACAAGTCATTTATATAAAGCTCTTCCAATATGAAGAGATGGGAAAATGAACGGTCATGTGATCATTGGACTTCATATCCCAACAAACTCCCCCGTGAAGTCCAACTGGCACAGCCATGCACTGTGACATCCCCTGCTTCATATTTCGAATCTCACAAAATAGCTAGGCCTTGAGAAGAGCTCAACGTTGCTAGACTTTGTTCTAGCACACTCCGAATGAGCCTTCTCCAAGTCAGATCAGAATCAAAAACATCTTCTCCTACAACTTTTACAGGCGCAAATTCACCCATAAATCCATGATCAGGAACACTATTATGTACAGATTCAAAATACGCTTCTCCATTCACAAAAGTATTTTTGAGCACATACGCAAAATGATCGCCTATTTCTTTGCTCTTTCACTCTGCAACTCTGAACAGAGCATCTACAAGCCCATCAACAAACCGATTCCCATTTGCCAAACCAAGATCACTGGAGCTTCTATGATTTGGCAGCAGCCTCACAAACTCATCCTATCTCTAAACTTGGGAATAAGGGAAAGAGAATTTCTGGCCTTGCCCAAACCTGATCCCCTATTCCAATCTCTCTAAAGGAAGACCCAAAAAACATCACACAAAGGCACCCAAGACTGTACGCACTCACAACAGATGGGGAAGTTCTTCTTCATAAGCAACGATTTTTTTAGGCCAAATTTTTTTGAATCACATCTAACCCAAACTATATCACCCCCATTAAAACCTTGAACGGGATTCAAGCCCTCTGCTGCTGCACTACCCCTAGAATTTGTTTGACCGTCGTCATTGATAGGGAGTTCGTCTTCTTTTGCAGAGTCAACGTCTGGAGTAGAGGCATCAGCAACAGGATCATCAACATCATACCTATCCCTTTCATCGTAGCTAATCTGCTCTGTGCTGACTTGGATTCTGGTCCATCTGCCTATGCAACAGGCTCAGCGCCACCATAGCCTAAACTCCCAGAATCCAATCCTGCCTTCAGGCCATCGTACAAAGAATCCAGATGCCGAGTCTGGCCAAACCTATCAGACTGCTGCTCAACACCTAAAGACAACCTTGACTGCCATCTTCCAGATGAAACCTTGTCCACAGCTCTCGCTTGAGCAAACCTCAATTCGACAGACTCTGCACACCTCAATGATGAAGACAAGTTCTAATTTATACCAGATGGATCCATTTCTCGGCGAATTCCCCAAGCATTTGGCACTGTGGTAGAAGCAGGAGCAAAAGCAGAGCCCAGAACAGAAGTCCCCTTTTCCATTTGACACCCATTCTGCTCAGAACTGGGTGGCAGTGGGACACAAATGCCCCGATGCTCCGCCGCCGATCCTGGGCATGGAGGCCGGATCATTCGGCTAACTTACAACAGCATTCATGCTGCACCAATTGCCATTAAAGATGACGGGTACGGAACCATCTTCGGCCTCTTTGTGCGCATACAGACATCGATTAGAGTTTGTAAACTCATTAGGATCAAAATTAGAAAGAAAATGAGCCTGGGCGAGCACATTAGGATACACTTCTCCCCATTGTTTTGAAGATGGCAATTCTCTGTGAGTGGGGTATGTGGGGCCTGTGGAGGTAGCTCATCTTTCTCTGCATTTGCAGACAAAACCAACTGATTATGTGCCTCCTTGTCTCCAGGATGAGCAACAGCTTGGGCCTCCTGACCCTCTTCTTGGTCAATACGCATGCCTCCTCTCTCGGCTGCAACAGCCTCTTTTATAATAATGGCATTAACTTTTGCACTGGCCATGTCTTCCATCATGCTAGCCACAGCATCTTCTCCCCTTCATCTTCTGCACCTCTGTCATACTCATAATAAATAATATTAACGGTCTCTGCAAATGACACCTTTTTTCGTTTCCTAGCATCTACTACCTGAGGTGCTATATCCTCAAACCAGTACTCATGATCGGGAATCCCATCAATTCCTCTTCTGCGATCACTACTGGATTCCAACATGCCTATGAATTCCTCCATAACAGAATTGGTTTCAGCATCTAATTCATCCAAAAACTAATTCCGAGCAGCTCAAAAGTCACACGCAGGTGAATCTTCAGGGGGATAAACAGCTCCGACTTCATCATGACTTTCTTGAAAGCCATAGGACATAGACATGAGAGCTCGAACCCAATCAGCCATATTTGATCTGTCCATTTTCTTGGAAATTCTTCACTATCCCAAGGTAGCTATTGCACCATAGCTCTAATACCAATTGTAAACATAAAAGATGAGAAGTGAAACAGAAATAAAATAGAAAACAAAGATCAAAACAAGAACACAATTTTATAGTGGTTCAGCAATTGCCTACATCCACTCTCAACCTGGGAATCCTTATATTAATCCAATCTACAATTCATCATACATAGACTGCACAAGTCATTTATATAAAGCTCTTCAAATGCGGAGAGATGGGAAAATGAACGGTCATGTGACCATTGGGCTTCACATCCCAACAGAAATGTTCCCAACCGTACCCCAAAATGTAGGAAAAATAGAGAAATGTTTCTGGTACGTCCCCAAATTCATTGGAAACATTCCAGGATAGCTAGTCATTCCCTATGCCTACAGTATAGGAAAAAAAAGTACAAAAAATTCATAAATAAGAAAAAGGAAAGAGGTTCAAACTTCATGTTACAGGCAGTAATCAAAGCCCAAGCTGTACCAATGCAGTCTTTGGTTTGCAATGAGCACATTAGCTTACATCAGATTTTATAGACCTTGTAATGATAGCAAGCCTTTGATCTGCGGATGGTACTTCAGCTCAAGTCAGATCTTACAGGCCTTATAGATGCCTCCAAACTAACCCAATTATGAAAATATGGAGGCTGCTAGTGAGGGTGGTTCAAATTTCATGTTAGACCGTAGTGGATATTTCTTCCATTGCCAAGTTTTGTATTGTGATAACAATAGCCTTGATATATCAGAACATTCTTTCACCCCGAAGACATTCTTATTTTTTGTATTCATGATGCAGCTAGGATGTAGATACTGTTGAAAACATTAAGGCAATAGAAGAGAATAGTATGGTTTGCTGTGAATGCATATTCAGTCCTAAATCAGTACATGTTCAGCCAGATTGTTTTACTTCAGAGGCTCTTATAGACAATATGGTAAAGTTTGTCGGATCTCTGTTCTGATGCACCTAAACTGTTAATAACTTAATATGTATTCATTTCTTGGGGTTCCATTGGATGGGACAGCGTCTCACAGTGGCACTGGCAGTGAATCAGAATCCAATTTTGATTCAGTGTTAGGGGAGGTTGATTAAGGACAGCTGCATATTAATATTTATATATTAATATAAATATATATAATAAAATATGTCATTTTTAATGTAATTTTTATATAATATGTCATGTATTTTGTGATTGTCAATGAGTGCATTCAAATTTTGTTAAAATTTCATTTGTACGTTACTTTCTATTAAAGTAAAATATGAATTGAACTCCAATATTATGTGCTAAGGTTCTATAATATATATGATGATTTCCTCACAAATGCTATCATATGAGTATCTGAAATTTTCTATGTTACTAAATTTTCACTATCTTTTGATAGTTGTCTCTTGCCATCCCCTAAAAATTGACCCCCTCCCATCCCCGTCCCAAAAACACATCCCCCCATATCCGAAACACAGGGTAACATAGATACAGTGGGGGGAAATCTTTTATATTTTGGAAGCTTGTTTGTTTTTCACTTCAAGCTCTACTTTTATCCCATTCATGCAATAAATAAAGGACAATATTGTACAATAGTTTAAGGTTTATTTATGAAGTCATAGCAAACTTTTTTCAAATTTGTGTATGGACAGATAATGGGCAATGTGGATCATGGAGAAATTGACTGAGTTGATGCCAATTCTAATATGGATCCTTATGTCCAATTCTAATCTTAAAATCGTGTATTCTTCTTCACTACAACCCAAAATGGGGTGAACCTGGATTCGGTCTTATAGTTTTTGGACTTTTTGGACAACTGTAAAATCCATATTTGTAAAGCACACTCCAGAACTAGCGAATTTTCAAACATCCTGCTCATTTGAATTTTCTTGTTACTCAGTATGGAATGTTCAAATTGAATCCTCCAGTATGTTCTTTTGCTCAAGTTACGATTTTCTCCTTGAATGGGGATTACAATGATCAACAACTTACAACATAATATTACAAAATATTGCTGATTAAGTTGATACAGTTCTAGAGTAATAAAAAAAAAACCTTGACAGTCTCTAACCCTTCCGGATAAAGAAGTTATGCCTTCTAGAAGTTTGCCAGTTAGAAGCTGCTAAGAAGAGCCTGGAGATCTGCTCCCACATAGAGATCCGGAAAGGATATCTGAAAAATACTTCGGTGATGCTGAAGATCCCTGGAACAACTTCTATAACAATTGATAGATCTAGAAAAATTCCTTTTTATGACCAATATGTGAGCAAAATATGACAGGGTCTCTGAAATAGTGCTCATCGGTGATGGGTACCCAAGAACAAAACAACGACAGGCATGCTCCACAAGCTGACAGGAGAAAACATAATGCTGGTTTTGTATAAATCAAATTTTGTGGGGGGCTTTGACGGCTAGTTAAACAGGGTCTAACCTCTAGCTTGGTATCTGTTTTGGCGTTCAAGGTATTAGCAAAAATAAATAGCATCCATTTGTATTCCAATTAATTGTCATTAAAGCTGACAACGTGGCATTCCATCTTTTACAAAATTTCAAAAACATCTTGCCCCAAACAAAATACAATGTCAAAATTCATATGCTTGTCAACATTTCAGGAATCATCTAGTCAGCTATCTTTGTATGAAAACATTTTGTAGCATGTATAAATCATACTATAATCTTCAAGGTTTCATATTATCACACGGATTTTTTGGTTCATTGCCTTTCAGATGTGAATGCATGCACCTCTATCATATCGTAACATTGGTTTGTGCAAAGTTATATGCTCAGGGTACTAGAATCAGTTCAAAAAAAAACAGTACCAATTAACGGAGGCACCGCATGCAATGCTGAAATAGAGAAACTGAAATAGCCCATATTGAAATTGTAAGGACTTCACCATTTGTTGCAGTTTTGATTGCCTATTGTACACTGCAAAGCCACAAATTTGAACTTTGGAATGGGGATAAATTTTGATGATGCAGGTGCGCGATTGTTAACCTTTTTTATAAGAGGTCCTGTAAATAATCTGTATTATAATGTTTTCTGAAATTGATATGTAATTCTTATAAATCACAGACTGCCGCCTCTATCATCCCTCTTCGGTTAATATAACATTTGTGGAGATGCCAAAAGTTTCCACAACCCCCAATGATGTTCTCACCCAAGCTTTAACCTGAGTGCTTTCCATCTCTTTCAACGTTGACTTGAATTTCTTTATTTACAATTGCAGATTTAAATTATTCTTATGTACTCTGCCTAACTTCTAGTTCTTTCAGGAATTGGAATCATCATTCCACAAATCTTGACGATGACATATTGCATAATCAGTGAGACTTTTCAAAATTACATTAGAACATTTGAAAAAGGGGAGGCACGAAAGACAAACAACAATTATCTTGAAATTTCAAAGAGGGGAGGCAATATCAGAGACTTTTCATGATAGTTAAACATTGCAAACAAAAATAAAATAAAAAAATACACTTAAAAGTAGCTTAATATATTATTCACCGAATGAAGAGATTACAATACATTTGGAGATCAATTATCTTGAAATTTCAAAGAGGGGAGGCAATATCAAAGATTTCTCATGTTAGCTAAACATTGATTTTTTTTAAGACAAAAACCTTACACACTAGAATAGCTTAATATATTGCTCACTAAATCAATAGATTACAATACATTTGGAGAGACTCTACAAATAGAGTATCATTAACATAGAAATATACAGTGATTTTAATAGCATTAACAATATCTACAAGTAAATTATAAAAATACAACTCCAAGCACCAATTAAAGATGCAAGAGTTCAAGCTAGAAACTATAGATGGTTTGGGAAAACTATCAATACCATAGGAGGTATGACAACCAAAGAAAGTCATCATTTGAATTCAAATGTCTTCCTTGGTAGAAGATCCACCCAACTATTTTTAGTAATATTCCTTATAACATGTAAATGTTATAAATTATCCTACTTGACTACCCAAGCTTGGGCACCCTAAATTTCCCTCATTCAACCCACTTAAATATGCCCCACAACAAGTGTCTATGCTTGTCATAATGCTGCTCAATATTCTTACACACTCTTATATATCATAAAATATGCCATATGTAACTCCTTTCATGTTGACTCCACACACCACAAAATGTTGACATATGGCCAAACCATGCCTCAAATCGAAATGCCTACCTCTTCACACTAGGACAAATCTCACTAAATGACAACATCTAGTAAGCCTCTAAATAAGCTGCCAACTCTCCCATAAGAAAACTAAATAACTAGAAGATGAAACAAAGAATGCATGCAAAATACTTTAATACTTTAATATGAATATAAGGAATGGAAGATTGAGATACCTTTTCTCAAAATTATTTCATTTATTATACTCGTGATTTCATTTATTATACCTGTGCAAGACAAAAGGGAAACCCATAACACAAAAAATCTAATTGCTAGGGGTTGAGAAACCAAACTCATTACATCACTTGAACTTATTTGTGCTCGTAGGTGTACCGTCCTAAAAAGTTAGCACCCATAATTGGATGCTCAATTAAGATCCAAATTATGTGACTTTGTTATGTGTCAGAGACAAGGTAGATTGGTAGCTCCACATTGCACCTAAAATTGATAGTACAACTATGATAATGAAACTAAAGGCACACGTTCATGCTTTGGAAGATCGTGTAATGCTACCACTATACAGAGCACAATAATTGGACAAGTGGTAGCAGAAGCAGTTCCCAAGGGCCTTTACTGTCTAGATGTAAGAGTAACAATTCAATGGACCAACAATCCCAAACTTTAGAAGCACATGAACGGTAAGAACAAATCTCCAAGGTTCACAATCAATAGTTTGGGTGTTTTCAGATAATGTTATTGCAACATCGGTTGTGGTGAACTCTACAACTTATAATGTGGATCATCCAAAACAACTTGTTTTTCATATAGTCACAAATAAAATAATTTTTGGAGCTATGCAGGCTTGGTTTGCTATGCATTAGTATAAAGGGGTAGCTATAGAAGTACATAGTGCTAAGGACTTCACGTAGGTTTGATGCATCATATATCTTGAAACAACTATAAGATGCCGAAACAAAAAGTTGCTATTTTAGTGGTTCCTAAGTACCTTTCTATTTTAAACCACTTAAGGTTTTATATTCCTGAAACATATCCTGCATGATATACATAATTCACCAGACTTGAAGTGAGTCTTTGAAGTGAATTGAGGTTTGGTAATTCATCAAACGTTTATGTGTCTTCAAATATTGGTGACAAGTTTGATGTTGTTAAATATGAAGCTCAATAGACGAGTTTATTGGCCTCTTTTTAGTTCTTGTACACATTAAAAGAATTAGTTATATGATGCAAAGCAGAGGATGTGTTGAAATTGTTAGAGATTTTTCTTGTGGGATCAAACTTGGCAAATGTATGGGCTTGATTCTTAGTTAAAAGGGACTCCAAGTTTGCAAGAAAAGCCTAATTGATGAGGATTGGATAAGATCCTCATTCTTTGAGCTCCACAGTACTTAGGCGGGTATTACCTATAAATAAGTTACTATATCTCAAGTAAGCTTTTAGATTTGGTGGATTAATTCTTCACTGCTATGCTTTTAATTTTTCAAGTTAATGCAATAGAACATTATCACTTTGTAAACAGCCCATAATATCCTAATACAGAGTATTATGATGGAGACCATAAGTGTAAAAGCATGGAGCAGTGGTATAAGGACATTCATCCTTCTTCTTTTTCTGAGTTAAACTCAAGGAAGGGTAACCTTTTGATTCTTTCCTTAAGGAATCACTAAATATGAACTTATACCACTTGGATATAGTTCTATCAAAACATCAGCAAAATTCTTGAAAATAAAAGTACTGGTAATGAAATGAATTTTGGTTCTTCTAAGAATTGCAAAAGATAACAATTAAGAAAAACACACTTCAAACCAGTGCCTAAATCCTAAGGGCAAAAGAGTCCTTAATGCAAATCCACAAATCCTCTTAATGAAATATGATAGTATACCTTACATACAACCTACAATCAAATAGGATGCCTTGCAAACTATTCTGTCTATCCAATATTATTACTATCAATATCCCTACAGATGTACTTACTCTCTGAAATTGACAACAAGATTTTAATTCTCTCCTTGAGAGAAACTCATAACCAATTACAGAAATTGCTTAACAACCAGTATATTTTAAATGCCTTACATATAAAACATACAAAAGTAAATACAAAAATAGAGAGACAGTAACAACAAGAGACAAGAATTGCAGTATATTTATATTAGAGAAGATTTGCAATTTACATAAGAAAACTTATGCTTAGAAATTCAGACACAAAGTTCAAAAGTCTATTATGTAGCAATTGTAATTGGTTTTCTATTATCTTCCATCCCCCCTTTTCTAAATGAGATTACAACTCATATATCTATTATCAACCATCTTGGAATTCCCTCATTTTATGGGAATGCAACAAGCTTCAGATGGTTGAAAACCCTAACCCTAAAGAGCATAAAAAGGCAAAGCAATAAAAGACAAAATACAATTAGCCCTCAGGCAGTGGAAAGACAAAACTATCTTGGCTTGTTCTACATCTTGGATCACTGATAACTGACACCTTTGTCTGCAAGTATTCATGATAGCTTCTTAAGTTTTAATAAGATATGGTGACCACCATTTCAGGCTAACCTACACCATTCTTAAATGATAACTTATCATCCATGTGCTCTAAGATAAGGTGTCAGGTGCTCCAGATGTCCTCCTCATTCTTCATCCAAGATATCTAAGTCAACTACGGTGGATTTGATTTTCTTGGGCTTTGTTAACTCATCCCACACAGTTGCTTCTTCCTCTGTTGCCATTTAAAATCCTGAACAAGTTGTAATTGTGCCTTTTGTCTTCCCCACCTGGCATCAGTGATTGTTTTGACATCTGTTGAAAATTTGGTGAGCTCTGTTTCTGCCTTAATAGCCTCATCCAGAGTTTTATTGAACCTTTCCATATCAACCTCATTACTTTCATTTAAAAATGCCCCCTTTCTAGGCAGAATAA
The DNA here is from genome assembly GCA_027943335.1 of Chamaecyparis obtusa. Taxonomy (NCBI): domain Eukaryota; kingdom Viridiplantae; phylum Streptophyta; class Pinopsida; order Cupressales; family Cupressaceae; genus Chamaecyparis; species Chamaecyparis obtusa. The sequence continues at coordinate 119,184 of BSBK01000435.1, forward strand.
GATCAAAATATGATCTCCATTGATCAAGGCTCTTTATGGCTCCATCCCCATTCTTGATAGAAGGAATAAACTTGTTGGAAGTGGAGCTGAGCATAGCTATCTTAGCCTCAATCAGATTTGCCTTACCCTTAAAAAGTGGTAATATGGCTTTAATTCTATCTATCTCCTCACCAACTCATAGAACTATTTCTGGAATATCATTTCTCAAAGATTGAGCAAATGCCAATCTCTCAAAAAGTGGTGCTCTAACGGACTAGGTTGCATAGTATCCATTCAAAACTTGCAATTAATTATCAACTTCCAACTGTAACTCAGGCAACTTGTTGTAAGCATTAAAAACCAAATCAAATTTATCTTTGATCACATCAATTCTGTACTGCAAAATTTTTAATAAGGCCTGCAAGATAGCATCATTTTTCTCCATATTTATTTTTTCTAATTCTGCAGCAACCTCTTCTTCTGTCATTCCTTGTGCCTCATTTAATGCAGGTTGCTCAGGAGGTACAAGAGCCACTACAGGAGTATTCATAACTTGAAGTTCTAAATCATCCAGAGACTTTTGTAGTGCTTTCTACTTTATTATTCAGACGTCCCTATCCCTTAATAATGCACTGTAGTCCTCCAAAAGGGAGCCATACCTCTCTAAAAGCTGTTTTGTTTTATCTTCATTCAACTTAGCAAAATGAGTCAATACTTGAGAAATCTCAAGATCCCATGTGTTGTGGATGGACCACACAATCTCATCTCCTTCGATCTGCTCTTTTACATTCAAAATTGAAGGCTTTTTGTCTTTGGGATAAAGACTCCACAAGGCTAATGCCTGATTTCTTGGGCTATAACCAAAGCCTCTAACAATGTCCCCCACTTGGGTTTCCGAAGATAGAGTTATGTCTTCTTGCCTTTTAATTTGATCAATAATGAAATCAGAATATAAGCTCCACCCAAGCACAAGTAGCATGTTGCTCTTCTTTACCAGTTGTCTGGCCTCATCTGGGGTGAAATTCTCAGTCTCAAGGTCATACTCTCTCAATTGTTGTACTGCCTTCTTTGGCACTTGGCCCTCCTCAGTGATTTGCACATTAGATGCAACTTGTTGTTGTTTATGCCAAATCAAGAAACTTTTGAATTCTTTTGACTCTATGAAATTGACATCCTTTAAGAAAGCATCTTGCTCAATCATTCTCTCATCTTGGCATAGAGCCAAGGGCAACTCAACAAATTCAGTTTTAAGCTTCTGTTTTCTCTTTTCTTCTCTTATTTTCTTCCTTAACTGGTGATGATGAATACCAGTTCTAGGGAAAAGGGCTCCTACTCTATCTATTTTCTTCACCTGAGAAGACTCACCAACCAGTAATCTTTGCTTCTTTGGAGGTAGCTCACTTATATCCTGAGAACTATGAAGTTCTGCAAGATCAACAGTATTTTCTTCAGCCTAATGTTTCTCTGCCATTATTGTTTCTAGAGGGGGAATGCTATGCACAGAATAACTACCATCACTATCTTCATCACATTCAGAATCAGAATAGACCTTCTTCTTCCTATCTATTTCATCAATCTGATCTTCAAATGTCCTCATCAAGGTGTTGAACTGAGACATCATTTGCTCAAGCCTTTGAAGATAAGGCAATTCAGGGAAAAAACCACTAAATGCTAGTCCCTTCTGTCTCAACCTCTTCTCCATTGAATATAATTCATTTATCTGGGAGGCTCTCCTTGCCACTTCATCATCCTCTATTATATTTCTTATTACATCCTCTTCGGGAAACTCCTCATGTCTTCTATTAAAAGGAATGGTGGGCATGTAGTATTTCCTAGCAGCAACCATAAACCCTTCTATATCCACATACCTGTGGGAAGCAACATGCATTCTGAATTGTCTCAACCATTCATCAACTTTGCTCAAGGCATTCTTGCCTATTGTGATACCATGCACTCTAAAGTGCCTTGGAGTAAGAGTTCCCTTCCTATGTGAAGCCAAATGCTCCCTATCAGTCAACATCAATTGCCAAATGAACTCCAAAAATGCCACCCTTGGTGGGACAAAGAATGGTAGCATGTGAGGGGGCTGGGGGCATCCATACACTCTAATCAAAGTGTATTCTTTTTCATAGTATATATCTTCCCAATTATGGCCCTTATCCCATTTATCGACAAACTGTTGGGGCCTCACCAGCTGCAAAACTTTAGTAGACAACCTTGATATTTCAATTCCCATACTTTGAAGGATAGGCCGAACTATCCAATTCTCAAAAGCACAGAAATCACCCCTTGAAGTAGAAGGACTCCAAGCCCTTATCCAAAACTGCACCGAGTTTTGCTGCCCTCTATACATCATCTATGGCTCCAGACGATCCATGTTCATAATGTTATAGTTGAAATATAAAATTAAATGCATTATCAAAGAATAATGCATAAATCGGGGTGCGGGACCAGATGGAAAAACTTTTAAAGCCTGTAATCCCTCATGCATCTTGTCGATTACAAACCCTATGTAATCATATCCCTTTGTCACATGAAGACTCTGGGAATCCAACACTATCATCAAAAATTCTGGAGTGATTCTTTCTCTGCCATCAATTCCCAATACCTTACACAATCTATATGCAATATACTTCATGTAGAATTTTAAATCTTTGAAATAATATGGGTTTGATCCAGCTATGGGTGCAATGTATTTCCTACTCTCCTGAGGACTATGAGTTTGAACCTCTTTTGTAACCACAACAGTCTCTCTAATATATCTGTTGGCCAAGGCCTGTAAATTGATTTCGGTAGCCATAGGGACCTGGACACCTAAAGCCCTCATGAACGAACTTCTATCAAGGGTGACGAGAGGAGACTCGTTAGCTTTCCTAATTGTTCTAGCTAAGGGAGCATAGTTGCGGAATAAAACAATTAGGACATCTATGTCTAAATAAACTTCGGGAACTATTAATTTTGCTAACCCTGATGTCCAAGGGTTCGAGACAGGAACTGGACTCTCAACATTTTTATAAAAATATTTGAACAGGCACATTCCAGTAACATTTGGTGTCCTAGCATCTCTACACTGAGCAAGTTCATAAGCAAAACATTCATCACTAACCTTTTTGTTTTGTGATGAACCCAGCAACAAGGTGAGGAATTCGTCTGAGAAACTCTCCTTAGCCTTCTCCTTAGTACCTTTACTGGTTGTAGGTTCACCTCCTATCTGTTGACTCATCTTGGCTGCAAATTCAAATCTTTCTGCAAATTCTGGACGCACTGAAACTTCAGAATTGTTCTGAAATACCTTAAAAATTCTCTCGCCTGGGCTCTGCAAATGCTTGGTAGTTTGAAAGAATGATGACCAATTGTATATATTTCGCAAAATTGAATGCAAAAATCCGTAAGAGATTGGAAAGCTGCAACCATGTCACCTCCACCATTACTTGGCACACTCAGGACTTCAATTCACTAGCCGTGCTCGAGAAAATGATAGGTAATCAAATTTAATTTTCTGGCGATCTAGAGACTATGAGACTTTCTCGCAATTGCTAAAAAATCTGGCACCTTTTGAATAGTTATGGAGATCTGGTGACTATAACAAATTTTAGTTATATAACAGCTTTCACTTTATCTGGAGACTTGGCGACCAAAGAAGAAAATCATAGTCGCTGAAAGAATTAAGACCTTTTGAAATTATTTGGAGATCAAGCGACCCTTTGATTTTTAATTTTTCCACGATCTAGAGATTTGGCGACTATAGTCACCACTTTAGTCGCTGCAAAATATTTCTTCCTTGAATTTATCTTGAGACCTAGCGATAAAGCGCCATCACGAGATCTGGCGACAACAACAAATCTCTTAGTTGCTGAAGCTAGTTGACTTTTCAAACTTCTTCTTGAGACCCTCCAATTGAACTGTTCAGAGATCCAGTGACTGTAGATATGAGAACTTCAATTTATCTTATCCAGAGATCTGGCGATTATAGTCATACCCGCCTTTCTATTTATATTTTCCATGTTTTGTCAACCAATCCCAAAGGGACACGTCACAAAATTCGGCAAATGGAAACTCACATTTTCATCAATCTTTTGACTTTGGTCAAAACCTAACTCCGGATTTCCTAGCAATCACGCGACTGGAGAAAATCTCTTAATCACCAAACAACTTCCTTAACTGGAGTTTATCCCAGAGATCGGGTGACAATGCAATCCTTAAGGTTGCTAGATCATTCTTTAACCCACGGTTTAATTCTAAGATCGCGCGACCATCACTCGATCTGATGCAAGAACATCCTGGGTGTAAGAGCAATCTTACATCACCCAAAAATATTTCTGGTTTCTTTTCAATAAGGGCTATCTTGTGTAGAGCTGCTATTTATGAAAACTTGTTATTTTTAATAAGTTGGTCATACGATCTCGGAATGTTCTGACTTTACATGTGGAGGTTCATCTTAGTCATATCAGCCTACCAGTTGAGTTTCATTGCCACATCATCAGTATTGGTGAAGTTATTGAGGTTTTTGGGTACAAAATCTTTCAGGTAAATTTTGAAGGCCTTAGAGGCTCTGGATCGCGATCGACCCCCGACTGACTAGCACTAGCGCTTGTCAAATATTGTAGATCTCATCATGGCGTTTTCGAAAAGTGGTTACAATAGAAAAACAGAGTTACAGTTAAAAAGTTATGGCCTCCGGAAGTTGGGTTACCTAAAATCATATTTTGTATTTCTTTTGAGCTGACCCTATTGTAATAATTGTGAAAAATAAATAATTCTATGTTTAGTCGGCCTAAAAGGCTAAATTTCTGGAACCTTCACGGGCGGTGGAAATTGCCTATATAAGGAAGGCCCGTAGTGTTGTCTTAGGCAGTTCAGAATAGTTTTGGATAGTAGATCTGGGTATTAATTCGAGGCTTTGTCCTACAAAATATTGTAAGGGAATGCCCATGTGGCTTTGCATATTGTAATTCTGAAAGTTTGTAATTCCACATTTGTGGAGATAATAAGAAGCCAATTTTCTATTCTTGCATATTGTTGTTGTTTCTCTGTTTCTATTATGTGTTTATGGTATTAATGGGAGCACCCTTCATCAAGTGGTATCAGAGCAGGAGTTCTTGAGTGTGTAAATAGATCGCCGACTATGAGACAGTTTGCACCAGGACTGTGGTTAGGGTTTCAGCGTGCATCGCAAAAATACCTCCACGAAGGGAACATGGCAGAAGAGCTGGTGTTGTAACACTTGAGGTTAGAGCGCTCCAGAGACAAGTGCGAGCATTGCAAGAAGAGATTTGCAGAGGAATGAATCTTAATGTTAGAGACGAAAGCGAGAATGAAGCCGAAGAAGAAGATCAAGAAGGAGAAGTCGAAGTTGTGAACCAGGAGGAAGAAACACTTTTTCGGGCTATTTCCAAGATTGGAAAAAGACCTAAGATTGAGGTTCCTGCATTTTCAGGAAATCTTAACCCAGAAGAGTTGATCGATTGGATCAATGAATGTGAAGAATATTTTGAGTATGAAGATATTGATGATCCTGATAGGGTCAAATTCACAAAGGCCAAACTGAAAGGTCATGCAAAGATCTGGTGGCAAGAGATTTAGTTAGAGTGAAATCGAAGAGGAAAGGATAAAATCACAAGATGGGGGCGGATGGTGGATAAATTGAAGCGACAGTTCATACCTATTGATTATGAGCTTGACCTACTGAAGAAAATGCAAAGTTTGAAGCAAGCGAGACGATCTATTCAGGAGTATACAGAGGAGTTCTATCGAATCCTCATCAGAATAGGACATGCAGAAGCTGATAAGGAGAAAGTTGTTCGTTACCTTAATGGGTTGAGGCCGAGCATTCAAGAGGAGCTAAATCTGGTTCGAATGAACAGTATTGAAGAGGCATACCAGTTTGCCCTAAAAGTAAAGGAAAAGCTGAACAAGAAGTTTGAGAGCAGACAAAGCGGAAGAGGTCGTGATGGAAGATCTGGTGGACGGTCATATGAAGATCTGAAAAAGCAGGATGAGGCCAGTAACAGCCAGAATCAGAGAGGAGATAATTTCAATCGTTTACAAGATTAGAATAACAGAGATCAGAGAGGAAGAGGAAGAGGACAAGGATCTGGAAGAGGAGGCTTCTGTGGAACATGTTTTCACTGTGGGGAAGAAGGTCATAGGGCATTTGAATGTCCTCAACGCTAAGGAAGGATAGATAGGAGGAATGAAGGCCAGGCCAAAGTTGCATATGTAGATGAGGATGCCAGATCATCAAATTTTGAAGAGGCTGAAAGAGGAGAAACGTTGATCAACAGAAGAGTCATGCTGAGTGGTGAGAATGAACCTGAGCAAAGAAGGAGCCTATTTCGCACCAGGTGCAAGTGTGAGGGTGTGTTGTGATGTGATTATTGATAGTGGTAGTACTGATAATCTGGTGTCAGAAGAGATGGTGACAAAGTTGAAGCTCAAGAGGCAGAAACATCCACATCCATATCAAGTTGCCTGGGTGCAGGATGACCACAAGGTCATGGTCAGTGAATAGTGCCTAGTGAAGTTCAAGATCGGTGGGTACCAAGATGAGGTACTATGTGATATCATACCTATGGATGAATGTCACATGTTGTTGGGTAGGCCATGACAGTTTGACAAATGTGTGGTACATGATGGTCGTGTGAATACCTATTCCCTGACAAAGGATGGAGTGCAACATAAGCTAAAACCATTGAAGGAAACAAAAGAGAAGGTATGTGGTAATGCAAGAATAAATTTTGTTGATAGAGGAAATTTTTCAGATGATATGAGGCATGAGCATATGTGTTTTACCTTAATTCTAAAGGCAGAGAAAGAGGAAGTAGAAGATGTACCTGTCGAAGTTGCATAATTATTGAATGAGTTTCAAGATATTGTATCTGGTAATGTGCCTGATGGATTACCACCAATTAGAAAGATCAGTCATCAGATGGACTTGATTCTAGGAGCCAATTTGCCAAATAAGGCAGCACACAGAATGACACTAGCAGAAAGTGAAGAGTTGAAGATAGATTTGAAGTTTAGTTCATCACAGATTGTATATGGAAGTAGTCCCAAAAATGCGTCTGAATTGAGAAAGATAGATAAAGGAGAAATAAGTAGTGCTAAAGCTGAGGATTTTGTAGAACATTTGAAGAACATCCATGAGGAGGTGAGGAAGCACATTACCAAGATGAATGCGCAGTATAAGGCTAAGGCAGATGAGAAAAGGAGGTATAAGGAATTTCAGGTTGGAGATGAAGTCATGGTTCATTTGCGGAAGGAAAGATTTCCAGTTGGTACCTATAACAAGTTGAAAATGAAGAAGTTTGGGCCATGTAAGATACTGAAGAAGCATGATTCAGGAAATGCATATGAGGTCGAGTTGCCTACTGAGCTAAATATTTCACCAGTATTTAATGTTTCAGATCTAACAGAGTATCATGAAGGAGGTGTTGAAGATGAGGTTATAGCAACACAGTGGAGTATTCCAACAACCAGTTCAGATATCAAGGAGATTGAAGATATACTGGATAGTCGTGTTGGTAGAAGCACAAGGAACAGAACATATGAAGAATATTTGGTCAAGTGGAAATGACGACCTGTTGAAGATTCATCATGGCTAACAAAGGAGGAGGTTAACTATCTTGGTTTTCCTCTGTACACCTGAGTCGTGACAGGGTCACTTCTCAAATTACCTCGGGTGTTTGATGCAGGAGCATCCTGGGTGTAAGAGCAATCTTGTATCACCCAAAAATATTTTTGGTTTCTTTTCAATAAGGGCTATCTTGTGTAGAGCTGCTATTTATGAAAACTTGCTATTTTTAGTAAGTTGGTCATACGATCTTAGAATGTTCTGACTTTACATGTGGAGGTTCATCTCAGTCATATCAGCCTACCAGTTGAGTTTCATTGCCACATCATCAGTATTGGTGAAGATATTGAGGTTTTTGAGTACAAAATCTTTCAGGTCAATTTTGAAGGCCTTAGAGGCTCTGGATCATGATCGACCCCTGGCTGACTAGCGCTAGCGCGTGTCAGGCACTATAAATCTCGTCATGGTGTTTCCAAAAAGTGGTTACAATAGAAAAACAGAGTTATGGTTAAAAAGTTATGGCCTCTAGAAGTTGGGTTACCTAAAATCATATTTTGTATTTCTTTTGAGCCAACCTTATTGTAATAATTGTGAAAAATAAATAATTCTATGTTTAGTCGGCCTAAAAGGCTAAATTTCTAGAACCTTCTTGGGCGGTGGAAATTGTCTATATAAGGAAGGCTCGTAGTGTTGTCTTAGGCAGTTCAGAATAGTTCTGGATAGTAGATCTAGGTATTAATTTGAAGCTTTGTCCTACAAAATATTATAAGGGAATACCCATGTGGCTTTGCATATTGTAATTCTGAAAGTTTGTAATTCCACATTTGTGGAGATAATAAGAAGCCAATTTTCTGTTCTTGCATATTGTTGCTGTTTCTCTGTTTCTGTTATGTGTTTGTGGTATTAATGGGAGCACCCTTCATCATGATCAAAACAAAATCAACAGTCGAGAATAGCTACCAAAAAACCTTCCTTTTAACTCATATTCATCCAGCGAACGCGCGACTGCATACATCTCCCTATCACTGAATACTTTTCCCAACCGTGGTTAGAACTGGAGATTTCACGAACACCATTACTCTCTAAGTCGCCAGAGAAATCACTTAACCCTGGTCAAGTGATGAGAATGAATATCAACCGCTAATTAGAAATTGATCCAATGGTCATCACTAAATTGTCGTAGCTTTTGTAACTTAACCGCTTCATTGGGAGATCTAGAGATAACCGCATCGCTGAATCATTGACTGCCAAAAATATAACCACCAAGATGAAGAGAACACGCGACTAATAAAATCGCCAAGTCGCAGGATAAAAGAACTAACTGCCAACAAACCTTGAGATATGGCGACCAACATAACAAACTGCCACCTCGCATTTGGAGATTCAGCGACCAACTGCAGACCGCAACATCATTGAATAATATATCAATTTCATACTTCTTTCAGAGATCACCCAACTGAAGGCATTTTGATCTGGAGATCTAGAGACTATAGTGACCTCTGCAAATATTTATCTTAGTAGTCGCTAGATCGCACAATGATAATTCAAAGACTTAGCGACTAAAGGGAATCATTCAGTCATTTAAGAACAAGAAATATTCTTTCAACCCAAAGAGATCATGCGACAAGAGGTTTTGGGTAATCGCTAATAAAAAAGGAATTTTCCAAATCAATTTGGAGATTGAATGACTAACCGGGAAGACAAAAGCGCACATGCTTTAAAAGATCTTTTAAGTGATTGAAAAAGGTAACGACCAAATAGACTTGGATGAACAATTTTAGAGCTTCCTTGGATTTTTCTAAGGCAATGAGACCTGAAACCTAGGGTTTTCACCCAAAATGAAACCTGGAGCCTCTGGGGCCAAAAAAAAACTTGGAGATCAAACCACAAAAAGGAGGGACAGAGACCAAAAAGCCAAAATTTTGAAAAACAAAACACCAAAACTGGAAAGACCACCAACAGAAATCTCCTCCTGTCAACATATGAAAGAATGTATTGAGTATGTCTTGTACTCATAAGACTTTAACTCATTGAGAATGGGCCGAGCACAAAATACATGGAAAGTAAAAGGACAAGAGAGGAGAAGATTTTATAACCAATAATCTTTTCAAGAATTAGTTATGAGTAACCGAAAGGGCTCAGTGAGGGTGCTATTTAAAGATGCCATGAAAGGATGCAAAAAAATAGGGGGGAGAAATTGCATTCTTCTGGGCTTGTAAAAGTGAAATTTTAGTGCAATTTTTTGAGGGTGAACATAATTTGTGTGTACAGAGATATAGAGTTTTTAAAATAAAATTCTCTTTTCTATTTGAGAAATAGAGGGAAAATTTTTCCAAATCTATGTATTCATTAGTTTTTCTTTCCGGTTGTTATTTTCTTATGTAAATTACAATCTTTTCTCGATTGTTTTCTTCTGTCTTACAAAATTGTCAATGTATTTAGTTTATGAACTTTGAGTCTAAATGTTCACATTGTCTGAGGAAAAATCATTTTTATTTTCCCTATCTTTTCTTGAGGATGTTGGTAGGGTGAAATTTATGTCATTCTTTCTTTCTTCTCCTTGTGTGTAATCATGTTGTTCACATTTGCAACATAGTTATGTGTAGATGTTAGAGAGCCTTTCTACTTTCAGGTTAAAAGTATACCTAGTTTTATCTTAGCTTTTTCCCATCATACGTAGGTAGCTACACCTTTCAAAATAAGCAGAGAGTCAGTATAGAACATCATTATACCTGACTCAAAGTGTTAGTTTGTTGTCTTTCATTCTGGGTATTAAGGAGTCTTTTTTAGAGGTTATTTCTTGAAAAGAAAAAATATGAACTAGTAATTTCATTATGAAATTCCAAGATCTCGATCCCTTTAGAGTCTTAAAATTTTCACTCGGGCTCAAATCATCCATTTATTTTCTTTTAAGTATTCTTACCCATTTCAAGTGAGGCTCTTTAAACATTTTCCAAATTAGTTTTTCTCCCAATGTTATATTTTTCCAAAGATGGTTCCTCAAACCTACCCCCAAGCTTCCATAGGTCTACAAATCTTTTCCCAAGAAATTGTTGGAATCTTTTTGTTTTCAACTAAACTCTACCAATAAAAGAATCTCATTTTTTGTACTAATTTTGAAATTTCCCCCATAGATTGGTGGTAAACAAGACATCAAGTAGATGGGAATGGTTGATAAGATTGCTTTTAGCATAATCATTCTACCCGCACAAGATAACCTTTTAGTCTTCCAAGATTCCATTTTCTTATTCATTTTTTTACCAATTGGGTCCCATATTTTGGTATTCTCAACCCTTTATCTAGAGATATCCTTGAATAAGAACATGGAAACTTGCCTACCTTGAAGCCCATTGATTCTATTATTTTTCTCTCTATTTTAGGGGTAACAAATAAGAAGAAAATCTTTGATTTATCAAAATTGACTTGTTCGCTATAAAGTAAACCTTCAAAAAATTTCTATAATTTTTAGTCTCTTCTTTGCCTTCAAACCAAAAAAGCATTGTGTCATCTACAAATTACTAGTGAGAGATTGCTTGAATTGAGCTAGTGATCTTGATTCCTTTAATGTGACCTTCCTCTTGATCTCTATTAATAGTCCTTCCCAAAGCCCTAACCATAATGGTGAATAAAAAATGAGATATTGGATCTCCTTGATGTAATCCTCTAGCAGTTTCAAAAAGCTCTTTTGGTGAACCATTAACTAAGAATGAGAATCTTGGGCTTGAAATGAAATAGAAGATTAAATTTATCCATTCTCTACAAAAACCAAAATCTATTAGAAACAAGGCATCACCCACAACTGAGAGGGGAAAGGAGGGGGTGGTGGTGGGCAACACGAATCAGTTGTGTCAATTAATTCTGAAAATTCACTCAACACTTAACCATAAAACTTAAATCAGAATGATAAACATTAAAGCACTAAACCACAAACCCACATAATGATGTACTAGCACAAAAACCATGTTAAAGGTACAAAGGGGGATGCACATGCATTTAGGCTCACTGCCTAGAGCTCATTGCTCAAATACAACAGAGGGTAGCAACCTTGAGATTACAAGGGCTACAACCCCAAAATGGACTACAATCCACTATGGAAAACAATCCATTGATTTATAAATTGATTGATAACATCTCTGATATGCCAATACAACTCTGATGAAGTGCAACAAATCTCTTATTAGATTATAATCATACCTCTTCAGATGCACACATGTACATCCATTGGATCACTCCACAATTACAAATGATTACATCTTTATATACATTTTCATCACCTTAGAAACACGAGCAAGGTCGACATCAACCTTAACTCCTCAATCAAAAATATTTAACCAATTACAATGCAAACAATAATGAGATCTAAGACATGTCAAAAAATACATAGATGCTACCCAAATCTCCATCCATGAACATGCTACGATCCATAAATCATGCCACAAATCTTTTCAACACACTATCTCACCAAGTCGGCCAAGAGCACTAGAAATATCAACACGCCACAGAAAAATTACTGAATCTGATCACATAACCCAATGCGATCGAACAACACAAATAAAACACGATCTAGAAACATCATCAAACAACATGAAACCCCACATCAACAACATAAACATCTTTGACTCAAAATTCACAACTGTCTTTCCATGTTCATCAAGAATATCAAACAACCTCTTTCACTTAAGAAAAATAGCTTTCTATCATCCAAATCACAAACCATTTGAGCTGAGGACACACGTCCATGTCCTAAACTCAACACTAGGTTAGCAACCAAAAATATTGTATAACCAATCCATAACGATCCAAAAACTGTAACACTATCACTTCCTAAACAACCAAAAAATAGTCTCTGATAAATCACCTAAAACTCACTCACACCATAATGCAAACCTTTGAAACTTAAATAAGATCAAGTACAAACATCCCTCAACATATCTGCAACTGTGCAACATTTGACACTCAATACAATAGCCAAATTGATCCAAACACTTTATTGAGCAAACTAAGAACACTATCCAAAATAAGAAAATATGTTGACATCAATGAAAAAACACTAATGTTAGCACATATATGCATGAAATCTCCAAAAATCTCCCCCTTTGGCAGTGATGGAAACATAGGATGTGAAAAACCAAATCAATGCACAAAGAAACCATAACCAAAATATATCTCTTTTCTCAACACTTCAAATTCTCCCCTTGAGTTTGACACTTGTTTTTCACACAACTATCTCTCCCCCTTTGACATCAATGACAAAGGCACATATATGCACTAAGTCATAGAGGCCAAAAGCAACTGAACATCTCAAAAGCAACATACCTCACAAGACTAGCTACTCCCCTTGAGTAGCAACCACCAAAACATTAACCTAGGTAAATGATAATCTCTATGAAAGCACTAGAATGATGCAAATCCATGCATGTCTAGCTCTGATCAGGTGGGACTATTACCCCAAGATTACCTCAGAGATACTCAAAAGTATCATTTGGCAAGGCCTTCGTGAAGATATTTGTAATTTTCTTTGTAGTAGGCACATATTCCAATCTGACTTCTCTTTCACTCACCTTGTCCTTCAAGAAATGATACTTGATAGATATGTATGATTTGTCTTAGAATGCAAAACATAATTCTTTGAAATATTGATAGCACTTGAGTTTTCAAAGTAAATAGTAATAGGCTCCTCAATGTTCACTATGATATTCTTCAATAGTTGTTTCATCTAAATTACTTGTGTACATTTAACAATAACATTAACATACTCATCCTCAATAGTAGATTGTGATATAAAACTTTACTTTTTACTGGACCAAGAAACTAACCCTTTTCCCAAGAAGAATGCTCCACCACTTGTACTCTTTATGTCATCCACATTACCTTCCCAATCCGCATCGGTAAAAGAACTCAGTGTAAAATCATCATCATTTCCATAACATACGCCATAGTCAACCATTCCTTTTAAGTATCTAAATATCCTCTTAACAAAAACAACATTTGATTCCTTTTATTCTAATTGAAATCTCACAACAATACAAACTGTATTTGTTATATCGGGTCTAGCCTGTGTCAAGTATAGCAATCCACCGATCATTTATTTGTACCTTGTCTAATTTGTATTAGGTGAATCATCACTCTTTATCCACTTGCAACCAATAACTATAGGGGTACCAACCGATTTTGAATCATCCATGCCAAATTTCTTCAATAGCTCTTTGGCATACTTAGATTGTGATATGAAAATCTCTTTTTCAAATTGAGTAATTTGTAAAGAAAGAAATAATTTCATCTCACCCATCATAGACACTTCAAAAAAAAAAATTTCATCTCATTAGCAAATTCCTTGCTAAACTTGTCATTTCCACAAAAAATGATATCATCCACAAATACTTCAACAATCAAGATATTATCATGATCAAATTTGAAATACAAGTTAATGTCAACGGTATCTTTACTAAAACCAAGTCTCAAAAAATATTTGTCTAACCTTGCATACTAGGTTCTTGGTGCTTGTTTCAATCCATACAATGCTTTCTTCAATCGGAAAACCATATCACCTTGATTAGTTAGAGAGAAACCATTAGGCTGCTCCACATAGACTTCCTCTTCCAATTCTCCATTCAAGAATGCAGACTTAACATGCATATGATATACCTTAAAATCTTTGTAATTAGCACAAGCAAGAAATTTTTTGACTATTTCAATTTTAGCAATAGGATCAAAGGTCTCTTCAAAATAAATGTCGTCCATCTATGAATATCCTTTACAAACAAGTCTAGCTTTATTCCTTACCACTTCACCATCTTCATTCAGTTTGTTCCTAAATACCCACTTAGTTCCAATCACATTCTTACCTTTAGGTTTTGTAACTAAAATCCATGTTTTTTTCTTTTCAATCTAATCTAATTCTTCTTCCATTTCCTTAACCCAACTTTCATCTTTGCATGCTTCATCGATATCTTTAAGTTCAACTTTAGAAATTAAGCAAATTTCATCTCTGATTCTACCATGTTTTCCTCTAGTTAGAACACCTTTATTCTTATCACCAATAATATGATTTTCTAACTAATTCATCCTTACATACCTTAGAGTCTTCATATTTTCTTTTGTATAAGACTCTTGTGTTTCCACTTCTTCGTCATTTGCAACTTCCTCATCCTGTTCTATTGATCTAATCTAATTTTGATTCTGATTCTATGTTTGCACAATTTGACTTTCCTCTTCTTCCTTTGATTCATAACGGCATGATCTGGCTTGTTTCTGATAACTTTCATCAACTTTCACATTAGCACTTTCAACTATCTTTCTCAATCGATTGTTAAAACACTTATATGTTTTTCTCTTTGTAGAATAACCAAGAAAGATACCCTTATCACATCTAGGATCAATTTACCTAAGTCTTGATCTCTCCTGACATAACATTTTCTTCCAAAGATTCTAAAGTACTTCACTGTAGGGACATGACCATGCAAAAGTTCATAGGGTGTCTTACCAGTTCCTTGCTTTATTTGAGCTTGGTTCAATGTGTAGACTACAGTACTCACCGCTTCTCTCCACTAGATCTGCAGTACATTTCCTTTTATCATCATGGTCCTTGTAGTGTCAAGAATAGATCTATTCCTTCGCTTTAGAATTCCATTTTGTCATGGGCTTTGGGGAGCTAACATATGTCTCTTTATTCCATGCTCTTCACAGTATGCATTAAACTCTCCTGAAGTAAACTCTCCACCTCTATCTAATCTTAGACATTTCATCTTCAAACTGGTCTAAGTCTCAACCATACATCTAAAGATCTTGAATTTTTGAAAAGCTTCATTTTTTTCCTTAAAAAATGTAACTCACATC
The DNA here is from genome assembly GCA_027943335.1 of Chamaecyparis obtusa. Taxonomy (NCBI): domain Eukaryota; kingdom Viridiplantae; phylum Streptophyta; class Pinopsida; order Cupressales; family Cupressaceae; genus Chamaecyparis; species Chamaecyparis obtusa. The sequence goes on from BSBK01000435.1 coordinate 134,572, forward strand.
ATCCTTGAGTAATCATCAATGGACAATATAAAATATTTTTCTCCATAATAGCTCCTAGTCCTAGTAGGATCACATAAATCTGTATGCACCAAATCTAACAATCCACTTGAAGAATATGTTTTTCTTTTAAAAGTATATTTAGTTAGCTTACTCAATTAACATTCCTTACACATCACATTAGCATGCTTCAACAATCTAGGCAAATTTCTCACAACATTTGTAGTGCTAATCTTTACAATATTATCGAAGTTTGCATGACAAAACCTTTTGTGCCACAACCAACTGTCATCAATTTTAGCAATCAAGCATCTATTCTTCATGCTATTCAAATGAGAAACATTACCTCTGGCCTTGGTACCTGATGCAATCTCATTTCCGGAGCTTCCCAAGATTATGCACTTTCCATTCTAGAATTGTAAGTTGTAACATTTATCAACAACCTGTCCAACACACAAAAGGTTATGCTTCAAACCCTCAACATATAGAACATCATCAGTATTATTCTTACCATCAAGTGTAATCAAACCTCATTCTTTGATAAAATAATAAGTATTGTCACCAAATATGACAACACCACAATCATACCTTTCTAATTTCACAAATTTGTTCTTATCTCTAGTCATATGATGTGAACAACTGCTATCTATTACCCATTCATCTTTATTTCAACATGTGCAGCTAGGGCCTTTTCCTCATTCAAGAAAGTAGGATTTTAATCTCTAATAGAAATGAACACAATCTCATGTTCACTCTTCTCAGATTCATCATTAGTTACACCTTCAACAGTAGCTAAATAACATTTCTTATGATACTTAGGCTGAAACTTTCAAGGTTTATACTTCAATACTCTCAGGACATCTAGAAGAAAAATGACAAATCTTATTGCATGAAAAATATGCTAGAAGCAAAATGACCATTCCTGCAACAAGGCAAAAAGAGTAGAGATCTATTTGATTTCTAGATTTTGTTGAGTAGAGTAAAATATTTGAAGCTTTCTAATTCCTACAGAGACAAGTTACTTTCTAGTATTTGTTTTCAATAATGCAATGTTTCCTTTCAGTAGAACAATGATGGCAATTACTGTAACTTAGTGCATATACTTTTCTGCACCATTTCAAGTTCATGTCCCTAGGTTGATAGATAAATGAACCTATTAAATCAATTGATAACTGCTTTATAGATGTCCAATCTGTAAGTAATGGGTAAACTATCCTAGTTACTAATTAGATTAATTTGGCAAGCATTTTTGGCGTCGTTGCTGGGGATGGTGTCAATTTGAGTTACTGCTAAAAGTCACCTTCCATATTTCCTAGAATAGTATTTAAAACTGTCTTAGCATGACCTTCATTTTTTAAAAAGATCTTTTTAACCTTTGCATATCTCTGTATGAGTTATAAAAGAAGAACCAGAGATGCCTTAGGTAGGTTTGTTTGAGCAAACAATATTGATAATTAAGAAGAACCTTCTTATGCCCCACAATTTGAGGAAGACAACCCCTATGTTGATGCCCCACAATCTGAGGAAGACAACCCTTATGTTGATGCCCCACAAGACACGACTAAAACTTCTTCGTCATCCCCAGAGGATGACCCATTTGGATTCCATATATTTGGTGAACCATTGAACCTTGATCTCTATGTTGCTCGATATTAGCTAACATGCATTTAGGCCAAAATTATTTGAACTAGGAACAATCACCATTGAACCTTGATCTCTATGTTGCTCGATATTAGCTAACATGCATTTAGGCCAAAATTATTTGAACTAGGAACAATCAAATCGTGATAGAGCTCTAGTACTATGTAGAGGTCCTTCTAATAGAGAACCAACAATGGAAAACCCACCACCCACCTTTCCTTTTCCAATTTATGACCAGTATGACCACAAAACCCTTAAGAACATTCCAACTTCAACTCTTCCAAAGTTTTATGGCTTGATTACAGATAACTCTGACACATTCCTATTTGAGTTTGATATCCTCTGCAGAAGCTATGATTATACCACAGATACTCACAAGCTTAAGTTGTTTCCAGCTACTCTTAAGAACTCAAAACTTAGATGGTTTATGGGATTGAGATGTGATGTTGTCCACAATTGGAATGGGATGAAGAAAAATTTCTTGGGAAAGTACAAGGAATACTATAATGGAAATGATTTAAGGGGTGATGATATCTTTAAGATGACACAAAAGGAAGATGAGAGCCTGAAAAATTATATTTCTCGGTTCCTATTTATTTTATAGAAGAATACACAACATGAACTCAATGAGGAATCCTCGAAGTTGTTTCTATGAGGAATTCATGAAGGAAGTGTTAAGGCACTTGATCTCATGGCTGGAGGATATGTTAAATAGAAAGACTGGGATGATATAAAGAAGACATGCTTAAATTATTGAAGAGTTGTTGTGAAGAAGGGAAGAGTATACATACCCAATTCTAGTAAAGCTACCAGATCTAGAGTATCTAGGACAAAGATAACACATTTTCTATTTGATTTCAAACATGATATTATCAACAAAATGGAAAATAAGTTAGACACCATGCAGGCCAAGAAGAAACATGAGGAGGCTGCAGCTATGCTAGCAGAATTCTACTCATTCTGCAGACAAAAGAAGAAGGTATGCAAGTGCAAGCAAGTGGCGAATCTAGAAACTTGCCAAATGCCAACTAAGTATACTCTTGTGCAAGGGGATGATGACCAAATTTACTTCATTCTCAACAAAGTCCATGGATACAAAGACAAGGTATGCCTCATAATCCATTAAATTTTTCTAGTCCTTATTATTACAATAATCAATGGAAACCTCAGTATAATCCTAATGTCCAAAACCAGTCTTGGAACAATTATCCAGCCCAATGGTCTAATCAACAAATCTAGCAACAACCCCCTCCTAACCAATGGAAGTAGCCTCAAATTTGGTAGAATTGAACCAATGATAGCAACCCCAAACCCAATGGTAACCCCCACTAGATAATTGGCAACAATCACTTCAATGGAGGGGTGGTAAAAAATGGCCTAACCAACAGTTTGGAGCCCTACAAAAACCCCAATAGCTAGCCTTGATGCCTCCAACCCAACCCCTACAACAAATAGTAATCCTCCTAAGAAGACCCAACTACCTACACAACCTATGCCTAATCCTAATAACAAGAAACCTAAACAACAGGTCTATTCCTCTAACATGAACCAACAACCCACTTATTCTATTAATGTTCCTAATATACATCTCAGGCCATGGAATACTTTTCCTACCCCCACTAGTCCCATCATAACTGAGGTCATTAGTGAAGAAGATCCAATTGAGGAAGCACAAGTTGAAGCTCCTCATGCTTCTAATCCACAAACTCCTACAATAAAGGCACCACCATTTCCTCAAAGGCTAAATCAAAATATTGCTCCACCCCAAAAAGAATCTACTACTAAACTGTTAAACCAGTTAAAGAAAATAAGTGTTAAGATTCCTTTATTGGCTTCTATCAAAGAAGTACCCATCTATACTAAAGCCATTAGGGATGCTTGTATTAAAAGGCCTGGCAGGAAATGAAAAGACCCTAAGACTGTGCATGTGTTAGGGTAACTTTCTGACCTCATGCTTGAGAAATTTTCCATTCCCAAATATTCTGACCCTGGAAGTCTTGTTGTCACAATATCTATCAATGGGATACACGTAAAGAATGCTTTGGTAGACCTTGTGGCAACCATAAACACCATGACCAAAGAAATAATGTTGTAATTAAATATTGATAGTTTAAGAGAAACCCCCACCATATTGCAGTTGGCAGATAGTTCAACAGTCAAACTAGATGGGATGGTTGAAGATGTGTTCGTAACCTTGGAGTCATGGGAATACCCAACTGACTTTGTGATTCTCTCTCCAAAAGCCATCCTAGGAGGATATCCTATTATACTAGGCAGACCATGGCTGGCCACAGAAGATGCTTGTATAGTATGTTGCTTAGGGAAAATGAAAATATCTGATGGCCTATCCACCAAAAGGCTAGCACTGTATTCCCATGCTCAGCCCAAGTTAGGCGAGGATGGAGCTCTATGGTTGGATGTAGGTGATAATGAAGAGAAAATAAATTTAGTAAGCCACCTTATGATGATTGACAAGGATCCTTTTATAGTTACTCAAGAAGAAGATGACATCTCGAATTCCATTATTTCCAATGATTATAGATTGAATTCCCAAGTTTGTAATGATGACCAATGTCCCTTACAAACCATTTTACCACCTCAATCATCATCCAAATTTTTTGTAGCCACAAATTATTTACATACATTACCACCACATGAGATTCAGTCAGCCAATTTTTTTGAAATAGCCATGATGGACAAAGCTGAGAAAATAGAGATCACTTCTGGGAAAGAGCTAAACATCAACAAGAACCTCACTAGATCCTAACAAGATAGTCTGCTTACTTTGTTGAGGGAAAACCAACAAGGATTTGCATGGGACTATACTGATATGAAAGGACTGGACCCCAAGCATTATAGTTATAGAATATATATAAGTCCAAATTGTAAACCTTTTTGACAATCTCAAATGAGGATTAATCATGTTCTTAGGGATATTGTCAAAACAAAATTGCAAAACATCTTGAATGTTGGCTTTATCTATCATATTTATGATAGTTAGTGGGTGTCACCCTTAGTCATAGTGCCTAAAAAAGGAGGAAAATGGAGGGTATGTGTATATTATAGAGAAATCATCAATGCAACCAAGAAAGATCACTTTCCATTGCCCTTCATTGATCAAGCTTTGGATAACCTGGCTGGGAAGATGTACTTTTCCTTCTTGAATGGATTCAGTGGATACAACCAAATAAGGATAGCACTTGAGGATCAAGATAAAACTACTTTCACATGGACATGAGGAACATTTTCCTATTCGGTCCTTCCATTTGGGCTATGCAATGCACCAACCACCTTCCAAAGGGTTGTAATCAATATCTTTTAAGATATCTCCGCAAATTGCATGGAAATCTACATGGATGATTTTATAGCCTATGGTACCACCCTTAAGGAAGCCCAATGCAATTTGGAAAACCTACTAAAAAGATGTCAAGAACATAACCTGTCTTTGAATAGTGAAAAATGTTATATGATGTTGATAGAAGGTGTAGTGTTGGGACATTACATTTCCTCACTAGGAATCCAAGTAGATCCATCTAAGGTATAAGTGATCGCTACTCTACCTACCCCACAAAACAAAAAGGATGTTAGGAGTTTCCTAGGGAATGCAAGGTATTACAAAAGGTTTATTAAGGACCTTAGTCAACTAGAAACTCCATTATATACCCTCCTTAAGAAGGAAGCAAAGTTCACTTGGACCTTTGAATGTGATAGATCTTTCCAACAATTGAAAGAAGTCTTAACAAAAGAAACAATATTAAGGGGTCCCAATTGGTCACTACCATTTCATAAACATATTGATGCATCTAAATATGCTATTGGAGAAGTTCTTGGGAAAAAAAAGAAGCAATTGAGGATGCAATCTATTATAACAACAAGAACCTGCAATGTGCTAAAATTAATTACATTGTAATATAAAAATAATTGCTGTCAGTTATCTATGCATTAAATAAATCTAGGCACTACATAACCAGGCATGAGATCTTTTTTCACAAAAGTCATGTAGCCATTAAGTACCTTATGAACAAGCCTTTTATCACATGAAGGTTAGCCAGATGGTTACTCCTTCTGTAATAATTTGATATCCAAATTGTGGATAAGCCAGGAAAAGAAAATGTAGTGGCAAATTTTTTGACTAGATTACGAGTTCCAAATGATCTCGTAGCCATTGATGAAAAATTTCCATATGAGAATCTCTTCTCTATTTCAGCCCATAACCCCTGGTATGCTAATATTGACAATTAATTAGCTACAGGAAGGACTTCGACCCACTTCTCTCCAAAAGACAAAAGACTGCTAATTGAAAAGAGTTTTAATTTCTCTTGGATAATATGCTGCATGTTTTATATAGGACCTGATCAGGCAACAAGAAGGTGTGTTAGGGAGGATGAGACATATTATGTACCACATGCATGTCATGATGAAGCGCATGGTGGCCATTTTGCATCCAAGATAACAACACTTAAAATTCTCAACATGGGATACTATTGGCCCACATTTCACAAACATGCTGCAAGGTATACTAAGAAATATGATCACCGTCAATGTATGGGTGGGCCAACCAAATTAGATGAAATGTCATTGTATCCTTAGGTGGTTGTCACCCCTTTTGATCAATGGGGACTTTATTTTGTGGGACTCATTGAACCTTCATCCAGTGAAATGTCCTACACACTAGTCTATACAAATTATGTCACTAAATGGGCTGAGGCCCGACCTATGAAACATGCAAGAGACAATAAGGTAGTTAAATTCCTGTATGAGGTAATCTTTACTAGGTTTGGTGTACCTCAATAAATAGTAACAAATAAGGAAACTCAATTTACTTCTACCTTGATCAATGCATTGGTCAAAGAGTATACCATCCGGCATGGAAAGTCCTCAGCCTATCATCCACAAGCCAATGGATAGGCATATATAAGTAACATAGAAATTGAGTCAATACTCACAAAGATAGTAGCAATTCACTAAAAGCATTGGGCATTTAGGCTTACTGAAGCCATTTGGGCATATAGAGCAACATGGAGAACAACCACATGGTTCACACCATTTGAGTTGGTCTATGGAAAAGCTATTGTAATGCCTATTGAGTTTTGATGGAGTTGATGAAAAAAAACCCATAGCTCCCAAAAACACCTGTCACAAAAAGAGAGAGAGAAGGAAACAACTATGGAGGCCTGAACGCATTGATCCATGAGAGAGGAGAAATCCTTGATGTGCAAAAACAAAAGTTGCAATCAATAATGAAATGTTAGAAAAAGGTTACAAAACAAGAGGAGATCAATCCTTATTAAAGGAGATCAGAAACCCTAAAAAGGTAAAACCCTAGGTTGCATAATAATAATTAATAAAGATAATTAATTATTATATGCCTAAAGTTTAGCTTAAGTCAAAAGAGGTAATAAGTGATTGAATAATTAAATCAATATGATTCAATTAATTAGTAAACACTTTATTACTCTAACAAGTTTGAGCATAAAACCCTACGTACTGCACTTGAATTAAACATTAATTTGGACCAAGCCCAGAGGGATCATATACTACAACTAAATGGATTAGATGAGTACCAAAAATCTACTTTGCACAACACCAAAATAATTCAAAAATAGTGCAAAAAGTGGCATTAAACATTCATTAAAGACAAAAAGTTTGAGGTAGGTGATTGGACATTGCATTATGACTCACGTTACCACAATACACCAGGGAAGTTTCAAACAAGGTGTCTTGGTCCGTCTGAGGTAGTCGTTGTATTTGACAATGGAGTTGTGCATCTTTCAACCATCAATCCTATTTTTTTCAAGTTACTTGTCAATGGTCACAGGCTAAATTTGTATAAAAAACCATAGATTCAGGAAGATTTCCTGTAGCAACTCCAACTAGTTGAGTCACACATGTCTCTTGCGACCGAAGTCACAGGACCACGCATTCAAATCCTATCATCTTTTTGATTAAGTTCACGATCACTCATAATAAAATCTTTCACATTATGTGAGAGATATTTTCTTCATCATACTCAACCATTACACCTTCTCTCTCTCCACCCGTTTTGTGCCTCCAGTCATCAAAGCATCACATGTATATGCAACAACCATCTCATTCATGATTTATCCACTCATGCATGGTAAGTAGTACTCCTCAAATTTATTACATGTGTTATTTCTTAATTCTCTTTGATATTAAAAATGTGTGCATTTAATTCATTCTTTTTGAGGTGACACTTTGCACAATAGGGGGACCTATTGTTTTGTTAAGTCAGGGGGGGAAGCAATCTAGTTGACCCAGTTTAAATTTATACCTGTATGTGTCATGATGAGAATTTCCTAGTAAGATTGCAAGTACTCATTATATTACATGCAATAAATTAAACATACCATGATATGATATGAATAGCCTTGCAAATCCATGACACACCATAATTGAATGAAATCCATAAAAATATGGTAGATTGCTTATTGCTTCATTAATTTCCATTTCCATACCTAAGACCAAGAGAAATAATCCTTTGAGAATATTGCCTGAAATGAAGCTAGTTTTTCTTTGTCCAACAACTATCTGCGTCTATTTACTAAAGCTAGTTTTTCTTTGTTTATCAACTATCTATGTCTGTTTACTGTTTAAGTGAATTTTTTGAGAGTTATTAGTAATCCTTGCTATAATGGGGGGTGATGTAGTTAACCATGAACCAACTATACATGATGTAATTCTAGTTGATCAAGAATGCAGACCAAAATTTGAAGAAAGGGGATGGTTAGATTACTTTCAGAAGTTTAATGGGTATGATGGGGATATAGCCTTCCAGTTCTTGAATACACTGCAGAATGGAGAAGCTAATGTGAAGGGACTAAAGATAAAATGCAGCGAGGAAGAACTGTGAAAGTTACAGGGTTTCCACGGGAAGGTGAAAAATTTCTTGATTCACAGGACCTTTGAACAACCAGGGCCCAGTTTACTTTTCATTGAGACCCTCTACTAGATGTTGAAAAAAAGAAAGGCACAAAAAGAATGTCATTTCCACACCCTTACATGTAATGTGCTATTTATATAATCTAGTATTTGACTTGTGAGGGTCATACTACTTTCTTGCATTCAATACATTTCAAATTGTTAAGCTATCTAAGACATGAAAATAGGCTGCTCAATCTCCCCAACTTCCTATTCAATATTCTTACCAAGTGAGAGGAGAAGGTTCAAAAGGTAACTCAAATTCTATATCTCATCATTGTTTGATTAAGTTGCTAGTAGAAAAGGCTTTGAGGAATAATTATACAATTTCTTGGGATGATCTTGTTTCTCCAAAATAATTTATGCAAAAGGTAGTAGGGCTGAGAGGGGTAGGGTTAGGTAAAAGGGGAAGTACTGAAGGGGTAAATAACAAGATAATTGAGAATCCCTTACCGTCTACTAGATCTGAACGTAAAAAACCTAGAAGTACCTCAACACATGAAAAAGAGAGTTGTGGGATCTTCTAAAGCCTTGTCTTCTAGGGAAAGAAAGGAGGAAGCACTCACTATTGAAGAACATCAAACTCCCCAGTCTACTATAAAAACTAGGACTTCCACTCAAAATGAGAAAGGAAAAACTATTGAGAAAAAAAAAATTCCCCAAGTAGAACCTACTAAAAATATTCCTTCTCCTCTTAAAATAAAATCTACACAAGAACAAGTTCCTACAACATCTGTAGGGAAAACCTCAAGGAACAAGGCTAAAAGGGAACCTATTGTTAAAGTTAAAATATAAAAATTTGTGAGGAGAAGTGAATGGGTCAAGGAGAAACCTAGTACGGATGTTCATACTTAGGAAACCCCAACCATCAACATTGAGACCTCTGAGTCCCTTGAGGAGAGCATGACCAAAATTGATGAATGTGTCAAGGTTGAGGTAGGAGGAGATGTTTAACAAAAGAATCCAAAAGGTACCTCTAATGGGGAACAAAGTGCTAAAGATATAGTTATGGATATAAAGGGGAGGATTCTATGCCTATAGAGGAAGGTAATATTTTTTATGAGAATCCTGAGATTAATATGGAAGCCTTACACAGAATGGTAGAGAAATTTTTTAATGAAGGTGTTTTAGATACCTTAGCACAAGCTTCCCAACAGTTGGGTGAAGTAAACACAAAAAGGGCCATGGTCGTTTGGACAAGATCACCAACCCATGAATAGAAAAATAATGAGAAACCAGCTGATGAAATAGATAAATATATATCTGTTGAAAATCAAGAACCTATACCACCACATGATCTATCCACCACTTTGACAATAACACTTAGTTTGTACCAGGATATGCTACTACAAAGAGCACTATGGAAAGAGGAAAAGAAGAAACTTCAACAAATAATTGATGAGAAATACAATGAAATAATTGAAAAGGAAGAAGAGATAGAACTGTTGAAGAAGGTTACTCAAATAACCTCTGTAATTCCTGAATTGATGAAATGTAGAGCTCCGGCAAGGGTCTATACACTCTACCTGAAGGAGCAATTCCTCAATCATAAGTTGACCAAAATATTGCAAGGTCTTAACCCTTCTCTGGAAACTTCGCATGAGTTTTATACTGCATTCAAAACCTCCCCCAATACTATTAAAAACCTTCTATGTGAGTTATACCTTCATAACTATGTTGTTCCTCATGATAGAGATTGGAATCCCCTAGCCTATGTGGGAGATATCCAACTCAAAGCTTTCATGTCCTGGATTCAGAATGAATTAAGTCGAGAACATCAGGAAAGACCATACATCTATGAGGAGTTGGACACACCTTTAGCCATCAGGGAAGAAGCAAAAGATGCAGAGAGGGTACATTATGACTGGCTGAAACTTAATTGTCATGAGGCAAGGTTACAAATAGAACCCCTTAGGGAAACAACTTATAGAGATTATGAACAGATGGAAATAATTGAAGAACATCATGCCTTGGGAGCCATAACTCAGAGGTGGATGAGATTACCTACCAATTTAAATAAAAGGGAACCACATTCTCCATAGAACTACATTTTGGCAACACACAGAGCTCCTTGGTATGTGGTGTTAGGAAGAGTTAGGCCGAGCCAATGGATTCCTCTTAAGTTTCAACCACCACTTTTAATGTGGCCCCTACTCAATGTGGATGAAAATTTTGAAACTCACAATATGATGACAAAAGTAGCACAATGGGAGAAGCTAAAGGATACCAAAGGATACTATTGGAGCTTGAAATTAGGAGCATAGCAAAGTTCAATATTAGACTTTCAAATGAATTCTAGAATCATCAATGTTGCAGTTGCTGAGGGACTAGTAATGAATTAAATCAAGGGGAATGATGAGGCCATTTTATGGCCTATTATGTTCCATGCTTTCTTAGTTTGTTAGTCCAGAAGCTAGGTTGTTATTATAGGGTAAGTGCACAAAGATGGGGGACCAAAAAGGGGGTATAAGATGCCACTTTTTTCCTGAAATTAGAAAACTCTAAACTTCAACAAGAAATTGAAGATAGTTAGACTCAAAATTTTAAGATACGACAAGAACAAGAGTTGTAATACTCTGAATCTAGTTCCTAAAATACTAATTTATTTTGAAAATGGTACAGATTAAGGCCCTCAAAAAGGGGGAGCACAAAACGTGGTCCTATTTTTTGTGAAAAAACATAACATAGCGTCTGGTGTGCTCCCCCTAAAATGTTAACATTTTTTTTGAATTTTTTTAATTGCTCCAGTGAGAAGTTAGCTAACACCACGTAATTTATCCTGGATTTTTTTGCTATTTTTTTGATGAATTTACGAAGTGCATGCATCCTGAAAACATGAAATTTCTGTGTGCCCCCCCTAGAAATCATTTAAAACTAATTGAAAATCAAATTTTCTTTTTTTTTTAAAGTGTGTAGAATGGAGTCTAGTTTATAAAAATGTAACTTGTTGCAAAATTTGATGAAGGAGCCAAAATCTATGCCCAAAATACTACACGTTGGTTTTTTACAAAAAATGGACATACACACAAAAGAAATTAGAGATGAAAAACTTATCATAATCAGAACTCAAAATAAATTATATGCTTAGATAGCTAACATAGAGATCTGTAATATCACGTCGTCTAATTTTTACATTATTGAAGCATGAGTAAACCTGATGAGGAGCACACAAAAAAAGTTGTCATTTTTTGGTATGTCTGCTGGAAAACACGTCTCAGGCCTATTTGAATCCTCCAAGCCTTTGGGTTGGATCTCCAAGGAAAATCCAAGCCTTAGGATTGGTAAATTCCAATGCCTTAAAAAGTGTGTGCGCCATATAGGGCGTGTGCACTATGGAAATCAATGACTTCCATTGGGCATGCGCCCTATTTAAGTCATAGATTTTAATTGTGAAGAGAAATAGTCAGAGTGAGAGGAAGAGGAAGAGAGAGAGAGCTAGAGGGAGAAAGAGAAAGAGGGGGAAGAGAGTAAGAGAGAGGGAGAGAGAGAGAGGGCAAGGGGGAGAGAGTGAGATTTTGTGTGTGTGCGCCTCTCTCTCTCTCTCAAGTTGGAATCCTATGAGCCTTGCCAATTCAATGATGGGATGTACAACTCGTTATGGCCAACTTGACAAGACTGATCCAAAGATCCAATTCTTCTGCACTTTTGGCTCTGCAAGACCAAGCCATGTGCACCTATTCCTAAGCCTACTCCTTAGGCCTTAGGCTTTTTATAGAAGATTAGTTGATCACAATTACAACCACAATCATTTCCAAATGAAAAGAACATAGAGAATCCTTAGTATGCAACACTTGGTACAATATGTGAAAATGCTTGAAAATACGTGTGCAAATGAGAGTGCTTGAGAATACTAAATATTAAATATTTGAAAATGAAATAGCTTTGAAAGTATATTTCTTGAAAATTAAAATGTTTATATAAGATTTATTAATAATTGAAATGATGCTTGCAAGAAGGAGATGTAGAAAAGACTCACTAACTTCAACTATAAATACAATGATTATCAATGCATTGTTCATTTGGACAATAGAGTTGACCACAATGAAGATTCTTATATACAACTTTATGGTATAATATACATTAGAATATTATCAATTGTTCATGTGCTCTAAATGAATAAAATCAATAAAATCTGCAATTCAGTGTTATTCCAATAGGATTTTAACTTCTTTAGAGGCAAGACCAATTAGACAAGGATGAGGAAAAACATGTGTATTTCACACTATCCTTGTTTATCAAACAAAAAATGCTATGAAGGACCTTAATGCACAAGTATTGTCAGGATCAATTCACCAATTACCTTGGTGACCACAAAGGACTAATCCAACTTGAAATTTATCCCTATGCCTCAAATGAACAAAAACATAAAAACTTTATTGATCATGAAAGAATAATACATAAGTTCATATTGCAAGTTGTGACTTTTGATCTACAGTCCCAATTACAAATTGGTATCTCTCTTGAATTGTGAAGAAAACTTGAATAAAATGCATGGACATGTATTGTAGTGAGCAATCTGGCCAAACAAGGGGAAGATTTTCTTGTTTGAAGTGTCAAGATAGGTCATATGAATGGTGAATCCATCACCAATTTGGAGGGAAGGTGTTTGGAAGTCAGAGATTTGAAAAACCCAAGATTTAAGGGTTTATAAGGGGTGATTTGGGGTTTTTGGTGTTGTAGAAGCCATAGGTTGAAATTTAGTTGATATTTCTTCAATTAGGTTTATTTTAGAAGACTTTTGAAGATTTGAGGTCTTAGGGATAAAACCATCTTATAGTTTCTTTGTTATTTGGACTCATTTCTATGCATTGGTGAGGGTACAGTGCTAGGACAATACTATTTAGTCCAAAGGAATAGGGGGTAAGCTTGGGACATGTTGAAGTACTTCAAAATGGGTGTCTAGAAGTGCAAAGCACTTTTCTTGTGTTTTGGAAGGATTAGGAGTTACAAGTCATTTAGTGATGCTAGAGGGCTACAAGAAGGGCAATTACGCCTTTGAGGTAGTTTGGGGAGTTGGGTGTATTGGGTGTTTCCTAGAACCATAAAAAACTATTGATATGCTAGTGGTCCAATTTTAGGAGGAGCTTATATCTAGGCTAGATATTCTCCATGGTTACATGGTGTTGGAAGATCTAAATAAGATGGTTGATCCAAGTCAGGGGTCTTAGGTGATTATTAATTAGATTGAGGAAATATAGATATGGAGACTAAGATTTTGTAGATCTAAAGAAGTAGGGTCAAGGGTGCCCCAAGCATTAATGACGTACACATTAGAACTTAAATAGTATTAGAACTTTGTTATTGTGGAACCTTCAAGACCTTAATGTGATTTTTATATACTCATCAACTAGAGAACAAAATATCCTTTGTGAAGAAGCCTCCATTTTATTATTAGAACAAGCATTTCCTATTTTTTGATTGTCACAAATCATACTTGTTAAACAATGATATAATGGATACTAAATTTTATCTAAGTTTAGATGCTAAATATATTAATGCATAAATTTACAAGTAAATTATTGTAGAAGAGATCGAATACTTGCTATGGTATATAATTATCGTTGTGATTGATTATAACCCACAACAAGTACCAATATATATATATAGTCACATGTCTACGTTGAGTCATGACTGTACGTAGCTTATGCCACATAGGGTCATGACCCTATGTAACACAACCATTAATCTTAATTGTTGATTACATACCTTCAAAATATATCAAAATCTAGATATATTTCGAGAATTTGATGTATTCTATAGATTCTCTGCATTTAAATAAAACACAGATGTTTCATTTTCTTACCATATTTGAATCTTCTATGAATTTGAAATTTTAGTTATCGATTTATATATTGGTAGCAATTAATATTTTAGATCATAGCGTCCCTATCCTTGAAGCTAAATTTCTTGGTGATATTTCTTTTGAGCAGGGACAATACAAATATCAGTTGGTATGTAATCAGAAATTAAGATAAGTTTTCTAGATTACCAAGAAAGACGATAATGGTGAATCACCTCGAGCATGATGCATTTCAGAGGAACATCAAAATGCACAATTTGATGAGGATTCAAAAAACAATCATGGACCCTATTGAAAATGCCATTATAATGTGGAGGAGTGAGATGTCCTTTTTATGTCAGAAATAGGGTAAGATTTGTTTCGTATTTCATTTTTGCAAAATGGGTCAAACCTATCTAAGATCCCTATTTTTTGTTATCACCTAAATAAACAGAAGAAGATTTAGAGTGATTTTTTTTAGAAAATCCATGTACCTCTCAAATGTAGTGGAAAAATATAGAAAAACCTTCAAGAATTTCGCAGTAATCCACGGGGGCACAGTGAAGATGCAAAGGGGGCTTGGTGGGTGTGGGACACTAACTCTGCTCTGCTCTTGCTGCGGGAATAATGAAAAAGTGGTGTTCTTTTTTTAAAAGTTATGCCCGTGTTCATCGAACTTTCCACTAGCATAGGAATGGTCGAAATTTCCATGAACACGAGTATGGATTAAAAAAAAGTTAAAGTTTTCCTTCTACAATCCGACCAAGCAAAACCATTTTGCTACTTGGTGAAAAATTTTGGTCAAAATTTGGGGTCAAATTTCCTAGTGTTATCACACAAGTCTTTCTTTGTCAACATCTGATTCAATCCTGCACATGGAAGAAAAGCAATAACCATTCCCATGATAAAATGTTAAGAAAAATAAGAAAAAAAAAATTCATACATTAAAATTAAGGATGGGAAATATAATAATTTCAATAAATCCAAACTTGAACATGTACAATAAGGGCATAATTAAATAGTAAATTTAGGGTTCCAACACACGGTTTAGTGGGATCTTGTGACAGTGATGGTGTGGTGGTGTAGGATTGGTTTCTGGTTTGTTTGTTGACAGTTCTGTAGCTTCTTGGTGTAGGAGATGGATATCATGATGCCATGGGTGACTCGATACCATGGTTGAGTGGGAATTGTTGGCAATGATATGGATTTAGTGTTTTTTGATGTTGGAGGGTGTCTTAGATCATGTTGCTACATAAGCGTCCTTGACATTTGTTGGTGCACTTGTAGGTGGTGGTTATCTTCATGGTGTGTGGAGATGGTGATAGCTTGAGGACTCATGGGGTCCTTGGTAGAGGTGTGTTCTATGCTTTCATTTGACATGTTATCATTGGTTTTAGGATGGTTTCATTATTATGTCATGGTATACCCTTGATACACGTTTAGAGTTTTGGCATGTTATAGTATGTTCATATGGAGCATGGTATCTCTTTGGTTGAGATGGTATCTACATTTGTTGGTGCACTTGTAGGTGGTGGTTATCTTCATGGTGTGTGGAGATGGTGATAGCTTGAGGACTCATGGGGTCCTTGGTAGAGGTGTGTTCTATGCTTTCATTTGACATGTTATCATTGGTTTTAGGATGGTTTCATTATTATGTCATGGTATACCCTTGATACATGTTTAGAGTTTTGGCATGTTATAGTATGTTCATATGGAGCATGGTATCTCTTTGGTTGAGATGGTTTAGATCATGGTTGTCATGTTTATGATCTTGATTCCTAGGTTGGATTTGACACAAATTGATCTTGGTTTAGTTTCTTGGTATTGAGTACATTGATCATTTTTTGGATACTTCATGATATTGCTATGTTGCACTTGGATTTGGCATGGATTGATTGGTTTCAGGTGCTTGTGGATACTTAGAGATATAGGTGATGTTGATTTTTTCTCTTGGGATTAGAGATGTATGTGCTGGGAGGGTTGATGGTTTCAATAGGAAGACCGTGGAGAATTCACCTGATATGGACTTGAGAGGAGAGTATTCTAAGATTAGTATTGGTTGGAGACTTGGATATCTAGATGAAAATTCTCATTCCCCACTCTTGGTGTACTAGGTGGTTTACTACTTGAGAGGTATAGCCCTTTGTTTCTTCTTAGGTGCATTATGTTTATGCTTATCCTTCATGGATATGGATCTTGAGCTATGGTGTGAGTTAGTTTTGGAGGGTTCATTTGAGAGATGGTTTTGGCATTGGTTATGTCCTTGTGAATATGTTGTTATTATGATATCATCATGGTTGAGTTTAGGAGATGATTTTATTGGGCATATTCCTTGGTTTAAGAATGCTTATGATTTTGATATTATTGTGAGAGGCTTACATCCATGATTGGTTATATGATATGGTTTGAGTGTTGTTTTGGATTCTTGTTTGGGGTTTTATGGAGGAGATCATACTTAGCACAATTGGCATCTAGAGGTGTGTGTAGAAGGACATGATACAGGTTATGATTTTCATGGCCTCTTTGGTCTTGGTTATCTTCCTAGATGTTCGGTTTCACTTACATTGGATTTGAGATTGGTTGGAGTTTTTTATCACTATGTTCATGTGTGTCATGTGAGAGATGGCATAGCTATTCCTTTATCTTTTTTTCTTTGTTGGTTGTGGAGACATTGGGAGAGTGTTGGAGACTTTTTGTGAGAGTTGTTCTTGCAGGATATTGGTTTATATATTGCATATATATTGTTGTGGATGTCCTTGATAATACATAGATTCACTTATATGAGATATTGTGAGTTGATTGATTTCATATTTGACATTACCTATGCAGTGGGAGCTTCTTGGTGTGTATGTGGAAGGTATTGTACTTGAGGCTTGTGGTTACAAGTTACAAGTTGGATAAGTTGATTTGGGATTCACTTGGTATACCTTAGAGGTATGAATAGTTCTATGGGTTAGCACTTGTTGTGGGTGTTATTTCAGCTATGGTTTTGATAACTAAGGATACATGTGATAACCTTTAGACTGAGTGTTTTTTCTTGGGATATCAGTTGGTACATGATTTATGTTTTCTTATGTGACAAGTTCGATGGTTTTCTCTTTGGATGGATTCTATGTATGTCATGTGACCTTGTCATAATAGGAGGTGGGATCATTCATGTAAGAGATAGTGGATACTTTGATTTGTTGCGGGTGCTTGGATGGAGGACATGGTGTACTTTAGTTCATGATGGTGTATGTGCTAGGAGGGATTGTTCCCTTATTCATTTATGTGGCTACATATTTGACCCTATGCAATGTATACAAAAAGTGGGAGATTGTTGAGAAAATGGTGTTTGCATAATAATATTTATTATTACATTATTTCATTTTATTATGCAAATGTTGCACCTAGATGGACGTGCAACATGTAGAGATTCCCATGGAATATTCTTTGTGATTTGTATTATAACATTGTGATATTATTTGATGTAATTATTTAATATTGGAGACATAATGTAAATAAAGTACATAATATTGAATGTGGGTCAATGGGGTATGTAGCACATGGTTTATGTAGTACCACTTGGTGGTTTTGTGGGAGCTTGTTTCTATAAAATCAACCACAAGGGTAGTTTTTGGGATTAGATAGGATAGCCAGTGTAGCATTTATGAAGGTTGGAAGCATGGCATGGGATGTGTGGATTCATGCTTGTTCACATGGATTGCTTAGTTGTGGCTAGGGCTTTGAAGGCTTCCATGACTATATTGCAATGGTGCTTTGCTGAATAATACATAGTGATGGATGCTTTTGGAGGATGGGTTTCCCCTCATGAGGGTTTTCCCAGGGTATACCTCATGTCACATTTTATGTGGGTATGTTGTCTATTCTCTTGAATGTTGATTCTAAGTGTTTATTTGTATAAGATCTATTATGGGTTATGTGGAAATTTTCATATGGTTGTATGCAAGTTTCCTTACACCTTTGGCAAGATAGTATCACTCCTCATTTTACAACAAAGAGAAGCCATATATAGTCTAAGGTTTTAATTCAGTTGACAAGTGGAGAATAGTTACCATCTACTAGAAGCTCAAATAGTGATAGAAGCTCTTCAGTTCTCTTCATTGCCACCTTTGGCAAGGCGGTCTCACTCCTCATTTTACAGCAAATGGTAGTCATCTATAGTCTGAGATTTTAATTCAGCTAACATTAACATGAAATGTGAAATATGACTTAAAAGATTCATAATTAACATTTTTTTCACTTTATTACATCATGAATGGTATGATACAAAATCCATACATGTAATGATACAAAATTCAATATCTATTTATGATGCAAAGATAGGAACAATGACTTGATTGGATAAACCAAATTCTCAACTAAGTAATGAAACTAGGGCCCAAATTGGTTTTTACTATCAAGAATTTCTCATAGAGAGAGAGAGAGAGAGAGAGAGAGAGAGAGATACAAATATATATGTGTGTGTGTGTGTCATATATATATATATATATATATATATATATATATATATATATATATATATATATATATATATATATATATATATATATATATATTGTGTATGTTAAGTTTATAAGCATACATTTTTATATCTTCATAACCCGTGTGGTTTTCTAAGAACTAAAAATGATGCTTTTAGTTCTACATAACCTGCACGGGTTATGTAGAACTTGGAGCTGTATTTTTTTTTTTTTGCATAACACGTGTGGGTTATTTGACAAATAGGAACCCATACGTGCTATGGCTTCGTATGAGGCTTGGAAATCGATCCTAAGGCTTGCAAGCTCATTTTCCCTCTATTTTTGTCCCGTTACACATTTTTTTATTATTCAAGATGATCAAGTTTACAAATGATCAAGTGGATATCTCTAAAATTACCACCATAATCTTACACGTCTTCTCATATTTCTAACCATATAAAATTTTCTATTTTTGGACAACATTAGCATAGTAAACTTTAATTTTCTTTACCAATGGCTTGACAATCCTCAAAGACATATGTCTACCATTTTTTTAATAACTTTTAATCTAATTGACCGAATTCAAAACAACTTACATATTACTATTCTACACTTGATTCTATATACTTTAAAAAATAAAGTTTATATTTTTTATTATTTTGATGCAAGTTATGCCTAACACACAAATAGGTATCAGTTTTTCAGGATGTGGTCACTTCCAAAAATCATAAAAAAAAATATTCAACAGAAAATTATAAAAAAAACTACACAACTTCTAGAAGTCACTCTTACCTATCATTCTACCAAAGGGTTTTGCAAAATACTAATTATAACTGTCTTTTGTGAAGTGCACAAAAATAGCTATGTTATGCTTTTCTGAAAAAATCATGAAATTTTTTTCGTGCACTGAAGGTTTGACCTTCTTAATATTATCTATTTTTAAAAAACTTTACTAGTTTAGAAACTAGATTCAAAGTAATACAATTCTTATTCTTTACACATCTTCTAATTTTGAGTGCATGACCCTCAAATTTCTCTTTGAAGTTCAGGTTTACCTGATTTCAGAAGAAAAAAAAAGAAAAAAAGAAAAAGTCGCCACTTATATCCCATTTTTGCACACCATCTTGGTGCACTTACCCTGCATATGCAAGAAAAACACATACTTGGGTTTTTTCTTTGTGGGAAGAGCTTGCTTCTCTTCTTACATCATTTTGAGAACAACTTGTATTGTTGTAAGAACAATACACTCAAACTTTTGAAGTCAAAAATCTTCTTTTGAATCACCAACCATGTAGCAAGATTGTTGAAACATAAATAACTTGCACCACTTGGAACCAAAATCGCCACTCTAAATTCGGATAAAGATATTTCAACTTACTACTCTTTATAGATGTTTTTGGAGTAATACAAGCCAAAATGCATTGGAACTGTCCTCCATTAATACAATCTTGCAGTCTTTGATGATTCCTTGACAAATGACCACAAATGAGAAACAATTTGCTTCAAGATAGGAAACCAAAGACCCAATCAACCTTGCACAATGATGGTTTTTGGTGCTATTGCAAGTGCATATGTAATGATGGAGAAAAATAGAACCCTAAAGGAAAAAACCATAGTTTTGATAATGAAGAGCACGATGGAAATGGCATGTATGCACTAGGATGGGCTTTGAACTAAACGTTGCATATGTGAGATGAATGCTTTCCTTCACAAACACCCATGTTTTTTCATTTATGAATGCCAAAAATAGGATTTAAAAACCCAAACACAGGTTTTGAATGAATTTTTTAAGCACAAATTGACCTATATTGGATTTTAATCTGATATAGAAAGTGATGGGAATGAATATGCAAAAAACATAGCTTGCAATGCCTTATACATGATTTTAAACTTATGAAGTGTGTCCTTTATATGCCATTTTTAATTAAAAATGGGATTCTCACTTCAAAAGACATATATCTTAGGCATTTAGGTTAAGTTTGGACATAGAAAAACTTTTGAGAGTTGTCAACATGTCTATACAGGCTTTATGAGAGTATTTACAAGTCATTTTAAATGTGTAATGACTTCTAAAAATACCACATTTCTCTCTTTAGAGTTGATGACGGGATTTTATAATGCAATTGCAAGTCAAAACATAAATATAGACTTATACATTGTAAGTGAACTCAAAAAGCCCACTTTAATAAATATAAGTTTAAAAACATCTCTTTATTTAAAAACAAGTTTCTCATGTTCATTTACACACTTTTACCCTTCTTAAAGATAAAACATGTAATGAGACTTAAAAATCCCACCACATTAAAATCTTTAATTAAAGTTCACATATTTCCTTGCAAATATGGACAGTGGAGTTTTAAGTCCAGACCATATGTAAATGACACCCAAGATGTCATGTAATGACCAATAAAAAGCTCAGTTATGAGAGATTTTAAACAAGAAATAAAGATATACAATCATGCCTAACAATCCCACCTACAGTGTACTTAATTCCTTAATAACTCTTGAAAGACAACTCCAATTGAGGCCTACGATAGCTTAGAACGATAAAAATTGAAAATGTCACAATGCTAAGATGAAAAAAATAAAAAAATCAAACAAAACAACTAATAAAATGCCTTAGAGAGTTTATCCTATGAAATTTTCCGTGGGGTTGCCCCAATTTTGTGAATAAAAAATTGAGGACAACAGATGCAACCAAGATGTCATAATAATCTATTAGGCTCCAAGGAATAGCCTAAACATTCTTCTGTAAGGGACCTTTGAGACTCTATCTTTTGTTTAACATTTTTCTACCATGAGTCATTTGAGATGCTTTCTAAAATGTGATTCCTAGATCCATGCTCAATGAAAAAGCCAAGATCTTGTGCTACCTTCTACTCAAATGATCAACAACTATGTTCTCCTTTCCTATGATGTATTAAGCACCAAAAATATATTTGCACGAAAAGTTCATCCATCAACATTACCAAGCATTTAGGTTTGGCTACATAAAGATGTATTGCAAGCTATGACGGTCAATATGAATCTCAAATTGATGACCAAAATAAAATGTCTCCACCATAGAAGTGCATTAACAATTACTACTTACTCCAAATCATAGGTGGATTAGGGAGGCTAGTTTAAATCATGAAATTTAAGATTGTGTGACTCATAAGGACCACCCACAAATCTTCTAATGACTCATTTGTATAAACCTCAAAATCAACTATAATATCAATCACTACAAGGATTGGTGCACTAGTTAATCATTCTTTCAAACCTTGGAAGGATTTCTCACTCTATTTTCACCTTACAGATCTCTTCCCTTTCATCTATAAAAATAACAATTAAATGAACCAATTTAGAAAAGTTCAAGTAATACTAGTCGTAATAACTATTAGGAATTAACCTTTACTTGTTAAAGTTAATTTCCTCCTTTTGTCTCTTGTAGGAATATTCCTAAGGAAACCCTACATGTCTTTTGTACTTTTTTGAGTTCTCGTATTCCAAATATTTGGAAAATTAGATTTTCTCCTTGTGAGGATTGTGACACATTGCACATACATAGGATGCTAGATTTCATTCTTCAACTTGTTACTTTGTAACTCCTCTCTCCCACCTCCATATATTTAAGGTGCCTCTCTCATTTCTCCTAATGTAGCATTTCTATGTTTCCTCTTCCTCTTCCTCTTCCTTTCTATCATTGTACTTTCTCTAGGTTGTTTCCATCTACATAATATTGAGGGATTTTTTTTTTCTCCCATACAAATCTCATTTCTCCTTGGATCCTGTGTGCATGTTCTCCATTTGGCTTCGTAAATGTAACATTTACTTTTAAACAATTTCTCTTAATTAGTTATTTTTTATTCTCCATATTTTTTTCCTTTCAATAACCTACCAATCTCATGAAACAATAGACCTCAAAAATATTCATGGGTAGTAGTAAATTTGCAATGGCCTAGATATTTAAGGGTTTGACTAAAATGCCCTCACCAAAGATGATGTGATCCAAGTAAATAAACTTAATAGTAACAACTCACACTTTTCCAAGTTACCAAAAAGTTAGTTATTGCACAAGCATTAAAGAACATGTTGCAAGTGGATCTCGTGCTCCAATTTCCTCAAATAAATTTAAATATTATGAATAAATATGAGAACAAACTAATCAAGGTAGGTATGGAACACTCCATTAATCAATCTCATAAACATAGAGGGGACATTCATCAACCAAAATGGTACTGTAGTGAACTTTTAGTTTCCATAATAAGTATGAAATGTAATGCAATGGATATTTGCCTTATGGATATAAAATTGATGGTATCTAAACTTTAGATCAATCATTTAAGACAACTTATCTACCTTCATCAAATCAAATATATCATTGATTCTTGAAAAGAGATATTCATTCTTCTTCATTATCTTCTTCAACTACAAGTAATCGATACAAAACCAAAGAGATCTATCCTTTTTCTTCACAAAGACAACCAATGTGACCGAATGAGACACATTGAGAAGAATATGCCCTCTCTCTAACAAATCAAGCTCACTAAGCTCTTAAGTGGTCATGTAATATGGCACACATGAGTAGGCTATTCTCTTGGGACTAGGTATATACAAAATTCCACATCTAGCTTAGGTAGTATAGCAAGGATCACACTAGGAAAAACATAAGAGAGATGATGGTCTTCTAGAGATACCGCATGAAAAACTTTGAAAGCTCATTCATTGAGATTACAAATATTTGACACCTCATTTGTATACCTTGTTTTAGCTACATAGAAAAAATCATGCAAAGATAAAAACTACCTCAACTAGATGGCCAAAACCATCAATGAAATTATGGATCTTATGATAACAATTGATACTTGTTGCACTTCAATTCAATCCATATGAAAGACAATCTCAAGGGATTACAATGCTCAAATTCACAAATTGATGGTGGTAGGGAAGACTCCAAAGTCTAATACGCAACCACTTATGAGGATCTATAGCCACCTTAACACTTGTACCTGATTCAACCTACAAGTCATCTCCTTGCCATGTATCCTTGGGCTTCATCTCCTGGCCATGTAGCCTTAGGCCTATTGTTCTTAACCAAGGATGGGAGATTGAAATATTTTGAAACACTAGGATCAAATAAAATATAAGTACGAACACTACCAAACAAACCTAATGTCTACAACTATTTCAAGTTATTATTTAACTAGTGGTTGTCTATTCCTACAAACACTGTAAGATTTTTCCATGTTCTCCATCATCGGCTCTAATGTTAATGTGTTCTAAATTGCAATTTCTAATGCTCCCAAAGGTCATGTTCTTTCATAGTGGCCTCCCTAACTAGAAAAATAACAAGTTCCCACAAAACGAGTAGGGGCTTCTTGAGGTGCACTAAAATGTAGGTATGTTGAGAAGAAATTGTTCTATATTGAGCACACCTATATTGAGGAAAATGATGAAGAAGAGATAGTAATGGCAATAGAAAGATGATGTCCAACAATATCTTGTCATGCTATATCAAGTACTAGCACACCATGAACCCTTAAGATATTGGGCTCCTTTAAAAATAAAAGGTAGCAATGCACACCTATATTGAGGAAAATGATGAAGAAGAGATAGTAATGGCAATAGAAAGATGATATCCAACAATATCTTGTCATGCTATATCAAGTACTAGCACACCATGAACCCTTAAGATATTGGGCTCCTTTAAAAATAAAAGGTAGCAATATTGATTACCACAGAGTGCACTCATAATTTCATCAACATTAAGTTGACAAAACAATTGAATTGTTTTGTTTACCTAAGCCCAAGTTTTTATCTTATAATTATGGGTGGAGGTATAGTTATTCAAATAAACTCTATAATATTAAACTCGTGATGGAAGACTACATGCTTTATCATCTTATGTTTTGTATTCACATGGATGGAACAAACATTGTGTTGGGAGTTAGTGGCTCACCAATTTATGAATAATCAAGATGAACTTCTTGAAGTTGTTTAAGTAGTTTCACTCAAAGGGTAAATGACCTGGACTAAAGGGGTTGTATGTAATGTATCCTCAAGTGATGTGCTAATATAAAATTCAAAAAATGATTACCAAAGGGGTAAATAGAGATATGGCTCAATTATTGCCATTAAAAAGTGCAATGGCTAGAGTTCCGATAATTATAGGTAGGGGTATAGTTATTCAAAGAAACTATATAATATTAAACTCATGATGGAAACATTGTGTTGGGAGTTAGTGGCTCACCAATTTATGAACAATTGAGATGAACTTCTTGAAGTTGTTTAAGTAGTTTCACTCAAAGGGTAAGTGATTTGAAGTAAAGGGGTTACATGTAATGTATCCTCAAGTGATGTGCTAATATTAAATTCAAAATATGATTAAAAAGGGGGAAAATAGGGATATGGCTCAATTATTGCCATTAAAGTGCAATGGCTAGAGTTTCAGACATTACTAAATTTACAAATTAATTCAAAAGATGAGTTCATAGCATTTCCTCCTGATAGAAATAATAAGAAAGTCATATAATCAATGTCATGGTGTCATGTACAATCCCTCACATCTTTTGTAAAGGTGCACCAAAAGGTTAGCGAAAAAGAAGAATACATCTAGCACTACTAAGGGGTACGGTCTAGTCAAAAGAACATGTCAAAGTCATAGAACAGTATAAAGTAGTAAGATGATTGGCAAAAATATTCAATAAAAATAGTGTTGTCTAATATAGATGTAAAGGGAAGACCCATCTTAAACAAAACACTATTTTTTTAGATATACACAAAGGAGACAAGGATTAAGACACAAAATGAAAAATGTTGTTGCTTGAAGTTATCACATTGAAAGGTAAAGGTTTTGCGTAACATCTACTATGGATCAATGTCAAGAACAACATTTACATTAAGAGTGAGCATGATATGCCTTAACCCTATAGTGTATATAGGGTAATGAGTAATCAACATGTGGCTAGTAATTAAGTCACCGTCAATGTCATATTTAGGCAGTGTCTATGCAGCCAACAAAATTTGACTGATTAGATATTTTTTTCTTATTTATTAATGAAATTAAAAATCACATGACTCTTGTTTAGCGATTTTCAATTCAATTAATAAATAAGAAAAAATTGTTTAATCAACCAAATGATGTTGGTTGCATAGCCAATTTATCATATTTGGATATCTATGTCAACCTAAGTGGTAGCTAAGGTATTAGTAGGGCATATACATGATCAAGTGGTTAGTTTATTATTATCATATTGTGTATTGTACTCTTCTTAGAGACTTTTGAAGGTTTGCCCCCTCAAAGTGGCTTTTTATTCTCAAGTATTATTAAGTATTTGCACCATATTCCTTATTATATTCTTCTCTTGTGTAAATTGTATCATTAAATCTATAAGTAGTGAATGCTAAAAATACTAAAGAGCTAAAACTAGTGTGAGCTTCTTAAATAAAATAGATAGAATTATAAATAACTTCAAGTTAAAGTTGCAAATATAAATATATGGTCTTTTCTCTTAAAATGATGATGGCTAGGAGTACAATGAGTTATTCTTAGTATGAAATTAGTCTGTTGCAAATATTAAAATATGCTCCTCTTAAAATTGATTCTTGACATATATTTGTACATTGTTTAAGCAACCTCACACTTATTCATACAAGTGTCCTTTGTATAGGAGCATCATTATAGATAGTTACACAATTTACAATTGAAATAAATACATTCTTGAAACATTCTTTCTTTGTTGAAGTGTTCACATTCTATTCCATACACACTTGACCATTAGATGCCTTCTTTGTGTCGACGCGTCATCCTATCAAGTGTGTTTGAATATGGGTTGACAATAGAATGTTTTATATTTGTTACATGTCTATACCTAGATGCACGCTTATACACTAGTGAAAGTTTTTGAAAATTTCTCTATAAATATTGTGAATCTATTGGGATGTGCTTTTTCCTCTCCTCTAAATTTTGTTGTATCTACAAATGCAAGAGTAGAATGTGTTATTGACTTGCACCAAAAACCGTGTTATTGTTGCTTGTCTTTATATTTTAATACTATTTCATTTTTTTGTCATTAATATTGGTACTACTTTTTATTTTATAAATAGCCTTGCTTATTTAGATGGCATTCATTGTCTATTAATCAGTTTCATAGTGTACCATCCTAAATTGTAAGCACCTATAATTAGATGCTCAATTAAGCCCATTTTAGCATGTATGGGCTCTTGCATTAATTCTTGATACTCCAACCCCAATTTTGCTTTCCATTCTGACATCTTCAATTTGGACCCACAGTTTGAATTTCATTGGTTTTGGGGGGGGACTAGGTCAACCAGGTTAGCATATTCCAAGGAATAGGTCAACCAATTCGGCCTATTGCCCCTTAAACCCTCTGAAAATTGAATCAGAGGCTGGGCTCAATAGATAAATGGGAAATCCAAATCCCCATTGACTTTCTTCAAGTTTTGAGATATGAAATGCTTGTGAGCAGTATATAAGCAACCTACCTCTCCTCATTTTGAAAATCACATCACAAGAATTCAAGCTCTCTCCTACAAATTTACATTCAAGTATTCTAAGGGAAAATTTTAAGCATTTTAAGGTGTTTTCAAGGCAATCTTCTCCATGGATTAAGATTATTTCCCTCATTGAAGGCCAAGAAAAGGATTCCACCATCAATGAAGAATATCATTGTAGAATCCATCCACATACATTCGAACATCCAAACATACACGCATTCAAGTTTTAAGTCATTCTTCAATCTCTTCATCAAGCATTGTAGCAAACTGCAACATTCAATATGCAAGGCTTGTCTCTCATGACTTCCTTTTAGGTTTTTGTGTGGAATCAAAGCTATTGCATCAACATTCTTCATCGCATTCAAAGAAGCACTTGCATTGCCATGGTATAATACATTTCATAATTCAAATCTAGCCTCTGCTATGTGTTAGTGTGCTTTCCTTTATATCATTTCATTTCAAGGTTGATTCCAAATTAGGGTTTGACTGAGGCACTCACACTGGATCAGATCTAGGAAGTTTAAGACGTCATAGACAATTTACGACTGAAAACAATCAGAAGTGTGGGGAATAGGTCGACATAGTCCCTCCATATCCTCTTCAAATTGGTTTTACAGGTCAATTGCAATCTCTAGGTTCTATTTCTACTTACAGAATTGGGTTATCTAATTTCTATCACCCTGTGCATTCTAAAACTCACTATTTCATCTTATCTAGCTTTCAAACTTGCATTACTCAATCACATTACCTTAATCAACCCTTGATTACAATTAAGGATCATTGCACCCACTTAGCGCTTAAGTCCTCTTGAGCCTAGTGAGTCATCTTCCTTTTAAATGTGCTATTAGAAATAGGATCTCATCCACCTTGATCCCATTTCTTATTGTACACAAACTCTATTTTTTTTCTATAAGGAAAAAAAATGTTTGCATGCAAATGAAATAAATAAAAATAACATCAAATTAAAACAAATTCAATGCTTTAAATCAATTGCATGCAAATGTCCAATTGAGTTAAATGTTAAATTTTGCTCATTGTGATGTGGGTGCTCAATTTGCCAACATAACATTGGCGTTTCTTGAACGACAAATTGCAAGCTAAATGTTGTTATTCCTAACCGGTTACTGAGAGGAGGGGTGAATCAGTAAATACTATTTCTATTGCAATTTAAAACTTATATAAAGATTCTTGCAAAATAAGCATAATGTAAACAATCATCCACAAGCAAAAATAGAAATACTCAGATCAACACATCATGTATACGTGGAAACCCTTGGTTAGAAGGAAAAAACCACGGTGAGACAGAGCTCACAACTTCACTACTACAGTAATAAAGACATCCTGTTAGGAACTTACAAAGCACTTGCAAGAGTGCTACTTGGTTAAGGGATTTGGTAGAAGATTGGTTAAGACCTTAACTCTGTTAGGAGCCACCTTGTTAGAGGACTTTCAACATCAACAAAGATGTTACCCAGTTAAAGGATTTTTACAAAGAACCTATTAGGGTTCACCCTGATAGAAGGATTTCAATATGCTTTCACAATACAAAAGAAATGATCTTAATTTGACACTCTCTGTCTGACTAGATCATGCCTGTTGATCTTTCCCGGTTCTGCTTAGCTGTTGATCTTTCTGCCTTTCACCTCTGTGACTGTAGCACTTCTCTCAGAAGATATCTCTCTTCTGCTCTATATATTCAACAACTATCAACAACTCCTTTTCTTGCATCCTATGACCTATATTTATACAAAAGTTCATCTCAACGAAACCCTTAACTCATAGAACCGCCAGGCTGTAAACTCGTCCACAAATCATGCAACAACGAAAAAACTTTGCATTCTGATCTTGACTTTACCTTGAAACATCCGCGTAGAAATAAAACTAACTCCTGTTAAAAAGCTAACTTCAATTCTAAATGGTGGATTTTTCGCATATTCCAATTTTAACTTAAATAGCTCTGCATTCACCGGTGCGGATAGACATGCTATTTGACCGGTATCAATCTTACACTCGGTCCATCCCTGTATGCAATATAAGACCGGTACAATGCACTCTGTTCGGTGCATCTCCTCTGTTTAGTCTACCGGTGTCCTCTGTTATAGTCTACCAGTGCATATAAAGTAATATGAGTGATCTTCTGGTGTACCTATACCAGTGGGAATGGTGTTTGCATCTAACTCACTAATGACAACTTAAATTTGCTAACAAATGCTTGATGATGCTTTGAGATGGGTTTCATTTTTTGATTTGTGGTAGGATTTGATAAATGGTATAATTGAATTTGGAACCTTAGATCTAATCCATGAATTGGGGTATCAATGAGATATGGCATGCATAGAGGAGTTGTACATTATTTTAATTTTTAATTAAAATGATGAACTCATGACTAGGAAGTTAATAGATATGATTGATTAATCAACAACTCTGGTTTAGGAGTTAACAAGTGCACGAGAGACTCAAAAAAAGAAAATTGTTACATGAGTAAGTTAATTAAACCCATGGGTGAGTGAAGTGAATTTGATTGATGAGTGTGACTAAGTGTGACTTTAAGTGAACTAATTAGGCTAGATAATCGTTTGAACGAGGTAAAATTAATTGAGCGTAGATGGAAATTGATATTCAATTAATTAATGTATAATATGTTGCAATTCACTAATTAAATGAATAAATATGTGAATAATTAAATGTAATAATTAATGAATAATTAGTATGATCCAAATTTGGGTTGGGGGTCTACCTCAATTGACAAGAACTTCATGTCGAAGGCACAAGGTCTAGGTCCCCGCTGCATCATACCCACATGAAATTTACACCACCATTCACATTAAAAGTTTGCCTTCCATATTGCAAGTAATAAGGGGGCTACTCAATTCAAAAGGTCTAAAAAATGAACCAAATTTAATTAAATAGCTTTAAGAATTACTTCATTAAATTACTAGGCATTAGGTGACAATGTCCACCCTAAGTGATAAGTTTATGTCACATGTGTACTAGGTGATGGGTGAACAAAATTGTATGAAATCAAGACCTAGGCAATATGATGATTAGTTGATAAATTGACGTAGGGAATAATTAAATGTCGTAGGAGATGATTGGATGAGGTCAAGACCTAGGTGAAAGGACGATTAGGTGACAGATTATCAAGTGAAACTAGGACCTAGGCGAAAGGACAATTAGGTGACAAATTATCAAGTGAAACTAAGACCTAGGCGAAAGGACGATTAGGTGACAAATTATCAAGTGAAACTAGGACCTAGGTAATAGGATGGTAATGAGAAGTTTGGATAACAAAGATCATCATATGAAAATAGGACGTAGGTGATAGGATGATGACATAATGATTAGTTGATGGAATCTTATGGGATGGATGAATTGTTGAATCACGTGATTAGGTGATGTGAAGATTGGATGAAATGAAGAATTAGTGGAATTAGAACCTAAGCAAGGGACAAACATCAAGGTCTAAGTGGTGAGAGATGTAAAAACAAGGTAGTAGTGGTGTGAGATGGACAAACAAGGTTGTAGCGAATGAATGAGTGAATTGGATGATGAATAGTGTGCAAGCAAAGATAATATTTTCAAGTGTCTACAATAACTTTTCAAAGAGGTGCTTGTTCCAAAAATAGTTGATGCACAAAAAAAAAAATTAGTGCCTTTGCACATACATTTTTCTCTTCTTAGCATGTACTTAGCTAAAAATGAGAAAAAAATCCTTATATTAAAGCATGCTTAGGCTCAAGGGCATCCCAAAACATTGAACAAGTTTTTCTAATCTTCTTTGTTTGGTGCATATGTGAAGTGTGCTTATTCTTATAAGCGCGCCCGACCATTTCCTAGGCACATTTGTTGTTTCCTTGACAAACTATTGTTCTTTTTATCAAGAATGTTACACTTCATTGACATGCACCTATACACTCCTAAGAAAAAAATTGAGAAGCATTCTCATTCACTATGACACTCACTTCATATTTCATAGATGCTTGGAACTTAATTAACTCCCACTTTATCCATAGGTTTGAATAGGCTTGACAACTTCATATTTCATAGATGCTTGGAACTTAAATTAACTCCCACTTTATCCATAGGTTTGAATAGGCTTGACGACTGAATGACAATGCTTATGTAATTCATATCCTACTCCAAGGTGTGTTTACTCTTGAAATTATATTTGAATAATTTGTTTTGTATAGGCACATGCATAGCACCCATGCAAATTTTTGGTGTCCTTTCCAAAACACACCACTACTAGCATGCCAACACCTATCTAATGAATTGAAATATTTTCATTTATTTGACATATTTGATCATTTCCTAACACACTTGAATTCTAGCATGAAAGTGGCTCTTGAGCATGGTGATTGGGAATGATATGAAATCATGATGTCCTTGCTAAAGTGTGACTTTTAGCTCTTGGTGAATGCTTCAATGACGCTTGAGACCTTTTGAGTCATCAAATGGCCCTTTAGTGAGGTGTGCCTTTAGACCCCAAGTGCGCACCACCTTTGTATGAGCATGTTCTTGAACTCCTGCCTTTATGAATTTGGCCAATTTTTGGATTTCCGTCAAAATGGGCATCTTCAAGAGCCTCTTTCCATTATTTTGCAAACATTCAAAAAATACAGAATATGACAACACAATGTAGATTACACAAGACTTGGGCCATAACTTTGTGAGATAACTACAGTCTTTAGTTCTAAAAACTTCACACAATACATTAGATGATCATCCTTTCATCAAACGTTGGCCTTGACTTTTGATCCCAAACAGATCCCTTTTTTTGATTTCCCTATGGGCTAGGCTTCCATATTTACCTCTAACATATTGGGATTTTTCACGGCTAATTGGCATTGGGAATGTTTTACGGGAATTTTGTTGTATTTCAAATGAGGCTGTACATAACTTCTTGCATTTATGTTAACGAGGCTAGTAACATAGCGTATTGCATTTATGTTAAGCTTCAACTTTACACATCTTCTCTTCCCCAAGAATCCATCGCGTTACA
This sequence comes from Chamaecyparis obtusa, assembly GCA_027943335.1. Taxonomy (NCBI): domain Eukaryota; kingdom Viridiplantae; phylum Streptophyta; class Pinopsida; order Cupressales; family Cupressaceae; genus Chamaecyparis; species Chamaecyparis obtusa. Next base: position 166,892 of record BSBK01000435.1, read on the forward strand.
CTGGTTGGGTCTTCCATTTCCAGTTTAGATGGAACAATGGTTCCAAGATCGCGGCCAATTTCATGATACTCATTAAGTGCAGCTTCCATCTCTGAGACTACAGATGTATCATCTACATCTTTAATCACCTGATGTAACGCCTCTGAATAGTACAGTTCTTTTTCAGCATCCTGCCCAAATGGATCCAATGCTGGGCCCTGATTTAAAATAAACAAGAAAAAATTTTGAGTATACGGGAGACAATATCTTGAATAATCTTCAGCTGTAAAGAATACAACAGAAATAACCTGACAGCACTCAGCATAGTGTTTGTAAGCTTCGCTATCTTCAACTCTATCAAATAGAAGCCCACTGCCATACCAGCTATCAACCTCAGTTGTTGACGCAATAGTAAGGTACCTTGAACAAAAGGAAAAAACAATCAATTCTTATATAAATGTGAAGTCCTACAAAACCAAAGTTTATAAATTGAACATGTTGTGAGAGAAAGAACATAAATTATCAGCCAAGATGTATTGGACAAGACACAGAAATTTTTCATTCATTATTACCTTTCAAATATCTCCTGCTCACAAGAGCCTCCGGCGGATGACAACCATTTGTACTTGTAGGAATCTTCAACTGCCCCCTCTCGTCTCGTCTTGTCTTGTAAGCTACAGCATGCAACATTTCTTCGCATTTGTCCCGTTCCGTCAACTTTTCTTTGACCAAAGAGCCAGTTCGGACTTTTCAACTGAATTTCACTGTGTAAAGAATAATTATTAGACTTTAACGGAATGCTTCCACTTTTTATTTTCTTAACAAGAGCCTGATCTGAACAGAAGTCCTTCATTCAAGGTTGATAAGCTAGATACTTAAATTCCATTAGAAAAATAAAATCAATTGCTAAAAACTAGTTTCCACTTATAATGAGATAGCTGAGAGTTCTTGCTATAGAGACACTTCCTCTATAATGACTGATTTCTGAAACTGTCAACGTGTCGTTTTTTTCTTTGTGCTAATCATGGAATATTGACCTCCTTAACAGATCTACTACAATGAACACTATAAATGATCCATGGAGAGAACAATTGGATAATAGTCAAAGAATCTTATATTTACCAAGACAGTCGTGCCTATTCCAAAACATTCTTCTGCTACAAAATAAAGTTGACTTTTGGAGATATTATAGCAAGCAAGTTACATCATATGATGATATGCCCTTGATGAAGATTGCTCATAAATAACCACTAGCCCAAATGTTGCCCTTCATTAAGAATTGCTCATAAATAACCACTAGCCCAAATGTCCTGTTTACCATACGCAATTTTTTGTTTTAGAAACACATTATTTATGGATATTAAATCCATTTTGAACTGGACCCAATTTTCAATAGCGTAATTTTTATCTTTCCAGGGATTGGATGAACTCCTGGATTTAGCATTTGTTATATTCATTATGAAGTCATTTTTTTGATTAAGGTAAGCAGGGATTTTAAAAGGGCTCGGACCCTTGAACAAAGCAATGGGAAACAAGGTTCCAACCCAATGCAAAGACAGCCAAAAGGCTGGATGAAACAGACCCTGACAGGCCATAAATAGCTCAGAAGCAGCACAATCAAGAAAGAGAAACAGCTGCAGCAAAGCTGCAAAACAAGACTACAGATGAATGCAGGGATCACAGAGGTCCCACTTGGACAATCCCACGTCAAGAGCCAATTGACTTTCACATACAACTCGATTATGAGTTTGGGAAGAAGAAAAGGAGACCTTTCCTCTGTATACTAACAAGAGTCCAAGAGCTACTATCATCCAAAATTATTAAATTACATTACAAGGGGAAGCAGGAGGAGAAAACCCCAGAGAGGGCCTGTCAGCACATGTACAGCAAGGCAAAAGGTGGCCATCCACCTCATGAGAAATATGGAGACGAGAAGAAGCTACAGGTAAATGAGGTTGTCAGAATGGGGCAGGAGGTTCCCCAACAGGGTCTGCAAGACACAATAAAGCCACACCAGAAGCTAAGAGCTTGCCATTATCTTGAGAGGAGTCATTCGAGGGAGAATTAGGAGCCTGCATAGTCAAGTGATCACCAGTAGACCACACTACAAGCTAAGGGCTTATCATTATCTTGAGAGGAGTCATTCCAGTGAGAATTAGGAGCCTGCATGGTCAAGCAATCACTCTTAGCATTTTTCCACCAAGTAGTAGTGCCTTTTCAATGCAAGAGAGAACAATCCATAGTCAAGTGACTAATTGAAAAGAAACAACAACATCTAAAAGAGAGGCCTGCATAATCAAGTCATTGAGTCCAAGCCCTATTCCCAACTATTAGAACCACATCCCTGTAAAGAGGCTTGTAGATGTCAACACATTGTTAACTTCATTATGCAGAATTGAATCTTATCAAAGTGGGAATACGTGGAAACCCTCTAGGATGTAGCTGAAATCACTGCAAGAGAAAGTTTAAAGACTTGGAATGTCTTTGGGATCTCTAGCTGAAAAGATATTGAAGTGAGACCTTTGAATTGTAAGGAAACTCAAGTGCGGAAACAGCTTCCTACGCTAATCTCTATAGGAGAGTATTGTGCAAATTCTTATAAATCCTTACAATTTCAGATTCGTTAACTACTTTAACAAAGATATTGCAACCACATACCATACATACAGAAAAATAGAGAATGACACAATGATATACCCTCGGGAAAACCTTTCGGTAAAAAACCCCAGCACTCCAAAACCTGTACAATGTATTATCTTTAACACAAAGATTACAATACACTTGCAATGCAAGTTCTTTCAGGAAATGAGAGACAAAGCCAACAAGACTTAAATTTCTGTTATATCTCTTCCATAGGAGCAGCTTCATATATATAGACTCCTCTGGACCCAAAAATAGGCACAACCACTAAGACCCATGCACAAAGCCGCATGTACACAATTGTTACATGCAATCCCAAGAATAAGCGTCCATCCCTAGAATAGACTATGACAGCTTGTCATAGAATCCGCCAAAAATAACGGTCACAAGAGAAGTGTAAGAGAATCTGTCATACCAACCTATTTTTGGCATATTCTCTTACACACACCAACCACTTCTTCTTGGGCGTCCAAATAGGCCCAAGTCATAAGATGCTCTTACACCTGTCATAGCACATTCCTTAAATAGTTCTTACGCGTCATACGAATCCGTCATGACCGTTTCAATCATGATCTCCTTACACACAAGATGCCGACACATCAAGTGGAGTGACACATCAACATGCCAACTAGACATGTACACTCACACTTAATTACATTATTTGCAAAAAATACATTTACAAAACAAATAATAAGAATAGGAATTATCCAAGGTTGAGACACCTTATTCCTAACATGAATTTGTTGCTTAACACTAGGTTTGGTATTATACTCCATTCCAATTTCTGCTTAAAATATTAAAGCATAATTTGATAATCACAGCTGTTTAGTAAACTGAAGAGTGTTTTCCCAGTTGGTCATTCTGGAATCCAAAATCCCATAATATGCTTTTCTGGGAGGACCAAATAATTCTCAGATATAATACAGTAATGTTGTCATAGCCATTGAACTTAAGGAAAAAAATAAGATGCATTAGTGCAGCACACAGAGCAATGTTCTTAAGTTTTCGTCCAGGCATCAACCATCAACCAGTACATGCTTAAAGTTTAGGAATCTGCAGGTAACTATGACAATATAGCCTAAAGGTGAACCCTGCAAGAAGAAGCTGGGTTTATATATGTCAAACTATGCAAGAACTTTAGTAAATGAAGTATGCCATATCTTGAATATTATCAACCTCAACATGAAGCTACAAGGAAAGATCCAAACAGAATTACTGGTTCAAAGAAATACTGCTGCTAAGAAGTTTCAAATTGAACATGATGGAGTTGAACTATTACGCTGCATCTGGTGCTGTACCAGTGTTTCCTGCTGGAAGGCCCAGCTTGGAGTCAGGCTCACTATAAATGCGGACATTCTTTATTGAACTGCAAGTAGCTTCCATTAGTTTATCAAATGAGGTCAACTTTATCCGTGAAGAATCTTCTTTGCAAGCTGGAATAGGAGCAAATGTATTTGATCGTTGCAACACTGCTGAGCTTTGGGTCTGTAACCTGCATAGATTGATGACATTTCTTATAAAATGATGTTTGCTTCAGACAAATTTGTTATGAAAAAATGTCAAGCTCTGAAACTCATTCTTGCCGACTTTGGGAACTGGACATATTAATATTTTACTCTCTCTGTAGCTACAACATATAAGATGAACATTATGATACTACTTTTGAAAACTGAACAGGGGTCTGAATGCCTAACATAAACACTTACAATGGACAATCAGCGAATGCCTCATCTCCATTTCCTCCAACATGAAGATAGTAATCAGAATCTAGCTCCCATAATGCTGGTTTTCCCTCTTGTGGCTGAAAGTAACCTAGGAATCTGTTTTTTAACACAGCAGAAGCAAATGTGATTTAGACTACAGATATGCTTAGTGAATAAAACAACGCTAACATCAATTTCCACAAATAAAATTGGTTGAGATTGAAAACAAGTATAATCATGCAATACCAATGATCCAATAAATTTACAGTTCCATAGTTATGCAGTAAACACGATATGTGCAAGAGAATATAGGAAACCCACAAATGAAGATATAATAAGCAGAAAAGTTGACTTTTCCAAATCCAGTTACAAAGTTACAATTATTTGCTTTCAGACAACAGAAATTATAATGGTGCATCTTACAAATTTATGGCGTCTTGCTTTTCACCATCAGTGTAAGCATTGCTGTAATAACGTTTGATAGATTTCAAAAACTCACGAGATTGTGTAGTAGCTTTCCATTTTCCTTGCCTCTCTGTGAAAACCTGAAAAGTAGACAAAAATAGTACACCCCAAAATTTACATTAGATTATAAACTCATTTTAAATCATGCAAAATATGCCTGGACAGCATCTTAAAGAAAGTCTTTAAAAAATTGCTAAGTACATTTCAGGCAATTTATCATACAGTATTATGAGCTGCAGAGCCACCATACTGAATTGCAAGAGCATCTCCCATACTCTGATACATATCCATAAGAGCAGCAGCAATGCTGCTATCTGTATCCACTTTGGGTAAATCTGACAAACCCATAGCACGCAACTGATGGCCTAAAGCTGCTAGACCATATGCAAATTGGGCAACATTTGTGCGATCCAAACAATCAATGCAGTTTGTACGAAGTACACCACTCTGGAATCTGGGTTCACTCGCATTTTCTTCATCTCTGGAATCTGGGTTCTCTGAATCCATCATTGAGGAATTGCACCTGAAATCACCTACAGAACCATCTCTGCAATTTACATTTTGGGCTTAGAATCATAGATGGCATCTGAATTTGAGATGTGTAGGAAGAAAAAGTAGGCACTCTGAAAAAAACTGGACGCTACATTGGTTTTTGACCATGGTGCACTACTATACAGAAAGTTATCACAAATAATTTATGAGTACAAAAAGTGCTACGATAGGCCTTCTTGAAAATGGTTTTGAACATTTTAACATACCATTGAATACCAGAGAGGACTGAGAAGTCAGACATACATTTGAAGAAGGTTTTTCCAGTTAGACTTGTTAAAATTGCTTAAATTGAAACTTGAGATTGTTGATGTCTTAAGATACACATACATTTTTCACCATCAGTTACTCTTTAGAAGTAGGTGGTGGAGCATAGCATATAAATTATTTCTAGGGAGCATCATATGACCAGGGATCATAACAATCAAAATAGAATGAGCACCAATTAGGAAGAGCACGTAGTGACAATAAATATATATTTTCATCAAGAATATTAAAGGAAAGCTCTTCTTGTGTCAGTAAACAATGAACTCTACTGAGCATGACATAGCCAGATAAAACATTTGTTGAAACGAAACAAGCTCTACTTACACAGAACTGGAAGTGATAACCAATATATATGCTCATCCAGAATACTAAAGAGCAACTTTTGTGCTGGTAACCATTTTGAATACATAAAATCAAGCCTAGGCACTTTATTAACATTATACTCCAAAAATAAGAATGCAATCAAGATTGATTAACTTAAGACATGAAATAATAACAAACAATGAATAAACCATTTTGATCTCAAAGTGAAGCAGAAATCCTACGCTGTAATGGACAAGAGCAAGAAATTTTTTGCATCCCAAGACCTTAAGACATCTTTATATAAAATATGCAACTACAACCTATGGAAACCCATAATAACAAAGATCCAGAGGGCGGTTTAATGCAGAAACCCCTTCAATCATACTGTGGTGTACAAGCAATTCAGATGCTACATAAACTCACCTAAGCATTGCATCTCTTACTTCTCCCCCAATCCCAGCTGCACCAAAGTTGCCTAGGATTGATCCATTAAATTATAGTTTATGGAAAAGGGGTATGGGGGATGCCAATGAAGAGATAGATGATTAACTTGGAAATTACACGGTGAGAAGATATGACCCACTTCAAAAAAATAATAGCCATATCCCACATGCTTGAAGTCAAAGGGGACACTTGTTGTGAACTGAAGGATGGTATTTTGATGCAAGCAAATATTTATTTGAACCACAAGAATAAGGCGATGGACCAAGCCCATGAATGCGAACTCTGTCATGAATCCACCTTTAGAAAGGGTCAGGTTTTCGTCCAACTCTTGTTGATGTACTGAAGGTTTCCATCCTCAACTTCTCACAAATTATCATACGAATTCATCACATCAAATCCATAAAGCATGCTTGCTACAACCAAGCAAGCCTCCTTATAAAGAACCCCAACCTCTTTTTAGAAGATTAGGCCACATTTAATTCTTGCAGGGCCCCATTAAATATTTGTCACAATTGAAGAACATTATTTAATAAAGTAACTTATTTTATTACTATTAATTTTAGGACAGCTTTATTAATTAATTTAATAAGTCACTTTATAAAAATCGAGGACATTACATTTTTTTGTCTGAAAGTTTCGTAATATTAGATTCAAATGTTGTTACCCAAGGGCATATGAAATTGTGGATTTTCTCACTATGGAAGAAAGATAATTAGCCTTTGAGGGGATTAAATACATAGTCAAAGATCATATGGAGGACTTGGGGCAGCTCAAATCCATAGCCTCGAATAATATCCCCAAGGAATTGATTAATAATAGCAATGGTCTAATTGGCATGCCCCCGCCATTAAAACATTTTCATGCCATCCTTAAGCAAGGGAAAAAAACAAAATTTATCAACAAATTCAGATATATTTATATTCAGAAAATTTCCATTCAAAAAATTGCCTTTTTAATAACACTTCATAATTTTCTCTAAGGTTGAAGTTGACAGATACACAAAGGACTTAATCATTCCACAATATTCTTTCCCTTCGAAGTTTCGAACAAAGAGCTTCTTCATATGAGCGGCAACTTATTGAGCATAAGGATGTTAATCCTACAAGAATCATAATCAAGTGGATGTTGATCTAAAAACAAATTATAAAAAAGCCTTAATCACATCAATTCTAGGCAGCCACATTTTATGGAGGGACAGAAATTAATTCAGAAGAGATACCTCCTTGTGAAGGAGGATGTCCTTTGCAAAAGTTATGACCCTACGCCTCCTCTTAAAGGCTATATAAGGCAGATTCTCACTTGGAGGGAGCGAGTAGGAGGATGGAAACCAGGTTTGGAATTAAGGTAGAAACAACAGTTAATTTAGAAAGGACGCCTCTTTATGAAGAGAGATATTCTTAGTAAAGGTTGTGATTCTACGTTTCCCTTGATGGTTATAAAGGAGGACCTACTCTTTGAGGAAAGGAGGAAGGAAGAAAGAAGGGAGCATAGGAATAAAGGAAGGGTTAATGGAAGAAGAAAGGAGTGGGAAGAAAATAAGAAAGTGACTCTTTCAAAGGGCCAAAATGATGATGGGTTGTGACTCTTTCAAAGGGTGGTAATTGTGAAACGTTGTGACCATTGCAAAGGGCAGACATGATAAAAAGATGTGACTCTTCCTCACATCGGAAGTTATAAAGGAGAAAGATTTCACTTGAGGACATCCAAGGGATATAAAATTTGGGAATAATATATTATTCTTTGAGGCAACAAAAAAAAGTGGTGACTCAATTCTTATGGAAGGTGGTGATCCTTTCACCAATAAAGTATAAAGGAGAAACCATTCCAGGCTTCCAAGGATCATTTATCTATCATCACTCGTCAATACATCAAACCAGCACTCACTCGATCATCACTCATTACTCTATGAATTCCACATTCATTCAATCATCATTCACTAATATATCAAATCATCAAATCAAAGGAAATCATTCAATCATTCAATCATCCATCAAACATCAATTGGGAATCAAGCAAACATGCCAACAATCAATTCTTACATCAATTTAATCAGTCTATATTCATCATTCAAACATCGAATCACGGAATTGGATCAAATCAGCATTGGATACAAGCGATCTGCATTTCAAAATAGAACCATCTTGTGTTATAACAAGTATTGTGGTATGCAGCTGCGATGAAGATGTTGTCTAACTTATAATATCTTATGAATTTGGTATAGTTAATGATATGAAATGCTAACCAACTTAGATTCTTTATTTATTTATTCTACTACAAACAATCATGTAGAGGTTAGTAAGGAAATCCGAAATACAAGTAGCGAGGGCAGATATGGATTCCCCTTCTAAGTAGACCACCCCATGTTGGATGGATGTGTTCCTGCCACTTGTGGGCCAACGGGTGTTCTATCACACCCTTATGCTTAGTTGAGGTGAGTGTTCCAGAGCACCCTATTGTGATTTCCTCTCCAATCTCTATAATGGTTGGTTGTAGAAGTGAACTAAAGGATGGAAACAATTATATATGAGTTAATAAGGAGACATGAGTAGGGTCAGAAGAAATGGGTTCCCCTTCTAAGTAGACCACCCATGTTGGATGGATGTGTTCCTGCCACTTGTGGGCCAAAGGGTGTTGTATCATACCCCTAAGCTTACTTGCAACAAATGTTCCAGGGCCACCCTATTGTGTTTTTTAGCATGTGAAATGTTGTTTCTGTGCGATGCATGTGTGAGCTCAACAATCGAGTGCTGAAGGTTATGAGTCTTGAGCGGTATTTGTTGAGAAGTTTTTTTAAAAATGTTTTTGAAGCGATATATTGGATGGTAAAAAAAACGTGTGGTTGGGCATTGTTTTTCAATGTTGCGTGTCTCTTGAGAACATGATTCTTGGAGAATGTCGGCTCAAAAAGTATAACCAAAACCTAAGTTGCCGGTTCGGATTCAAGTTCGGATGCGGGTTCGCAATTCGGGTTCGAAATTCGTTCAAAATTTTTTTGGGCTGGGTTCGATTCGTTTTGGGTTCATTCGTACAAGAATTTTTTTTTTAAAAAAAATATATATATATATATATACATGTATTTAGTATTACATATACTAATACACACAGTATTTAGTATTACATATATAGTATTTAGTATTACAGTAATTACTAATACATATACTTAACTCAATCTTGCTATACTTAACAGTATATAATATATACAGTAACAGTAATATAGTATTTAGTAATACTTAACTCACAGTATATAATATGGCTATAGTCTGTTAACTAACTATAATACTTAACATTAATATAATACAGTAACGTTAATATAATACTTAACATTAATATAATACTTAACGTTAATATAATACTTAACATTAATATAATACAGTAACGTTAATATAATACTTAACATTAATATAATATTTAGTAATACTTAACTCACCTTGCAAACCCGGAAGCTCCCTCACGCACTCGGGCTCCTGCACACTCGGGCTCCTGCACACACGGGGGCTCCCTCATGCACACGGAAACTAAACGCAGAGTCGGGCTCCCTCACGCACACGGAAAGTTGAAACTAAACGCACACGGAAACTAAACGCAAACTCGCCCAGAAAAAAGACCCAAAAACGCAAATTCGCCCCGAAATTCGTTCCAGGTCCGCCATAAAGGAGTTCAAATTCGTATTTATGCTGAGAAATTCGTCCAGGGTCCCTTAGTTCGAATTTGGGACGAATTACTCAGGAAAACATCGAATTAGTAGCGAATTCGTACCGGACCCGAATTAGTACCGAACTGTATGGCGAATTTCAGTTTTCTTAGGCGAATCTGGTAACTTAGACCAAAACGTATGAAGATATAAAAAATGTGGACATTGGGGGATTCGAGGTGAAGTTGAAGAGCAGGTGAAACATTGTTTTCTCGAGTGTGTAGTGAACACAAGGATTGCGGGCTGAACAAAATATACTGGCACGGTATCTGTGGAAAGTTTGAAAACATAGGGTGGTTGTATTACATCAAGTCTTTGTCTTTTGATGACTTGGTTTTTTAAAAATTAGTGTCTTCAAGCATGATATTACAGCTAGTGATATTGATGTGGAAGTGTTCGTTTGAAGCCTTGGAGTTTTCAGTAAAAATCAAGAGTAGAAATTTTGAAAACAGGATATGAGTCAAGCGCAGTTGGGTAAGACTATGTCCACTAAGATATATCAGAACATCAACAATCATCGAGGAAGGCGCCAGATTAAATAGATGGATCCCATATCCATCCAAAGGGTTCTCAGAATTCTATTTCATAGCAGAAATTGAAGTACGGGTTTTAGAAAGTCTTTGCATTTTCAATAAAGACATAAAGCTTATTCTGGTTTGTTTATGTCATTCAAATCTTCTACAGCAGAAAGGTTGTTATCTTTCATGTCAAGTTGAAGCTTGCATTGTTAAAAAACTCAGTAAGAGTTGTAGCTCTTGATGTAAAGGGTTGTAGCCCATTTTGTGAGATTATTGGTACCGTGGTTTTTTACCCATTCTAGGTTTTCCACGAGAGAAATTACTATGTCTTGCTTCCTTGTTGTTTGCTTGGTTTCTTTGGCTTTTCTTTTATTAAAGTTGTCTTAAATACTAATTCACCCCCTCCCCCTCTCAATATTTTTCAGTCTTTCAATTGGTATCAAATCGGGTTACTCTCTTCTCAAGCTAAAAAGCCTAACGGTTCGATCTTGGTGTCTACCATGAGTGCCTTAGAAGGTCTTGCTACAAACCGTGCACCTTTATTTGATAAGAACAACTATGCTTTTTGGAGTGTTTTTATGAAAACTTACATCATGTCTTTAGGTCGTGATGTTTACCTTAGTCTTGTCAATGGCTACACTATTCCAGCGCAACCTCCTATGGACACTGACGGAAAAAAGGAATTTGAGAACAATGCCAAGGCTATGAATGCTATTCTATGTGGCTTGATTGAATCTGAATTTGTTAAAGTTATACACTGTATTACAGCAAAGGAAGTTTGGGACAAACTGCATAATGCCTATCATGGTGATGACAAAGTAAGGCAAAAGTTCAAACACATAGGGCTGTTTTTGAGAGTCTTCGCATGAAGGAAGATAAGAATATTGTTGCTTATTTTCTTCGTGTTGATGAGGTTGTCAATGCACTAAAAGGATTGGGAGAAACCGTGGATGAGAAAACAGTGGTTCAGAAAATTCTTCGCTCTCTTCCCATGAAGCTTGATGCTAAGGTTTCAATTGTTGAAGAAATGTTTGATTTGGACACCCTCACAGTAGATAAATTGCATGGTATTTTAACTCCCTATGAGATGAGAACCACCGTTGAAGGGGCTTCCAAAAATGAGTCAACTTTCAAGGCTTCTAAAAGGAACAAAGACAAGGAGAAAAGACATAGTGAAAGCTCGGGTGAAGATTCTAATGAAGAAATTGCATACCTTGTCAGAAAACTCAAAAAGGGTCTTAACAAAAGCAAAGGCAAACTTGGCTTGAAGTGCTTCAATTGTGGGAAACTTGGTCACTTTGCTTCAAAGTGCCCCTTTGATAAAGATGATGACGGCCAAGAAGAAAAAGACTTAAAAGCTAGGAAGACTAGGAGATTTGCTAAGAGAAATTGGAAATTTGATAAGGGCAAAGAGGTGTTGTTTTCAAAGGATGGCAGCGATGATACTTCCATAAGTGAGGGTGATCCCCAAACAGATGAAGTTTTGTTTATGGCTGTAGATGATCTCAACTTTGAGGAAAATGATGATGTGGAAGACGATGAAGTGGATTTAGAACTTGAACTAATTGCAGCTTTGGCTGAGATTAAGAAGCTGAAAAAGAAAAATCAAAATCTTGCAGATCTTCTACAAGTTGAAAGTGAAGAAAAGCTAAAAATTGCAATGGCTCTTAGAGAGGCTGAAAAAAACTAAGTGATTGCAAAATCTTAAATGAGGATGCAAAGAAAATGCATGAGAATCTTGAAAATCAGATTCAGCTAAAAGAGAAAAACATTATCAAACTAGAAGCTGAAATTGTTGCATTTAGGAACATTGGTAAATCCACCATGCTTTCAAGTGAAGAGGTGTCTAATAAAAATGGCAGCGTTTCTTTGGATGATGTTTTTGCTTGTCAAAGGCCAACCTTAGACAAGAGAGGAGTTGGCATGCAAATTGAACAAAACTCTCCATCACAAGGAAGTGGTCAGCCCGTGTTAAACAAGGTGAACAAACCCTTCTTTTACGGCTATTGTTTTTTATGCAATTACTTTGGACATAAAGATGTCGATTGTAGAGTTGTTCCTATAAAGAAATATTTCTAGTTTGAAAAGAATGCCTTTAGAAAATATAATTTAATTTGTTACAACTGTAATAAATTTGGCCACACTTTAAGGTTTTGCAATAGCCATAGTACAAATTTGTCTTACATTGCTAAATCAAAAGGGAAGACAAAAGTTGCTAGAGTCTGAAGGAGAAAGGTTCAAGATATACCTCTCAAGGCTCTCGTAATTCAAACAGCTCTTCTAGCAAGTAATGAGGACATATGGTATGTTGATAGTGGCTGCTCAAGACACATGACAGGTGACTTAAGTAAATTTCACACCTTTAAGAAAATGAAAGGTGGAAAGGTTAGATTTGGTGGTAGTTCTTCCGCCAAGGTTGCTGGTATAGATACTCTCTTACTGAATAATGATGAAACCATTGTTGAGAATGTGCTTTATGTTGAAGGATTAAAACATAATCTGTTAAGTGTGAGCCAACTATGTGATCAAGGATATGATCTCATTTTTAATTCAAATTCTTGTATCATCAAGAAAGGAAATAATGTCATAGCTAATGCAACTAGAGCAGCAAACAATCTTTATATTTTTGATGACTCTAATGATGAAACATGTTGTTTAAGCAAGGTGAAGGATGCTTGGCTTTGGCACAAGCGTTTTGGGCATATAAATTTTGATAATCTTATCAAGATCAGCAAAAGGAAGCAATTAGAGACATGCCAAAGATAGAGAGACCAGCTGATGTTGTTTGCAAGAATTGTCAAGAAGGAAAGCAAACAAGAGCTTCCTTCAAACCAAAAGATCACTTCAGCAGCAAACCACTTGAGTTAGTTCACACGGATCTTTGTGGACCAACTAGGACAGCAAGTCTTCAAGGTGAGAAATATTTTATGCTGCTAATTGATGATTTTTCTCGCATGACATGGGTTACTTTTCTAAAAGAAAAATCAGAAGCCTTGGATAAATTTAAAATATTTAAGACTTTGGTTGAAAATTAAATAGATCTGAAAAACTAAATGCTTGCGTTGGGACAATGGAGGATAATTCACCTCAAATGAATTTATGAATTTTTGCGAGCAACATGGAATTAAAAGACAAGTTTCAGCTCCTAGAACACCACAACAAAATGGTGTTGTGGAAAGAAAGAACAGAACAATTCAAGAAATGGCTTGTTGTCTGATGAATGAAAAAAAGTAAAAGATTTTTTTGGAGAAAATTTGTCCACGCTGCAGTCTACATTCAAAATAGGACCTTGTTGAGGCCCAAGTTCAGCAAGACTCCATATGAACTTTGGAAATGTAAGTCAACTACAGTTAAATATTTCAAAATTTTTGGAAGTCCATGTTATATTAGAAGGGATGAAGATAATTTGGGCAAATTTGATTCTAGAGCCAATGAGGGAATTTTTCTTGGTTATTCCTCCAAGAGTAAAGCGTTCAAGTGCTACAATAAGAGGCTACATAAATTGGTAGAAAGTGCTAATATGAAAATTCATTAGTTTACCAATGAGTCTAGTGAGTATGTGGATAGCATAGATGAAGAAAAAGCTCAGACCAGCACTGCTATACCCCTTTCTCCTTCACCCACACAAGTTGTAGCAGCTAGCAAAGATGGTGAAAATGGTAAAGAGAAATCTCAATCTACTCATGGGAGTAAAGTCTCTTCCTCAAATGATGCTAAAAATCTCACATGCACATTCCGAGCATGACACACAAGGTGACTTTGATGTTTCTTCTTTCAAAACTCCTAAATTTGTTCAAAAGAATCATCCTCTTGATCAAGTTATAGCTGAAAGGAGAACAAGGCAAGCTAAGAAGAATATTAATTATTTTGAGGATGATTTTTCACTTATCTCTATGGTTAAGCCAAAATGTTTTGAAGAGGCAGTCATAGATGACCATTGGGTTGCTGCCATGAAGGAAGAGTTGGAGAAAAATAAAAAAAGCAACACTTGAGAGCTTGTGCCTAGACCCAAGGACAAGAATATAATTGGTACAAAATGGGTGTTTTGCAATAAGGTAAATGAAGAAGGTAAGATTATTAGAAACAAGGCCCGTTTAGTTTGCAAAGGGTATTCAAAATTGAGGGTGTTGACTTTGGTGAGACTTTTGCACTTGTCACTAGACTAGAAGCAATTAAAATATTTCTTGCTTTTGCTTCCTTCAAAGGTTTTAAAGTATTTCAAATGGATGTCAAATCAGCATTTCTAAATGGGGATTTGAATGAAGAAATATATGTTGAACAGCAGGAAGGTCTTGTAACTAACAACTTGGATTATGTTTGCAAGTTGAATTAGGCGCTTTATGGGCTTAAACAAGCTCCTAGAGCTTGGTATGACAAGTTGGACAACTACTTACGGAAGCAAGGTTTCAAAAAGGGATATGTTGACAACAATTTATATGTCATGGAAGAAGGTAATAGCATTCTTGTCGTTGTGCTATATGTTGATGATTTGATCTTTGGTAGTGATAACGTTAAAATGACCGAGAAATTTGTTGACTGCATGAAAGATGAATTCGAAATGTCTATGATGGGTGAGTTGACTTATTTTCTTGGGCTGCAAATTAATCAATTTGTTGAAGGTGTTTTCATTTCACAAGCTAAGTATGTTAGAGGGCTGCTTAAAAGATTCAAGATGGAAGATTGCAATCTAGTCAGCACTCCTATGGAAACCGGATGTAAGTTAAGTAAGGATGGTATATCCCCTTCTGTTGACCAAACCTTCTACAGATCTATGATAGGAAGTTTTTTGTTTGTTACAGTCACTAGACCAGATATTATGCAAGTTGTTGGTTATGTTACAAGGTTTCAAGCGTCACCCAAGAAAACACATGTTCATGTTGTTAAGAGGATTTTTAAATATTTGAAAGGCACTATTGAGTATGGTCTTTGGTTTTCTAAGAGTTCTGATTTCTCTCTTACAATCTCTATACAGATGTAGATTGGGGTGGCTCGGTGGATGACAAGAAAAGCACCAGTGGATGTGCTTTCTTCCTAGGTGGTTGTTTGGTCTCATAGCTCAGCAAGAAACAGTCTTGCACATCTTTATCTACTGCTGAAGCTGAATATATAGCAGAGGTTTCATGCTGCACTCAGGTAATTTGGATGAAGAACGCCTTATTTGATTACAAGCTTGAGTTTAATGACCGTATATGCATCTTTTTGTGACAATACGAGTGCCATTGATATCTCTAGAAATCCAGTCATGCACTCCTGCACCAAACACATTCCAATTAAGTATCATTATTTGAAATAACAAGTTGCTAAGCTGACATATGTTTGTTCAAAAGAACAAGTTGCTGATGTTTTCACTAAACCACTACCCCAGGATCGCTTTGAGTATCTTCGAAGCAAGCTTGGTGTTCTACTACCTCACTAAATCATGTTTTCAAGGGGAGCGCTTCATTGATATATCTTTTGAGCTGTGTTTGTGTTTCAAGTTTTATGGTCATTGATGTCAAAGGGGGAGCAATTTTTCAGGGGGAGTTGATTCAGTTGGTTCAGACCTTTAGGGGGAGTTGGTTCAGATTTGCAAGTTGTTCATCTATGTGCCTGTTGGAAATTGCCATCAATGACGAAAAGGGGGAGATTGTTAAGTTTTTGTCATTGATGTCTTAGTGTCTTTTTACTTCCTCTATCTAATATCTTCGAGTTTTTGTGAGCACAAGATGCGAACATGTAAAAATATAAGTCGTACATGTGTTGTGCAAGGGTGGCAGTCTCTCACATCACAAGGGTGCGAAGATTTTTGTCTTGTATCAGTCCCAACTAGCACCAATTTAACTGGTCAATGACAAAGCTTGTCTTCCTGTCGTGTATCAGTCACAACTAGTAGTTTGTTGCAGCTTCATTGTTTTAAAAAACGTATAGCACAATATTGCAATGATCGTATCCTTTATTCTTAGCATGCAACAATGCATACTGATCGCATATGTGATTGAAGACAAAAAGCATTTTTGTGGAGTTGTTGCAAAACAAAACTTACATTACAAGTGGTTGTGTAAGGTTGTACAGGTGTCTCCGGAGGTTAAAGATGTCTCATATTCGAATAGAACAAAAAACGACAGAGCAAGTCTTATTCTTTTAAAAAAAACAAAGGAGTAATCGTTTTCTAAAGAAGAGAGACACGTCTTGTGTCGAGCCAATAAGGATACGACTGGTAAAAAAACACAGATATCAGGGGATTCGATGTGATGTTTTTGAGCATGTGAAACATTGTTTCTGTGTGATGCATGTGCAAGCTCAAGGATCGAGTGCTGAAGATTATGACTCTTGAGCGGTATTTGTTGAGAAGTTTTTTTAAAAATATTTTTGAAGCGATATATTGGATGGTAAAAAAACGTGTGGTTGGGCGTTGTTGTTCAATGTTGCGTGTCTCTTGAGAACACGATTTTTGTTGATATTTTGGCCTTTACGGCAAATATCTCTACCTTGGATAGATAAATCGATTTGCATAAATAATAATAATAAATATTGGAGATATTTATTATTTATTGTTTATCAATTTAATTCGATATATATGAGTTGATTGAATTAAATATTAGAGGGCCTAAGGTCGGCCTCTTGATATAAATGTTTTATGGTATAAGTCAGCCCCTTGAGGAATGGTTTCATCCTCATATATATTCGGTCAAGTCTTGAGGAAGAGAGACACCAAAAACATAATGTGCTCTCTCTCCATTCAAGAATCGTAGCAGACATTATTCTGGGAAGCAGCGAATTTCTTAGGAAGCAGCGAACACCAATAAGAAGCAGCAAATACCATTAAGGAGGCAGTGAATACACCCTTTGGAAGGCTGCAAATCCACCATTAGGTAGCAGATCTCAGTCCAAGGCAGCAGCAACCTCTATGCCCTAACTGCAGTACATTCAGGTGCAGATTCTGGATTAGGTGGAGCATTGAGGAGTTCAATGAGCTGCATATTCAGAGTTGAGATTCTCATATCAATCAAGGTTGATCAATATCATTGCATATTGGAGGGCACTGATGGCAGGGCAGATCTGGGCTTAGTTTCAGCCTATTCAAGGACACACAAGTACAGATCAGTGAACAACTTGGTGAAGCCCTAGGTGAGCTAAAGGAACTGAAGACTCCAAGTATGAATATCAGAATCATATTCTGGGTACTATCTTTTCTTTGTCTTGAGTTTATGTTATCCTGTGCTTAGTATTGGAAGACTTCTATAGTTTGATCTTTCCTAATAGAATCTGTAAAATACTAACATGGTATCAGAGCTACGGTTGGGCAAAAGATCCATTTTCAGATTTAGGAATTTAGTTCGACTCTTTCAAAACTAAAAAACATTAGGGCAACCGGGGTTTGGTCTGAAATTGTAATGAAGTTTTTAATTTGCAATTTCATTGGTTGCTTTCTATAGGAAAACTTATTGGTTCTCACTGGCTGGAAAGATATGGGTAGAACCCATATGTTGTGTCAATATAATATTTGCATATTTACCTATTGGCCTCCTTGAAGTTTTATTGGATTAAGAGGGATTCTAAAACTTTAAGTATCAGAAGGAGATGATTTAGAGGGAGTAGATCATCTTGAGTTAAATACATGGCATGTATGATTTAGGGGGAGTATAATCATGGGCTCACTTACACCTAGTATTGCGATCTCCTTCCTAATAAATGAGTAGGATCATTTCCTATTAACTCTGTTGATTGTTTGATTAGCATTGCTGTCATTAGCATGCTTTATGTTAACATATTTATTGTTATATATGCTGTGTATGAACAGCTGGTTGCTTTAACATATTTCTGTTATTGTATGGAACATGCATAGCTGATTGGATCAGCTATTTGTTTAGCAAATTGTCATAACTAATGTAGTATCATACCTTGCATTATGAATGCACTCTTTGTCCTAACATATGTTATATCTAACGCTGTTATGAGATCATTCACAGCTGATTGTTAGAATAACTAAGTATCTAGTTTTACATTGACATATAGATGCATACATTGGTGGATGAATGTATGATGACTATTAGCTGATTAACTAATACATTAGCTTCATGTATGGGAGTACACTTTACATGGGCATATGCTGTGTATATTACAGTTGGCATATTTTATGTTTGTTATTGTTATACACTAAGTTTGCACCCTTGTTTCAAGCTCTCTTGGTCTTGATAACCTAGTATAACATGGGAATCATCTCCAGGTGTGGGACCTATGCTAACTGAAATGAGACCTCCAAGTTCTAGGCTGGTTCCTCTTGGATAATCACCTTAATTTGCTTCTAGACATGAAAAGTAAACTTTTGGGGGAAAGGGATAGAAGGAATGCTTGGAAAGGGAAATGACTGGAAAGCAAACTACCTACTAGGTGATACACCGAAAATATGGTATGAATTGCAGTATAAAGGATGAAATCAGTACACAATCTTCGGTCTAGGAGATCACAACTCAATGAATAGGCTTGCATCAATATTTTATAGAGGGGTCTGCAATAAAGAGATGCTATGCAGGGAAAGAGAGAAATTTCACAAAGTAGTAGCACTCTTAAGAATTTAGACACAAACTATAACCTGCAAACAAACAATCACCTCTGCAATTGGGTATAAGAATGAGACAGATTGCCAGGGGTGGAAGTATACCCACAAAAGCATTCAAATCATATCATTCACAAGCATACACATAAATTGCAGAAAGAAAGAGGGATCAAGAACCCTAAAAATATCACTGAAACATATACTGAATTCAATAAGAGAAAATTCAGACAAGAAGGTATAGGGGACATCAAAGAATGTCACAATACACTTTGCAATATCCAAACAGTCAATGAAAGGTTACAATTGCAGAAGCCAGAGGGCAGAAAGAATGCCTTAGATAACTTCTTAGAAAGATGAACTCTCTTTTTACAAACTACAAACTCTGAGCTCTAAAAGCTCCAAAAACAATATATACATCTCCTTCACGCACATAGGCAGGAGCAAAAAATCTCATTAGGGTTACATAAATCTGCATAAAATAATCCAACCCTAAACCAGTCATTTCTGATCATAAATGTTCATGAAAATATCTCAACCGATCAGATATGTCTTTGCATGTCCATCCCTGTACTGAAATTGTCTGCAGACAAAAAACCTTGATCCAACTACCTCCCTGCAACTCAAGCCGCCATAACTATCAAATCTAGTACTCTCAGAAGGAAAATCCACCGAAACGGCTGCCTAGATCTCTGCATCACCTTTCCAACTGCAACCACCCCTGAAAACATAAATTTTGAGCTACCCCTGCAAGCAAACACTCTCTACAAGAACAAACAATTGAAAACCCGCGAAAGATATTGCAATCCCCTTTGAAAAAGTCAAAGGCCACATCATAACAGCTAGAACCAATAAAAATTGGCCATCTCAGCAAAAGGACCCGCAGAAAGCAGAAGAATCGTGCCTTGACCATCAGACAGTGGGCGTATGATCTCATAAGCCCAGGAGATTCTATGAGATCTTCCTCTGTTACCACTCAAGATACTTGGGCCCACAATAAATGCCAACTATCACAATGTGGACCAATAAGAAACCCGCACGTCGGTTGGACCCACAACAACGTCAGTCAAAACACCTGGAGGATCAAACGGCTGTCGCATGATCGCATGGGATCAAAAGATCCCATGAGATCATGCGCCAGCTGTTGATCTTGGATCAACTGGCGCCTCTGCAGAGCCACTGACCATCGAACCCACCGATAGTCCTGTCATCACCTGGCCGGCCACTAAAAAACGGACATGTCACCACCCGAGGACCCACCGTCGGAGGCTTGGCAGTAAAGCAGATCTAACGGCCATCGCATGATCGCATGGAATCGGAAGATTCCATGCGAACATGTGACCACCATAGATCATCGATCAACTAGGGCCTACCTTATACTTCGGGTCCATTGCAAATCTTCGTTGATACCGCATCGATGGTTGTCGCATGATCTCATGGGCTCGGAAGATCCCATGAGATTATGCGATAACCGTTGGATCTAACTGTGAACGAAAACTGGGCCCGGGGGAAATATTAAAGGCCGGGACATAGGAAACTTAGGAAAATAGGCGGTAGGACCTTAGGAAAATAATCGCACGTGGGTTTTCGGAGATAAGCGGCCCAAAAGGGTAAAATATTAAATTAGAAAGGGCCAAGGCTTAATAAAGGGTTTTATGGGGGTTTAAACGTTCACATATGAATTTTTAATGGCCTTCAAACTAGAGAACTAAACAACTGCAGAGGCCAAGAAAAAGGCACAGACTTCATAAAAATTCTCAGGGGGCTAACATAGGATTAAAAATGCCAGACAGAGCAGACCAGGCCAAATTGCATAGGATAGGAAATTTTGGGGAACAGTTATATACACGGGAGCATATTTTTTATAGATGTATGTTGTGTACATGTTCATGTTTATGTACATGAGTCAATACATCTCTTGGTTTATGTTAGCATTGGAATATGTTGACATTGATTTGTATTTCTTCTATGGCTCATACTCTCTGTTACGGAAATCACAATTGATTGCTAGTACAACTTACTTACCGTTTTCCTTATGCATAGGTGCATACATCATTGGATGAAGAATGTTGAAACATTCTTACATTGGCATATGTTAGAATAAGACATATCTCTTGAGTTAATATTATTGTATGCATGGGAACATTCATATATATTTATGGATACACTTCCTTTTACAACTACGTTGCATCTTGTTGTGATCACATTGCACCTAGTTATATGTTGGTTACCTGTATGTGGTGAAGACTTATGTGATTACTCTTATGCGTAGATGCTGGATAAATTATGCTGGTTCTATGAGAGAGTTGCATTTGGATGTTAACTACTTAATATGATTGTATGGGGCATATGTCATTTGTATAGCTTGTGAAGCATACTTTAATATTATATGGATCATACTTTCTTTCATTTACTGATTATAGCTGATGGTTCTATGTGTGAACTTTTCATTAACTTATAATCATATTGGTTAATCTTATATACTAATGTTTTTGGCTAAGTTATTCTTATGAATTGAAGAATACCATTTGATGTTCTTCGAGTCCAGGGACTCGTGGATCAAGGATCCACAATCGCATGGATCAGGGATCCATTGCTGAGTAATTGGTGAGACATCATGGATTTGATGTCAAAAGTCCATTACTCCCAATAATTGGTGAGACATCATGGAATTGATGTCAAAAGTCCATTACTCCAAGTAATCGGTGAGACATCATGGATTTGATGTCAAAAGACCACTGCTTTGAGCACTTGGTGAATATCATGGACTTGATATTCGTGAGACCAATGCTCTGGATATCATGGAGTTGATATCCTTTGAGTTTTGAAGACTCATGGATCAGGGATCCACAATTAAGTATTTGGTAACATCATGGACTTGATGATACCATGAATATCATAGAGTTGATATTCTAAATTCTTAAGTCATGGGACTCGTGGATCTGAGAAATCCACATCTGGATAGTAAAACATCATGTACTTGATGTTGGAATGATGTCATAGATCTGACATCTCTTGAGTCTTGGTGACTCGTGGATTTAGTTATCCGCAAATTGGATGGTATACATCATGGACTTGATGTTATCATGAATATCATGTCTGATATTCTTGGGTCATGGAGACCAGAGGATCTAGGAGATCCACATTTGGATGGTAAGCATCATATGATATGATATGTATGGTTTATAAAGAGCAATTGTGTTCTCATTGTATCTTGTAGATTGAGATCTACTATAATAGATGGGAAATCTATGGGATCTTTGGATTAGGAATCCATTTTTTTTTTCGAGTCTTGGAGACTTGTGGATTTAGGAAATCCACATCCGCATCCGGTTGGTAATCATTCTGTTACCATGATTTTCATATGGATATGAAATCTATGGTTGGAAATGATGTAAGAACACGTGTTCTACCTATCATAGATATGAGGTCTATGATTCTATTGGATATGGGATCCATGCTGGTTATGTTTTTGGCATCTCTATCAAGGATGATAGAGGGAGAACATTGGGTTGATCTTTGCCTCAAGTCCAAGAGGGAGTGTTGATATTTTGGCTTTTATGGCAAATATCTATACCTTGGATAGATTAATCGATTTGCATAAATAATAATAATAAATATTGGAGATATTTATTATTTATTGTTTATCAATTTAATTCGATATATATGAGTTGATTGAATTAAATATTAGAGGGCCCAAGGTCGGCCTCTTGATATAAATGTTTTATGGTATAAGTCAGCCCCTTGAGGAATGGTTTCATCCTCATATATATTCGGTCAAGTCTTGAGGAAGAGAGACACCAAAAACATAATGTGCTCTCTCTCCATTCAAGAATCGTAGCAGACATTATTTTGGGAAGCAGCGAATTTCCTAGGAAGCAGCGAACACCAATAAGCAGCAGCAAATACCATTAAGGAGGCAGTGAATACACCCTTTGGAAGGCTGCGAATCCACCATTAGGTAGCAGATCTCAGTCCAAGGCAGCAGCAACCTCTATGCCCTAACTGCAGTACATTCAGGTGCAGATTCTGGATTAGGTGGAGCATTGAGAAGTTCAATTAGCTGCATATTCAGAGTGGAGATTCTCATATTGATCAAGGTTGATCAATATCATTGCATATTGGAAGGCACGATGGCAGGGCAGATCTGGGCTTAGTTTCAGCCTATTCAAGGACACACAAGTACAGATCAGTGAACAACTTGGTGAAGCCCTAGGTGAGCTAAAGGAACTGAAGACTCCAAGGATGAATATCAGAATTATATTCTAGGTACTATCTTTTCTTTGTCTTGAGTTTATGTTATCCTGTGCTTAGTATTGGAAGACTTCTATAGTTTGATCTTTCCTAGTAGAATCTGTAAAATACTAACAATTCTTGGAGAATGTCGGCTCAAAAAGTATAACCAAAACGTATGAAGATATAAAAAATGTGGACATTGGGGCATTCGAGGTGAAGTTGAAGAGTAGGTGAAACATTGTTTTCTCGAGTGTGTAGTGAACACAAGGATTATGAGCTGAACAAGATATACTGGCGCGGTATCTGTGGAAAGTTTGAAAACATAGGGTGGTTGTGTTACATCAGGTCTTTGTCTTTTGATGACTTGGTTTTTTAAAAATTTGTGTCTTCAAGCATGATATTACAGCTAGTGATATTGATAAGCAAGTGTTCATTTGAAGCCTTGGAGTTTTCAGTAAAAATCAAGAGTAGAAATTCTGAAAACAGGATATGAGTCAAGGGCGGCTGGGTAAGACTATGTCCACTAAGATATATCAGAACATCAACAGTCATCAAGGAAGGCACCAGATTAAATATACGAATCCCATATCCATCCAAAGGGTTCTCAGAATTCTATTTCATAGCAGAAATTGAAGTGCGGGTTTTTAAAAGTCTTTGCATTTTCAGTAAAGACATAAAGTTTATTCTGGTTTGTTTATGTCATTCAAATCTTCTACAATAAAAAGGTTGTTTCCTTTCATGTCAAGGTGAAGCCTGCATTGTTAGCAAACTCAGTAAGAGTTGTAGCTCTTGATGTAAAAGGTTGTAGCCCATTTTGTGAGATTATTAGTAGCGTGGTTTTTTACCCATTCTGGGTTTTCCACGAGAGAAATTACTGTGTCTTGCTTCCTTGTTGTTTGCTTGCTTTCTTTGGCTTTTCTTTTATTAAAAGTTGTCTTAAATACTGATTCACCCCCTCCCCCTCTTAGTATTTTTCAGTCTTTCAGAGAAGACAACTAGGAGGTTGAAGCACACAACCAAGTAACTCAAGAAAACACCCAAGTAGCTCAACTAGACAATCAAGCAACTCAAGCACACAACAAAGTAGCTCAACCACGCATCCAAGAAGCTCATTCCAGATCTCTATTAATTTGACCAATCCTCTGAAGTTTATACGACCTTGATCATCAACCTTTGACATCAATGAAAACAGATTCAACAATCTCCCCCTTCATTATTGATGACAACTCTATCTGAAACCAAACTAAAACAAGGAATTGCTCTAAAATAAATTGCTCCCCCTAACTTTCCTAACTTGAAATAAAGTTGCTCCCCCTGACTTAATTCTCTTCCTTTGACATAAACAATTGAAACCAACCTGCATATAACTAAAACGTAGCTGAAAGAATATGACAATGAAAACTCCCCTAGAGTCCAAACAACAATTTAATGGAGTGAAATCACTCCCAACTTCCCCCTTTTGATATCATCAAGGATGTATAGATTGTTTAGCAGCCCTTCTTGCATCAGCAATATGTTTATCATCTTTTCTAATCTCACAACAATCTAAATTAAAAACCAAATTGTGTCCTTATCACACAATTGACTCACATTTAATAGATTGTGCCTTAGACCTTCTACTTATAAGACATTTTCAACTTTTGTCTTACCATCATTCAAATAAAGTGTACCTGTACCTTTGATTTTTGTAGATGTATAATCACCAAATTGTATCTTACTGCAATTAGTGCATTTGAGAGTGATAAACTTGCTCGTCTCCAATTATATGCCTAAAACAACTAATGTCAATATTCCATTTGTCTTTTTCATTTTGTGCATGAAGGGTTGTTTGCACACAGATATTCCACTAACACTTTTTTCTTCTTCCTCCAAACCTTAGCAATCTCCTTTGCTTTTCCCTCTTTCTCAACCTTCTTTTTCTTCTTAGAGACATCTATCATACCACTTCTACAAACTTTTGCAGCGTAACCAAAGTTATTACATTTATAACATTGTAGTTCCTTGAAGGAACAAAAGGATTCCAACTCATAAGTCTGAGATCATTTCTTGCAAACATTCTACAGTTAATTGCCTTGTGTCCAAAATAATTGCAAGAGAAACAATAACCATAAAAGAAAGAATTATTAAACCTGTTCCTACGTGCTTGTCTTGAGATAGGGGACCTTTTGAAAGCTTTATTTCTAATTTTCAATGGTGAATCCTTTGAGCTATCAATGTTGGTCTTTAGTTGTTCTTTTGTAGACTTAACACTTTGACTTGCTTCAAGAACAACCCCACCACTATCAGTAGACGATCATTGTGATCCAATCACCTTGTCCAAAGACATGGAATTTTTCCAATTTATTTTCTCATTCCACTGTCAAAGATTTTTCAAACTTTCTAAGTGAAACAATTTCAGCTTCAATTCTTTCACAGTTTTCTTCCTTGAGATTAAGTTGATCTTTGTTTTCTTCTTCTATTTCCTTAGCTTCTTCAACCGGAACCTTCATATCTATCAATTTTAATGCTTCTCCAAGAGCATGAGATGTCTTTTTTTTGCCTCATTCTCTTCTTGTAGCAGCAACTTCAAATTTTGATTTTTCTTTCTAAGTCTCTTGATTTCATTTAAAGCACTTATTAACTCCTCTTCAAGATTTTCTTCCCCTACTTCATTGGTATGATCTTGAGAACCAATCTGTGCAATCAGAATCAACCTCCAAGCATTTAAGCTCTTTTTCAAAAGGAACCTAGCTTTGATACCAATTGAAGAGCATACGAAAAAATACTATAAGGAGGGTGGGTGAAACAGTATTTTTAATTTTCAAATCATGTAAATACATAAAACATAGAGAGAGAACTTGAAAAAGAAAACATAGAATTTCACATGGAAAACCCTTTCGGGTAAAAAACCGTGACACACAATAGCTTTCATTAACACAATGGGCACCAACCTAGATTACATATGTGAGCACCAACTCACAAAGAGCACCAACTCACAAAGAGCACCAACTCTCCTTGAAGCACTAGCTCCGTTCAGCTGAAGCACCAACCTCAATTTGAGTACTAACTCAAAAATACACATCTCAAAATAACATACTCCACAATTTATAAGAGTAACATCGAGCTTTTTCAATCCTTGTGTTATGCATATAGTAACACAACTCCTTACATCCTCTTCAACTCAAAAATCACATTCCAGGTATGAACTCATTCACCACTATCTTTAGTTTCTTGGCCTTGATGCTATATCATTAGTTTTTTTACACCAAACTATAATAGGGTATATCTTTGCCAATACCCATGTTTCCTTCAATAATAAATTCTCACCAAAGACATAATTAAAAGCACTTCACACCATTTAAGACATTTACTGCTTGATAATCGCTATTGCAAGGAACCTCACAACACACCCACTAGAAGAGTCTTCAATGCCCTGCTATATATAAAACTTCTCATCTAACTCATCACAACAAATTAAACAACATTGTTCCACTCAACGACATGCATTGACTTATTTAGGAGATATGTTATTGACTAATTAAGATGAGATTTGAAAAGGCACACCCTATCTTTGAGCACAAGCTATTCTTTTCTTCCTTTCCTTTTTGTTTCAATTTGTTCTTCTAACTTGCTTTCTAATATGATTTTCCCCGATCGTACCTATTTTTCTTCTTTCCACCTAGTAATTTGATTACACTACACCTAGTTAGAATCAACTCATCAACATTAGGAGGGTTTTGCATGTTATGTAAACTAGCCTTGTAGCCTCAAATCAAAAAGTGTTTACTCTATGAAATTGTCTCTCATTCCACACCTTAGAGTCTCACCTCCTAGTTTCCCAATTTCAGGCTCTCAACATACAATATGATGCAAACAAGTGATTTGAGAACACAGCCCATGAACAACTCCAACAACAAGCCAATTACGGTAATTACCCATGTTGTTTATGCCCTTGACCTCAAACCTTGAATCCCTATCACTTACCAATTTTGTCACCATAACTTCACAAAACACAATGTTGTGCAAAACATGGTTGAAGTACAAATGGTCTAGCTATATCAATTACCTCTAGTTGACTTTATTGGAACTACCAATTTGCATCCCTAACCTTAATATGTTACAAATTAAGTGAGACCGGTCTTGAGGGAAACTCCATGGTTAAGCATGCTTGAGTCAAAACAAACTTGGATGGGTGACCTCTTGGGAAGTCCAGAACCTTTGTGAGCATCACCTTGATACAATGAGTGCTAAGAGGACCATTCGTGCTTATATGAAATGGACCAACAAGTTTGACACAAAACACAATTTAATTCTAATAAAATATCATTTTGTTTACACATTTACAAATAGGTTCCACTATATTTCAAATGTAGTAAGTGATGAGTACATAGTTATACTGAGAGGGGAGGATGGGGGTCAATCAGTATAAGTTATAATAATAATTTTTATCTTTTCAAACTTAGTACCATAAACATATCAATTGCATAATAACAACATTTAGTTAACATCAATAATCATACACATGAGAACACAATAAGACATGAAATTTACGTGGACATCCTTATGGGAGAAAAACATGACACAATCTCGCTTTTATATAAATTCTTCTTACAACTTTGTAGGAAACAACCTACTAGAGGTACCAATCGCTCTTTCAATTTGTGACCACTAACCCACTAGAGGCACCAACCCCTCGTTCAATTTGTGAGTACCAACCCACTAGAGGCACGCACCCTCATTCAATTTGTGAGCACTAGCCCACAAGAGGCATCCACCCTCATTCAATTTGTGAACACTAGCCCACTAGAGGCACCCACTCCCATTCAATTTCTCTTCACAAATTCTGCTATGACTTTGGTGACCAATCTGCAATAATTCTGATTACAAATCTACCACAAACTGATTATAAATCTCGCTTCAGAACTTTTCTCAATTCTGCCTTGAAAGCTCTCATTTATTTTCTCCACTATGCTTCATTTCTCCAAATACTCTTCTTACAGTTTTCTCTTCATTTGCTGGTGTATTTGGTATGTTTGTTTGTTCTACTCTCCTATTTCATCACTTCTCAAATGCCTTTTATATCTTCAATGATCTCATGAATGTAGATGTCTTTTGTCAAAAGAGATAACTCTTACTAAATAACATATCTACTTCATACTCATTTCTTACACCCTTCATATCTTTTTATTCAACACTTTTTACTCCACAAATATCACTCACATCTTGTATCTTTATATCTTCATGAAATGATGCCTCTTAGAAAGGAAACAGCTATTTGAATGGATGTGTCTTTTAGTTAACAAATCTGTCTTGATCATGTATATATCTCCCTTACAAATCTACCTTGTCTATATATTTATTTCTTTACGAAATTCTCTTCTCCTCAAGTTCTGCTATAAGTTTGTTCAAAAATCTGCTATAATATTTCCCATAAATTTGCCATAATGTCTACCTTTAAATTCACTCTAACACTCCTCACAATCACTTCATATAATCTGCACATATACTCCTTAAAATCTGCTTTTCACATGCATTAATGATACATTTCTATGTCTTCCACACACATCTCTCACTTCTTCCACATCATATTCTACACATGCCACAAAATTGATATCTTCATCTCTCCATGAAGAGAGGCATCTCTTAGAAAAGAGACAACCCTTTGAAAAGATAGCACCCTTATTCAATAATCTTACCTTTTATAAACTAGTCGCTGCTCTCTAAACATTTTATTTATCTTCAAATATTTATTGTGATATTTTTCTATATTTTATTTTCATCACACTACACAACAAACTTGATGCAATTATTTCCAGATATTTTCTTTCTCAAATCTGCATACTATACACGGGTCTGTTTTGTATTTTATATTACATATTTTACAGTCACACCACTCACACTTTTTCCATAACTCACAAAATCTTTTATATTTTCATATCCTAGTGAAATGATGCATCTCTTGTGTAAGAGAGCTAACCCTTATAAAAGTCGCTACCTTTTCATTATCCATTATTTGTCTTAATCAATAGCCTCTCAATGTTGTTTATTATCTTCAACATATCTTTAAACTATATTACTGCCTTTGTGCACTTTCATAGGGTTTGTCCCTTTGAGGAGGATAATCGCTGCCTTTTATATCAAATGATTACCTTCTAATAAACATTAAGCTTCTTGAATGGACTCACGAGATCTTATATATTTTCTGCACCTTATTCAATGTTAATTGCTGCTCCTCCATCCATCTCACTTTAATTTAAATCAGTCTTGCATATATTCCAATATGATGAGGGGTCGACTTGCATTCTTGAACAACCATTAACTTATATTTTTGGCCTCTCCATTCATTCTTTATCTGGGATACTTCAGATACCGATTAGTGGCCTTTGGCCTTCAAATGATCATTCATATGCCTTTGACATCAATGACAATATTGCCAACAGTCAACTGAAAGAAAGCAATATTAAGATAGTGTTCCAGCTCCTGCTGCAACCTGCACTAATGCACATGATAAGTTTTCCTCACAAAAAAGATTATTGTGTATCTAATTCTTCAAACATCTTGCCAACAACGTTAGAAAAGACGAAGCTTATTATACCATCTCTTTTTACATATCTAACATATTCTGATATTCATAATCTTGCCATTTGTATGATATTAGGTTAATGGACACGCAGCATGGTATACAGAGAAGCTCTTTCACACCAATACTTCTGCCTTTGAAACCACAATAAGATGAATACCTAGAATCTCATGAAAACCTACTTCATAACATAGAAAGTGTGTCAATCTCAAAAGCAAAAACGAAAGGTATGCAAAAAATAATTTGGTTAACTTTATTTTTTCAACAATGACCATTGTTATATTCTAAACATTACAATTTATAAGGTCATATGCATCTATTTTAGTCCTAACGGAAACAAATTTATTTTGATTGCTTATTCAATTCAGTAGCTTCTGGCTTTGATTGTGTATGTATTTATAGCATCAACATTTCAGATCACACTCCGTAATCCATCATCAAGATGTGAGAGAGTGCAAGAAATGTAAAATTACGAGGACTAACTCAAGAGGTATATGAGGAGGGCGGGAGGGAGAGGGGGCACGCAAAACGAGGATTAGAGATGCAAAAATATATGGCTAAATAAGAAGGCCAAAATAAATGACAAGAGTCAAAGAGAAATAAAGAGAACAAGTTCAAAAAACACAATAAAAACAAGGAAAAGAAGTCAAAAACACTAGGTAATAAAAAGCAATCATAAAAGAGAAAAAAGATACAAAGGATGCACTAAAATATATTAACAATTAGTATATATAAATACATTGGCTATATATACTAAATGTAAACAATATAAAAATACACATGTACTATGTATAAATATGTAAAAATGCACATACTGTACATAAAAAATACATATATAGAGATCCATATATCTGATGTACATAGTTTATATACACACACCTATACTATATATAAATATGTATAAAAATACAAATATACTTTATATAGTACATACATATTTATACTATATATAGTGTATACACTATCTACTATATTTGTATTTTTATACATAATTATATATACTATATAGTACATGTGTTTATATATATACATTACATTTATAGGATATATGAATCTATATATGTATACAATGTGTACTTTAATTTTTTACATATTTATACTAAGTACATGTGTGTTTTATATTGTTTATATTTATTATACATACCTAAAGTATTTATATATACTAATTGTTTATATATTTTAGTGCATCCTTTATATCTTTTTTCTCTTTTATGATTGCTTTTTATTGCTTAGTGTTTTTTACTCCTTTTCTTTGTTTTTATTGTGTTTTTTGAGCTTGTTCTCTTTATTTCTCAACTCTTTTCATTTATTTTGGCCCTCTTATCTAGCCATATATTTTTGCATCTCTAATCCTCCTTGCTTCAAGTGCCCCCTCTTCCCCCCCTTCATATACCTCTTGAGTGAGTCCTTGTCTGCCTCTTGTAATTTTACATATCCTGCACTCTCTCATATCCTGATGATGGATAACGGAATGTGATCAGAAACATTGATGCTAAAAATATATACACAATCAAAGCCAGAAGCTACTGAATTGATAACTTTGAT
Organism: Chamaecyparis obtusa; assembly: GCA_027943335.1. Lineage (NCBI taxonomy): Eukaryota > Viridiplantae > Streptophyta > Pinopsida > Cupressales > Cupressaceae > Chamaecyparis > Chamaecyparis obtusa. The sequence goes on from BSBK01000435.1 coordinate 198,324, forward strand.
GATTGCTCATGTGAGTCCTGGCAACAGAAAAATTTGATATTTCTGACCATATATCAATCAGTAACTTATGAATCCAGAATAGTAGATGAATAAAATGTCAACCAAAAAATAGGGGTAAAATAAAGTGGAAACGATCTCAAAAAATTTAATAACAGGTAGCCAGCTTCTGGCAGAAATATAATACTGCAGACAAAACCACACTTAGATTCATATCGGTTGAACTATATAACAAAAGAAAAAGTTGTTCTAACAAATATACAATAATTCTCATGAATATTTAACTTTCTGTTACACATGTTAATTACTAGTTTCTTCTGCAGAATGAAATGCAAGAGTGAGCTGAAAACCTTGCAGTATTAGTTCGATTCAGCTGATTCACTCTCTGTTTGATTGCAGAAGGCTTCCTACCAACCCTCTTTTTGGCACGAGAGGGCTTTCCACTGTAATAGAATCCTGTCAACTCAAGTGCTTCACTGGCCACACCACCCAAAACTGCAAGGACATTTGCAGATTTACTGTAGCAGAATATAATTAGTAACAGCCTAATAAGATATGGAATTCAAGTAAAAATTTGTATTAGTTCAATTCAAGACCTTTTGGCAAATTTATGGAAATCCCAGTGGATAAACTTGAGACGACTTTCTTCCAAAAGAATTTGGTTCAGATATCCAACAGCATTGGCAAACTCTCTACGTAGCATCATTTCCCGAGGCCTCTTCTCAACTGTCTGTCAATATGTAGTGTCTAAGAAACAATAAAGTAAAAAAAAAATAGCTATAGACAACGAACCTGAGTGATCATGATGTCTACTTTTAAAGTTTTCTAGCATTTAACATAAAATGTTGCTCAAATCTTGAACCACATAGTTCATTTGTTTGAACATTATGTTTCATGAGAACTTGAATTATAAAATGTTCATAGAGCATTGCATACCATCCGCAGAGGATACAAATTTAAATAAAGAGAACAGAACATACTTGACATCATATGAAGCATACTTGCAACATGTAACCAGGTCTTAACTTCCTTATATGCGCATTACGGAATGCTTTAGTCAAGTCTCGTGAACTTCAAAGTTCAAACATCAACTTCTTAAAACTACGAAGCACAAATATAGTACTCAGTAAAGTTTTTCTATTTAATATTGAATACTAAAAATAAATAGGTTACTTATATATCACCTAACATAACAACTAAGCTCTGACAAATCATTGCATTCTTTTATCAAAATCCTTCCAAGAACAATCTGTGAACTGTGGAACTGATTGGCAAGAATATAGACTATGATGGTCTGTCATTTCCTTTGGTGCTTATACGGGGCTAGCGTCAATTGCTAACCTTAGTACTGATGAGGATGGTAAAAGTATGGCGTACGTGTTAAATCATGAAGTTTCCTATGGGATGGCATGCTGCTATCTCTATTTTAAGAGCTGTGAGACTGAATCTGTGAAATTTGGAGTCCATACTACTGCGATACTTATGGTGCGAATCAACACAAATACACCAATAAAGCAACACCTAGCTTTTGCATAGAAATTTGGAGAGGGGACGCACCATAACATCCAAGAATCAGCTGTAACATGTGTCTAGATATCATTTAACTAAAATTAGATTACATAGTGATATAACCAACACATATGAACTCCCAGTGAGTCTGAAATCTAACTTTGGGCATGATTAAAGATGTGCATCACTGATGCACACCTAGGATGATATAGAGAATAGTGATGCACACCTAGGATGATATAGAGGATGAATGAGATATAATTAATAGTTCTTTTAGTGAATGCAACTAATGTATATATTATCACAGGAAACATCACATGAAACATTATATTAAAAAGATGTAATGCCCCCTTCTCAAGCATAAACAGTTTGAGAACAATTAGCCTGTTTTTGAGTTTTCTAATAGGTTAATTGGTGGGCAGAGGAGAACTCCGACTTTCTTGGAGTGCACAGGATTGATCAAGCAGTGTTTGTGTTCATGGTATTAAGTTAAGGTAATCTTGGTGAGCCTCATGATATTCTCAAAAAGCAATTCCATCCCTCTAGGAGTTTTCCAAACTTCTTGAAGAAACATGCTACTTTTAGACAAATGCCAAGTTGCTTCAATTCATCATCCTAAATCCTCAAAAACGTTTTTGGTATGATCAGAATTTCATATCTATTTCATTTTGACGCCTACCGCAGCTTGGTTGAATAATTAAATTATTAAATAATTATAATTTAAGTTGTCATGAGGAGAAAATATTTAAAAAGCAACTAAGCTATAATTATTTATTAGAAAATAAAAGTGTGTTAAGTTGTGCCTTTAGGGGAAAACCTAGGCACATGGGAAACTATGCTCTCATAAAAGGTTAATTATATAATTTGTAAAAGAGGAAAACGATTATTTTATTTCCTCTAGAAGGTTAGAAAAGGAGGTTGTGAGCACATTGTTGGGGTTAGACATGATAGGACATTGCTCCTACATTTTGAGAGAGCCTATATTTATGTCTAGTTTTCTTGAGAATGTATCCTCTCGAAAATACTAGTTTCAGGGAGGAAAACCCCCCTAGCTGATTAGAGTGATTTCAAAAAGAATCACCAGTGAGCTGCTAAGTGAAGTTTCCAGTTGTTGTTGCAAGAATGAATGATTTTGATTTGTTTTGATTATGTTGTTTTCTACTATCTTAACCTTGTAATCTTCTATCCTATGCTAGCCATTGCTAGCTGTACCCCTTGAAAATTGCAATGAAAACATTTTGGAGGAGGCAGTTGGAGAGGTGTGGGAATGCTAGTGGACGAGATGCCTCACTTTGGTTGCCCATTTATTCCAGTTTGGAGGTGCCTAGGGTTGGAGATATGGTGCCAAATGTTTACCAGGTCAACTTGTTGGTTATTGGTGAGCATCATTGGATTTTGTATTTACTTTTCATGTTTTATCAGCAACTCTATGAGTTTTTACAAACCTGATGATGTCTACTTTTCATTATCAGTTTGATAATCTATCCTTCCAATGTGTTTGGAAGTGTTACAGAGGAGTTTTGGAGTGTGTTCTCACTAGTTTGCAGTTGGATGGTTTTGGTGTGCTCTTAATCAGCAGTTGATAGTGTGTTCAATTCTAATTTGACAGTTTATTGACAAAACAGAGTGATATCAGACCTGCAATCAGCTCATGTCATCTATCAAGGCTATAATTTGTTGGGTACTTCAGTATTTTATTTATCCATGCTATTTGGTTCATTCTGGGTTGTTGCAACATTCCAGTTTTGTGATCAGACTTCATATCAGAATAAATCAGTAAGCTTATATTACCTAATGATGATTTGAAATGCATTTCATTTTATCTCTAAGATACCGATGCGCCCAGGAAAGCAGCGGAGGTGGAGGCGGATGCGGGCATGGAAGCCCTGTCGATGCCTCCCAGATGCGTCCATCATATGGTTTAATATGGTTTAAAATTAATATGGTTTAATATGATTAAAATTTTCCACTGGGCAAGGCGCGAGACGAACCGTAAGAGATGCAACCTTTACTCCTGCCCCTGCCTTTGCTTCTCCTGCCTTTGGTGCTTATGCCGGTCCTCGGTCAATTGCCTGTGCTTCTATCTATGATGCTGGCTTAGCTTATACCTTTGGTCCTGCTGCTGCCTATGCTGCTGGCTTTGATGTTATCTCCTTTCCCGCTACTGGTCAGGATGGCTATGGGCAAAGAACATAAATGGATGGTACAGAAAGTTTAATATGGTTACAATTTTCCCAAAGAATATAAATTAAAATTAAACCATGATGTGTCCCTCGTCATAAAGTTTTAATATTGATTTCATAATTGCATATTAATATGATGAACCATATTTTTTAATATGGTTTATTGTATTTCTTATTTAATTATATTTATATTTAATATATATTAAATGTATGATTAATATTATAATAAATTTATATTGTAATTCATTTATTTAATGTTATTTATTAAGCTATATATTAAACTATAAATATTAATAATTAATTTTATCAAATTGATTGTAATAATAATTGTCTAGAATTTATTACTATACTTTATCATTCATTTATTGATTCATTTTTTTATTTTTTATTGTATTATTATCAACTTTATTTCAGGGAAGGGGTCATCACATGAACATAGACGTATATGATATGGCTTATTAGTTATTTCAATTTGAATATTTGTGAACTATCAGATATCTTTGTTGCAATAAGGTAGCTTCGGTCAGATATAGAAATGATGATCGATTTGATAATATGTGTGTGTATATATATGTAAGTATGTACTGACATATGTATACACACATATATATATTTGTATTTATATTCATGTCATCATTTGCAATAAATTCTGGAAATCGATGATCACTTATATAACTGATCGAAATCTACTATATTCCAAGTATATTATCGATCTGCATTTAGAGGTTATTACTTGCAGATTATTGGCATTTCATGTTTCATTTAGGATCCTGATCGAGCATCATTATCGGCGATCATTTCCAGATTGGATATTATTTATTTGTGCAAGATAAATAAAGATCGAATTTGGTAAGCATTTTTGTTTATTAAGTAACAAATCCCAATTAGAGATCAGGTGTTTAGTTAAGATGAAAAGGCACAATTCATGAGACATCTCATGAACGGACATGCCTCCATTTTGTGGAGACATGTCCACTAATGGGATGTGTCTCTTCCTTATATATTTAATGCAGATCTGATCCACAATTGGAGACATTGAAATCAATAAATGTTCTTCTCTTGTAGATCGAATACCATTAAATTCAGACTTGTGAATTCATGATCAAAATTTCTCAATATTGATTTGGCATCAACTTCATATTTATCAAGTTCAATATTCTGATTATAATCTGTGAGAAAGTACAGTGATTGTAAGAATCATATTCTGCAAATAGAAAAGCCATAAATAGATCAAATCTAAAAGAAATTTAATCATCTTTAACAATCTTGATCAATGGTGAAGTATCATACTATCAAATGATTTAATTTTGTATATTTCTTGCATTTCTAAGTTTCTTTGCATATATATATATATACACACAAACGCATCTGCATCCCCCCAAAAAACATTCACACATCTGTGCACCCGATTCTTGCATCCGCACCCGAATCGGCAACTTAGTATTATCTTGTAATACCTTGGATGTTAGTGCTGCCATTGGTTTTGTCTTGCACTTTAAGGTATTTGCAAAGCCCATTGAATAAATAGAAGTAGTTGTGATGTAATTGCACTCCATTGAATAAATGAGAATGGCTATGTTGTGTAATTGCACTCCACAGAATAAGTGAGAAGTAATTGTGAATAAGTGTAGAAGTGTTTTCTTTCAGTTCTTGAATCAAGCACAATGCACTCCACTAAAGACATGTAGACTTGGCTGGCTATGCCACCTGGTATGCCTAGTTGATGATTTAACTTCACGTTGCTGCAATTTATTTAATTTGGTGTGGTCTCATACACTGTATACTCTCGCCTTGCCCATCCAGAGAACTGGGCGATTAAAGAGTGATAATGAAATTACAAGGTGGTTATTAAATAAGAAAAAAATATTTTTGTCTTATAGACTGATTGGATTTCAATACACATTGCAGCAAAAACTTAAAAAAAATAGTTACAATAAATTAAAAAGGAGGTTATTGAACATGGAAGCGGATAGTATGTTGGCTCTACGTGCGGGTTGTGTGTCGAGCTAGGGCCTGCGTGCCCTGGCTCAATTTCGGCTCTCCTTTTTCCTTCTTTGGCGATTGGTGGGGGGTTTTCCAACTTGCAAGGGGGGTTTTGCTGCCATTTCAAGCCTATGGACGGGCTTTCTACAGTCACTGTAGGTGTAGTGCAGTGGCTCGGGGGTGAGGCTACCTGCCCCACTCTATTTTCATTCTATTTGGCAGGTTCGTTTGTTTTCATGGAGAATCAAGGGTTATCCTCTTCTCAAGAGATATTTGGGGATTTGGAGATGCAAGACCCCTCTTCTTCGATGCATGCATGTGTTGGGGAGCAAATAGGTAAACCCCAATCTAGGGACGGAGTTTCTTCTTTGAAAGGGAATCTTCGAATCAAAAAGGTGAATGGCTGCCTGGAGAGGTCCCAGGATCGCCCCATTCTGGTTATTCAACCTAAGCAAGTTTCAAAAGATGTTGAATATTGGTGTAACCCTGCCCTCATATTCAAATTCATGGTTCTTCGCCTTTCTTTACCTGTGTTGGAATCTTGAGTGCGTCAGGTTTGGAATCCAAAAGGAAATATGGAGATACTTTTAGTAGCTAATAGCTATTTTCTAGTAATTTTTTCTAGAATGTCTGATAGGAATAGGGCTTTTGAAGGAGGCCCCTTATTTCTTCAACCAAGTGGGGCTTTTCATCAAACCTTGGCATATTGGCTTCAATTGTATTGAGGAGCTCTCCTCTCGAGTGCCTATGTAGGTGCGACTATGGAGGCTTCCGTTAGAGTTCTAGAGGGAAGACATTCTTCACTCAATCTCACTACTTCCTGGAAAACCTATAGGTTTGGACGCAAACTCAAGATCGTAAGGTAATTTGTTATGTGTGCATTTGTGTAGAAGTTGATTTAAATAACCCTTTCCCAAATTCTATGGGAATTTGTATGGGATCATCTTCTTGGATCCGATTGCTGGATTACGAGACTCTTCCATTTAGATGCAAAAATTTGTCATGAATATGGTAGTTTACAGCGAAGATGTCCCAGAAATAAATCTTCCCCCTCGGCAGTTTCCAATCCTCCTCACTCTATTCCTAGGGAGGATAAGGGGAAGGCCCCTATGTCTGATGGACTTGCAAAAAAGGAGGGATTCATTCCTGTTAAGCCCCATAATAAGCGTAGAGGAAAGAAGAGAACCTAGATGGATAGACAAAATGATGGCACTTTTAATAGGTTTGATGTTCTAGATGACTTGGTCCAAGAGGAAGGAATTATAGTTGAACTTTTTTCTGGAGCTAAGGTTCAATGTGAGGTGCAAGATGAGAACACAAAGAAAGAGAATCGGGCTTTATCTCCAAAGAACCAACAAGACAGTCAAATGGTTATGGATTTGCCTTCTCAAGTTCAAGATATCAAGGATCTCAATGGGTCACAAGTTTTAGAGGGTACAGTGGGGATGGCTTTTATTCCCCCTTCTACTAAGGTGGCCTCAGATTTTGTGAAGAGTAACAAAGCTTCTCCTATCTTAGGCCTGCAACAGAAACCCCTTAAAAAGGGGCCCTTAGACATACCTTCAAGGAGTGGACGGAAGACTGATCAGGAGAAGGTCAAGGTCATTGGTGATACATTGGTTGAGTCAGGGTCTATGAAACTCATTGATTCCCATTTCTCCTAACCCCATAAATGATTGTTTTATCATGGAATGTGAGGGGATTGAGCAACATTCCTACACAAAAGGTTGTCCGAAGATTAATTGAAGCTCAATCTCTTGATATAGTCTTTATTCAAGAAACTAAGCTAACAATGGATGGTTTGGCCAATTGTGCTCCTCATGTCTGGCCCCATGGCCATTGGCAAGGAGTTGGTGCTCATGGTAGTTCAAGGGGGGTTGCTTGCTTCTAGAACCTGAGGAAGGTTACCCCCCTTGTGGTGGATTTCTAGTCGTTCTTCCATTTCTATGGTTGCTTCTAGCTTTGAGACTGGAGAAAGATGTCTTTTCTCTAATATTTATGCTCCCACTGATCTCTCGAATAAGTTTTGTCTTTGGTCTCACATCAGTTTTGTTTAGTCCCTGGATCCTTTTCTCCCTTCGATTATGGTTGGTGATTTTATTGTTATTGTTAGCTTAGATGAAAAATGAGGTCAGTTAGTTAGGCTAGACCCTTCTTTGGATCCTTTTCTCCCTTCGATTATGGTTGGTGATTTTAATGTTATTGTTAGCTTAGATGAAAAATGAGGTCAGTTAGTTAGGCTGGACCCTTCTTTGAATTTGCTTAGAGATAATATTGGCTTCTTGAACCTCATTGATGTGAAGCCAATTAATGGTGTCTTCACATGGAATAATGGAAGTGGTGTAGAGGCTATTTCAAAAAGGCTTGATCAATTTTTAGTCTCCTGCTACAAGATGAATGACAAGTGGTCTACTAGCTCATAAATTCTTGATTGGAGGGGCTCTGATCATTGGCCTATCAAGTTTTCTACTGTCTCTTATACAATCTCCAAAAACCCTTCTTTTAAATTTCAATTAATGTGGTTGTGAGATTAGTCTCTACAAGATCTTATGATGGACTGGTGGTATGAAGGGATGCCTGCCCATGGTAGGGCTATTTATTCTTTTGGGAAGAGGCTTCAACATGCGAAATACATGCTTAAGAGGTGGAATACACAATGTTTTGGAAACCTGCATGCTTAGAAGATGGAAGCTCAGTTTAATTTTGATAATGTCACACGTCAGATTCGAGATCAAGAGATGACTTATGATCTTAGTAAAGCTGAGTCCTTAGCTCTTAAGGATTTAGAAGAGAGGGAGTGCGTGTTGAGATTTTCTGGAAGCAGAAGTCTCGAGTTGATTGGCTTCAGGAAGGAGATAGAAATACGGATTTCTTTCATAACTCTATTGAGGCTCAGAGGTATGGGAATTCTATTACCTCTCTCATCTCCTTAGAAGGGGATCAACTCTTCTCTAGTGAAGAAATTTCCAGGGAAGTTGTCAGTTATTTTTCGAATTTGTTCACCAAAGAGGATCATGTAGCAATGGTGGAGGAGAGGGCCATTTTGAATTGTATACACCCTCTGGTCTCCGTTGAGATGAATGATGCTCTCTTGCATCCCATTTTTTTGCTTGAATTGGAGGAAGTGTTTCATATAAAAAAAGGTTAAGGCTCTTGGCCCAAACGGGTTTCCAATTGAATTCTTTCAAGAATTTTGGGAGATTATTAAATTTGATCTTCTAGCAGTAGTTCAAGAATCTCATAGGAATTAACAAATGTTAAAATCTATGAATTCTACCTTCTTGGCTCTCATTCCTAAGGAGGAGGGGGCTAATAGCTTGGATCAATTCAGGCCTATTGCTTTATGTAATGTGATCTACAAGATTATCACCAAATTGATTATTGAAAGACTCAAACCATTCCTCTGTGCTCTAATCTCTATGGAGCAAGGTGGTTTTGTTGGTGGAAGACAGATTTTGGATGGTGTTGTGATAGTGATGGAGGCTATTCATTCTATGGAAACCTCTAAAGAGAAAGCTATGTCTATTAAACTTGACATGGCTAAAGCTTATGACCGGGTGACATGGGATTTCTTACAGAAAATCCTCTTGGCCTTTGGCTTTGAAGAGGAGTAGATGGATTGGGTTCTCAGTTGGGTGACTTCTACCTCCTTTTCAGTTCTTATTAATGGGAAGCCTTCTGAGTTGTTTAGTGCTTCTTGAAGACTTCAACAAGGGGACCCTTTATCTCCCTATTTATTCATTATCATTGCGGAGTGACGTGGTAGATTTATTAAATCTCAAGTAAGGCAAGGTGTCATTCAGGGCTGGAGCTGAAACAATGCTCTACCTCCCTATTCTCATCTTTAGTTTGTGGACGACACTGGTTTGATGAGCATAGCCAGAACCAATGAGGCAGTGAACTTTAGGAGAGCCTTGGATATCTATTTGAAAGCTTCAAGTCAGAGAATTAATGAATATAAATCTTCCATCTATTTCTTTAATATTCCTCGGCTTATTCAAAGAAGGATTGCTAAGATCCTCAAATTTCAGATTGGTTTTCTTCCCTTAATGTACCTTGGGATTCCTTTGGCGTTGGGATCTCACCGTAGAGATTTTTGGCAAGGAATTTTGGACAAATTTTGAAGTAGGTTTAATCATTGGACTTATAAGTGGCTTTCTTCTATTGGAAGAGTGATTCTCTTGAAGACTATGGTGCAGGCTCTCCCCATATATAGGTATTTTGTGCAAGTTCCCCTCCTCCAACTTTGCGAGAGAGTTTGATAGTCTTTCTCGCCAATTTCTTTGGTCTAGCAGTCTTCTTTCCTCTAAGTGGAGTTTGGTCAAATGGGAGTTTGTCTGTAGACCAAAGCATGCTAGGGGCCTCGGTCTTCGATCTATTGCTTTGGTTGTCAAGACCTTGGTGGCCAAGTTGTATTGGAGGTGGTGCAACAATCAGGATCAAGACTCGGCCAAGATTCTAACCTACAAGTACCTTCCAAGGGTTAATAGCCATGATGTGTCGCGTCTTACTTTGACAGGCAGGGGATCTTGTATCTGGGACACTCTTAAAAAGGGAGCTCAGCTTATTAAGGATGACCTTTTTTGGATCTGTAATAGAGACTCTAATGCTCTGCTTTGGCAGGACTCTTGGGATGGTCACCCTCTTATTCTTTCTAGCTTCCCTCAGCTTCATCCCTTTGCATTATTTTAATTGTTGTTGGGTGGGTTAAGGAGGAGAATTTTAAAATGATTAGACGTACAGGTCAGGTGGAGGTGACTTGCTAGAAGGATCCACAAGAGTGGCCCCTAAGTGGCTCTGTTGAGGATCGTGTTGAATTGGCTAATATATTGGAGGGTGGGTAATGCAGTTCCCTTAAAGAGAGAGACACTCTGGCTTGGAGTCCCAGCCGAAAAGGAAAATTTATTGTTGCTGAAGGTTATGCTATGTTAAACAAGCAATTGTATGGTCTAGCAGATGTGCCCTGGTGGAAGAAGGTATGGAACAGCTCTTCTTGGCCCAAATGTAATTTTTTCTTATGGTTGGTTGCTCAGATGAAATGCCTCACATGGGAGAATCTTCGCAAGAGAGGTTTTCAGGGACCCTCTATTTGTTTCCTTTGTTTGCACAATGAGGAATGCAACTCCCATTTGTTTTTTCTATGCCCTTTCTCTAGAGAGATCTGGCATAGGTGGTGGGAGGCATGGCAACATGCCTGTATTCATGCTACCTCCTTAATTGAACTCTCGGAGAGTTTGGGTAGACCTCTAACGAAGACATTTTTTCTTCAGGTGGCTTGGGCTATTGGGCCTGCTTTTTTTATCTAGAACCTTCAGTTGGAAAGAAACTATAGCGTTTTTTGTGACTCCAAATTGGGGAGTTCTCAGTTATGGCAGAAGATAGTTAGCAGGGTTTAAGAGACTATCTCTGCAAAGTGTGATATGTCTGAAAATGTTGATCCTGGTGCTTATGCTATTGTAAGGAATCTAATCTTGGGGGATAGTAGAGTGGGTTGCACTGCTAGCAAAAAACCCTGACATGTTAAGCAGAGGATTTGTAGAGATGGGAGGTGGATACCTCCTCCTGTTGGGGTCTTGAAGATTAATACAAATGGGTCCTCTCGTGGGAAGCTAGGACGTGCTGACATTGGAGGTATAGGTAGAGGTAATGATGGAGGTGTTTTTTTCTTCTCTATTTATAAAGGGCAGCACTCTAATAATTTGATGAAGGCTCTTGCTATTAAGATTGCAGTTGAGAGAGGGTATTTTTTAGGATGGAAGAGAATTATCTGTGAGTCAGATTCTCAAATTATAGCGGATATGCTGAACAAACAGAGTTTGAATGATGTTAGTCGGCAATTAGCCTTGGTGGTTACACAGATTTTAAGTCTGTGCAATTCCTTGGACTTTGTCTCTTTTTGTCATATCCCCAAAAAGTGGAATAGAGTGGCTGACTGTTTGGCCAAATGGGCTTCCGAGAATGTACATGGTTGGGATATTGAAGGAGGGATGGTTTACTCTTTGATTATCTTGATACCTTAGAGAGGTTAATGTTGGAGGACAGGAATATGTAGTATTGGTGTTGGTGGATTTTGTTGGGAACTTTTTATGTTCCTATCTTGGTGGGCCTGAGGCCTTTGCTTTATATCTCTGTTTTGATTGAATTAATCTTTGCCCCTTCAAAAAAAATTTGGAAAGGAGGATATCATTCTGACATTCTCTTGTGTGATCTTTTGATTAAATTTCAACATCTCACTATCAAATTAATACGAGAACTTCAATAAAGTAACACTTTGTTTTTGCATATAAATTTGCAGATGGAATGCACCATAAACTCCAACAATCAGCTGTAAAATGTGTTTAACTTTTATTTAACTAAAATTAGATTGCATGGTACCACTCCATAGGAATGTCTAAAGAGTCTAAACTCTAAACTTTGGGCTTGGTTACAGATGTGCATTCTGTTGTTAACCCAAGACAATGATCAATAAAATAAATGAGATGAAACAAATAGCTTTTTGACTAGTGCAATAAGATACTTCATTGATGATGGATCATGAGAATGATCCAAAATGTTGATGCTAAAAACTACTACAGAGTTTAATCCAGAAGCACTCCTAAGCAAGCTACTTTCCATTTCTACAGAGCAATGTATATAATGTATATTATCATAGAAACATCTCACAAGGCATTGTATATACTATAATTAAGGAATAAACCTTCTGTCTTCTAACTGATCAGATTTCAATACATATTGCAAAAAAACAAACAGTATTCAACATAAATTAAAATGGTTATCAATCTGGCATTCCCTTATGTGGTCTTTTGATCCAATTCCAACATCGCATAGTCATATTAACATAGTCAAGTTTCAAGGAAAATTTTAGATAATAGAAACAGGAAATATATAAAGTCATAGACACTCCAATTAAAAATTTAAAAACAATAGTAGAATAGATACCTTGATCAAATTCAAGACAATTATTGGATTGCCGTATCGCTTGGCAAGATCCTCAAAGTGCAGCTTTGTTGCTTGATAAGTTGGATCGTATCTCTGTACTGTAGTATTGAAAGCATTGAGTTAAACCTTCTACTAGACACAAGTAAATGAAAATATGCTTCAAGCATTCCCTTATGAGGACTGAAAAGTTATGAACTATAATTCTTGAACGACAAACCAAAATATATTCACCTACATATAATGTCAGGTTTTGGACTCAGACGTGAAGCTTCTTGGGACCAGAAAAGTGGTATAGATCCCCTCATCTGGACAACAGAGCTCATTTTCCCTTTCCCAGTCCCTGCATCCTCATCAAGAACAATTTGTTCTGTCTCCACATCATTTGCTACCCTACCCAGATCATTGACTCCTCTTTTCAGGTACCTGCATCATGAGTAGAAACAGAATAACTACAAATGGGGACAGGTAAAAAGAATGAAAAGCAATGTCCTACTATGGTATAGGCAACAAATGTAGAACCCATGTTTGACGTACGATAAAAACAAAAGTGCATTGATAAAGGAATGATTAGTTCCCTACATTATTTTGTACTAAACAGAGGTTAATTAGATTTATGTGGTTTATTTGAACATTGTGACTAACGAAACCATCACCTATGCATATTCTCTAAATGTATAGACTGTATCTGTAATGCCCCCTTTTGGGATATATCCGATTTTGCCCAAAAATAACAATTCCAACAAATACAATTTATTACAAATAGAATTGTATAATTAAATTAAATAATTGTAAAGCCAATTTAGATCAAGTATCTGTGATTGTATTCAGATAATCTAATTAAAATCAAAGTATCCTAAAAATTATTCATATCTATATCATAGCTTATTCCCATAATCAACCATATTAGGAATCTGATGGAAAAGCTTGATAGGAAGCTGGGAGACTGCCTTCCTCAACCAAGCCCAAGGGCACAGAATGAAACTCAAATCCATTTGGCCCCTTGGCCTACAAGTATGGCAGGACCTTCCATCCATCTCAGGGTTGCATACTTGATGAGGGAAATCAGGTAAATAATTATCCTGTATTTCTTGGTAGATTGGCAATTTGATCATATAAGTAAGTTTTAAAAGCTTCCTATCAGATTTATGTTAAATAAATAAAATCATACTTGCATACTAATTATTTCCCTTACTATTATAGAGTGTTGTTCTTAATTTCTAACTCAGGTTTATTTCTGAATTATTCTCCAGATCAAATTTGATTGATATTTATTCTTATTTCTGCTGAAGTCATTTATTCCTTCCTTCCTTCCCCTTCTCAACTGAATTGATCTCCCTTTATATCTTCAAAGGTGGAGGGAAAGATTAAGTCTTTTCCTAATGTTCATGACCCTTGCAGAGATGCACCTCTTCCAAACTAAGCACTGCCCTAATCACTTCCTTTAGTGCTTTTAAACAATTACTACTCGGCCCTTTAAATAATTGTATATCCCTTAAACTGGTTGGCTCCCCCTTTCAATAAAATGCTAATAATTAAACTCTTTTAGTCTCTGCATCTGGGTCAGCCCCTCGCATTGAACACCTATTACTATTTATTTTATTGGCTGGTTCATAATTATGCTCTCGTGGTCAGCCCCCTTTTTCAATTGCTGATAATTAATTTATCCTTAGTCGGCCTCTCACATGGAAAGCTATTATTTCTATATTTCAATGCCTAGGTTTTACTTATAATGCTGTGATCTGTTTTGTAATGCAGTGTTCTCAGTGGGGAAATGACATTGATCTAAGCTCACGGCAATTAAGTACCTTGTCATATCTAACAAGAATCAAGCCTACATGTTGGAGACCATGTGTGTCTTGACTATATTAACTCTGTATGTCAGTACTTTGAATTCCAAATTGTCAGAGAAGAACATTACCAAGAAACTGAATGTCATGTCTCTGTTTCACATATTCTGTCAAGCTGGTTTGAAGACAGACCCAAACAAGACAAGAGTGCTTCTTCAAAGAAAGATACCTCAGACCACACATGTTATAATTTTTTTCCCTTGGTCATGGGGGGAGTTAGAGGAGTTTCATAGAAGAAAAAAAAAACTTGCAAAAACATCATAGTCTTTCATCTGGACAAAAGAAAGGCTAAAACTATTTCAAATCTTGGAATCAAAAATCACGTACTCTGGCCCACTCAAATTGGAATAAAGAGTTTTATGTGCATGTCAATGCTTTTGAGTACAACATAAGATGTATGCTAGCCAAAAAGAAACTAACATGTTCACCCATACTATGTATTCCACAAGCAAACTCCTACAAAGAACAAAAGTCAACTGCATCACAACCAAGAGAGATGCCTCAATATGGAATACTCAGTCTAAAAATTGAAGCATTACCTATTTTCCACAGCTCTCATTTTTTATGTTGGCAATCAGGCTTTGCTATACTTAGTGAATAGAGCTAGTCATTAATGGATAGGCCCAATCAAATTGGAATAAAGAGTTTTATGTGCATGTCAATTCTTTCAAGTATGATATAAAACGTATGCTGGCCCAAAGAGAAACTCACATGTTCAGCCATCCTATGTATTTTGCAAGCAAACTCCTATAAAAAGAAAACGTCAACTGCATCACAACTGAGAGAGGCCTCAAATATGGAACACTCAGTTCAAAAGTTGAAACACTACCTATTTTCCAGAGTTCTCATTCTTTATGTTGGCAGTCGGGCTTTTCTATGCTTGGTAAATAGAGCTAGTAATCCGTCACTTTTAAGAGAACCCTACGATGGAAAGTGTGGTCTCGATAATAAAGCCTTGAGAAGTCTCCTGAGGAGTCCCTAATGACCTGCTTGAAGCCCAACTTACCATGAAAAGATTGGGCATTTCTTGTAAAAAGTCAATTTCTGTAAGCTATAAGCTAAACAGAGCAGAAGAAAATAATATGTCCCAGATGTGATAGCTGACAAACCAAGTCCCTCCAACCTTGTGTCACGTGGAAGTCGCAGGATTTCTCATAGAAATCTAGGGATAATTGGTGGGAAGTCACATTGAGCTAGATGTAGCTGCTAAGAAAGTATTATCTGCAGGTGCTTGTATGTTTTTTTTTCCAATTAGGTTATGGTATGGCTCGTAGATAAAATACATGTCAAAAAAATAGGAAGTTGTTGGCTAGGAACTTCATAACCTTGTATCCATGCTGTTAAATTTTAGTTTCGGATCTAACTATTTACTAATAATGAGGAAATAAATGTAATAATGAATAACTAAAACACAAACACAACACAAGAATTACCCTGGGAAACCTCCCTTGTGGAGGTGAAAACCCAGCAATCAGTTTGAAGTATTTTATTAAGTCCAGATATAACTTACAATGTTCAGCCTCAATAATGAATCAGACCTGAAGGTGTAATGAACAGTGATCTGTATGCAATCAGATCTAGATGATAGCTTGATCAATCACCATGGAGCAGAGGAAGGTAGTTAGTCTTCTACAAGAGTTGCTGCTGTCGTAGATGGCAGAGATAGATGATCTTATACCCAGGCATGTAACAGCAAATTCTCAGTGAGATCACAATCACCTTCAACTAAGCAGTTCTTAATGTAGCACCTTCTGATTTTCGCACTTGAACTTTGTATGTTGTAGATCTATATCAAACAGCCTCGATCATGAGCAAGGTGAATTCGGATTTGATGATGGAGAACATCCTGTAGCAGAGACTGATTTTCGAATGTCAAGACTGAATATCGAACTTGCAGAGATATTTCGCTGTCTGAGTTTAAATGCCGAAAAAATTGTGTTTTGAATGACAAGAGTGGAGCTCCTTATATATCAGATCTGCCTTGAGTCAGCCAACCAAATTGTGGCGCCAAGAATTTGAGTCGGCCCACACGTTTTAGAAAATGGACCCAAGAATTTCGATAACTTTAAATTTTAAATTAAAGATATAAAATTTTGATTTTAATTTATTAGCTAGAATCGACTAGCTACACGTTAACACTCCCTCTTAGCTAGGAGAGATCTAGCTATTACCTTAACTTTCCATCGTGCCTACTCGCAGAGGATGGATGCATACTTGTAAGAACAAATCAACCATACCCATCATGCCTACTTGCAAAGGATGGAACCAAAGCAATCCACCATACCTACTCACAGAGGGTGGAACCATCATGCCTACTCGCAGAGGATGGTCAAGAATATCCACCGTACCTACTCGCAGAGAGTGGAAGAGGACAAGCCTCAAAAGATCACCTTGCATTGCCTGCAAAGGGTGATTGCCACCGTACATTGCCCGCAGAGGGTGGACTTCAATACAACACCACCTTACATTGCCCGCAGAGGGTGGACTTATAAGAATTATTACAACACCATCTTGCATTTCCCGCAGAGGATGGACAAAATTAAGATTTACAATTCCACCTTGCATTGCTCGCAAAGGATGGACAAAATTAAGATTTACAATTCCACCTTGCATTGCCCGCAGAGGGTGGTTACAATCATCTTCACTTAAGGAAGATTAAAACAACAAGATACAATGTCCACCTTGCATTGCCCGCAAGAGTGGTATACAAGATACATCAATGAGGCTAAGGCTCCCTCTTAGCAGTAGTTGAGCCCTACATAACTTCCAAAGCACTCGGACATCCTTCAAGTGACAGAAAAATCAATCCCAATAGCTTCTCTTGAAGAAGCAATATACCCTGATTCTGAAGCATTCCAACCAATTGACTATTCAACCAATTTCCTGTACTTAGAGTTAGGAAATCATATACTCAACCTTCCAAGTTAGTTCAAAAATCAATAGATCCAAGATTACTGAGCCAAAAGAAACACTTCTAATTCAAGCGAGTTACCATCACATTACCACATAGGTTAGACTATACCAAACTCAAGTAAGATGAGAAAGTGTGTGACTCCCTCTTAATCCTCACCCCTGCACAACTAAAAGAAATCTACAACACATCCTTTCCCTAAAGTTAGTTTCAACAAAAATAGTTAGATCTCAAACAACATTGATTCTAAACTATCTAACACAAAATACTTAAAGGAGAAAGTCTTCCTTATCTTCAAGGTTGACAACTTCGCTTGGGTTAGCCATTTGTTGAAAGAGTTGAACCTGACAATCCCAGGCATAGTGGCCAAATTTGTTACATTTGAAGCACTGGATATGAGAGAGATCTCTTGGCTTCTTCCTTGAGCTGTTAGCATCATAGGATCTGAAATCGATGTTCCTCTTGAAGTTGTTCTTCTTCCAATGATCACCTTTGATCGATTGAGTAGCAAGAATTAAGTTTTCTTCATTACGGGTAGACTTGATCCCTCTTGATATGAGCCTAGATTCCTCTTGAATGCAGTCAGCACGAAGGAGTTCAAAGGAGGGAAAGTTACCTCTACCACTTAAACCTTGAATGAAGGGTTCCCATAAGGGAGGGAGACCATTGAGTGCAAGCATGACGAGATCCTTGTCTACAACTTCACTATCAATAGTACTTATTTTATCTCTTAATTCTGAAATCCTCATGAAGAACTCCATGACTGACTCATCCTCTTTCATTTTGATTTGAAGTAAGTCTCTTCTTAAGGTAAGTGCTTGGCTCATGTTGTTTACTTCGAACATATCTTCCAATTGTTTGAACATATCTCTAGCTGAAGACATCCTCAAGATGACAGGAACAATATGATCTCTGACAGAATCTATTAGGATCTTCTTGGCTTTGATAGCTTTCTTCTTTAATTGACTAAGCATTTCCGGATCTATGGGTGTTTCAACTTTTTCACTTTGAACAAATTCCAGTAAGTCATGTTCTTCAAGAGCAATCAAAATTCGTGCTTTCCAAGAGATGAAGTTGAGAGGACCTTCAAGTCTATCTTCCACCTTCAATCCTGTCACCACTGTGACACAAGAAGGAAACACACAAAGACAACAAATCTAAAGAATACAAGTTAGATCTGATACAGTTAGCAAGAACTTGGGACCTGTCAAATCTGATTAGTTCAATATGAACTTGGCTCTGATACCATGTTAAATTTTAGTTTCAGATCTAACTATTTACTAATAATGAGGAAATAAATGTAATAATGAATAACTAAAACACAAACACAACACAAGAATTACCCTGGGAAACCTCCCTTGTGGAGGTGAAAACCCAGCAATCAGTTTGAAGTATTTTATTAAGTCCAGATATAACTTACAATGTTCAGCCTCAATAATGAATCAGACCTGAAGGTGTAATGAACAGTGATCTGTGTGCAATCAGATCTAGATGATAGCTTGATCAATCACCATGGAGCAGAGGAAGGTAGTTAGTCTTCTACAAGAGTTGCTGCTGTCGTAGATGGCAGAGATAGATGATCTTATACCCAGGCATGTAACAGCAAATTCTCAGTGAGATCACAATCACCTTCAACTAAGCAGTTCTTAATGTAGCACCTTCTGATTTTCGCACTTGAACTTTGTATGTTGTAGATCTATATCAAACAGCCTCGATCATGAGCAAGGTGAATTCGGATTTGATGATGGAGAACATACTGTAGCAGAGACTGATTTTCGAATGTCAAGACTGAATATCGAACTTGCAGAGATATTTCGCTGTCTGAGTTTAAATGCCGAAAAAATTGTGTTTTGAATGACAAGAGTGGAGCTCCTTATATATCAGATCTGCCTTGAGTCAGCCAACCAAATTGTGGCGCCAAGAATTTGAGTCGGCCCACACGTTTTAGAAAATGGACCCAAGAATTTCGATAACTTTAAATTTTAAATTAAAGATATAAAATTTTGATTTTAATTTATTAGCTAGAATCGACTAGCTACACGTTAACACTCCCTCTTAGCTAGGAGAGATCTAGCTATTACCTTAACTTTCCATCGTGCCTACTCGCAGAGGATGGATGCATACTTGTAAGAACAAATCAACCATACCCATCATGCCTACTTGCAAAGGATGGAACCAAAGCAATCCACCATACCTACTCACAGAGGGTGGAACCATCATGCCTACTCGCAGAGGATGGTCAAGAATATCCACCGTACCTACTCGCAGAGAGTGGAAGAGGACAAGCCTCAAAAGATCACCTTGCATTGCCTGCAAAGGGTGATTGCCACCGTACATTGCCCGCAGAGGGTGGACTTCAATACAACACCACCTTACATTGCCCGCAGAGGGTGGACTTATAAGAATTATTACAACACCATCTTGCATTTCCCGCAGAGGATGGACAAAATTAAGATTTACAATTCCACCTTGCATTGCTCGCAAAGGATGGACAAAATTAAGATTTACAATTCCACCTTGCATTGCCCGCAGAGGGTGGTTACAATCATCTTCACTTAAGGAAGATTAAAACAACAAGATACAATGTCCACCTTGCATTGCCCGCAAGAGTGGTATACAAGATACATCAATGAGGCTAAGGCTCCCTCTTAGCAGTAGTTGAGCCCTACATAACTTCCAAAGCACTCGGACATCCTTCAAGTGACAGAAAAATCAATCCCAATAGCTTCTCTTGAAGAAGCAATATACCCTGATTCTGAAGCATTCCAACCAATTGACTATTCAACCAATTTCCTGTACTTAGAGTTAGGAAATCATATACTCAACCTTCCAAGTTAGTTCAAAAATCAATAGATCCAAGATTACTGAGCCAAAAGAAACACTTCTAATTCAAGCGAGTTACCATCACATTACCACATAGGTTAGACTATACCAAACTCAAGTAAGATGAGAAAGTGTGTGACTCCCTCTTAATCCTCACCCCTGCACAACTAAAAGAAATCTACAACACATCCTTTCCCTAAAGTTAGTTTCAACAAAAATAGTTAGATCTCAAACAACATTGATTCTAAACTATCTAACACAAAATACTTAAAGGAGAAAGTCTTCCTTATCTTCAAGGTTGACAACTTCGCTTGGGTTAGCCATTTGTTGAAAGAGTTGAACCTGACAATCCCAGGCATAGTGGCCAAATTTGTTACATTTGAAGCACTGGATATGAGAGAGATCTCTTGGCTTCTTCCTTGAGCTGTTAGCATCATAGGATCTGAAATCGATGTTCCTCTTGAAGTTGTTCTTCTTCCAATGATCACCTTTGATCGATTGAGTAGCAAGAATTAAGTTTTCTTCATTACGGGTAGACTTGATCCCTCTTGATATGAGCCTAGATTCCTCTTGAATGCAGTCAGCACGAAGGAGTTCAAAGGAGGGAAAGTTACCTCTACCACTTAAACCTTGAATGAAGGGTTCCCATAAGGGAGGGAGACCATTGAGTGCAAGCATGACGAGATCCTTGTCTACAACTTCACTATCAATAGTACTTATTTTATCTCTTAATTCTGAAATCCTCATGAAGAACTCCATGACTGACTCATCCTCTTTCATTTTGATTTGAAGTAAGTCTCTTCTTAAGGTAAGTGCTTGGCTCATGTTGTTTACTTCGAACATATCTTCCAATTGTTTGAACATATCTCTAGCTGAAGACATCCTCAAGATGACAGGAACAATATGATCTCTGACAGAATCTATTAGGATCTTCTTGGCTTTGATAGCTTTCTTCTTTAATTGACTAAGCATTTCCGGATCTATGGGTGTTTCAACTTTTTCACTTTGAACAAATTCCAGTAAGTCATGTTCTTCAAGAGCAATCAAAATTCGTGCTTTCCAAGAGATGAAGTTGAGAGGACCTTCAAGTCTATCTTCCACCTTCAATCCTGTCACCACTGTGACACAAGAAGGAAACACACAAAGACAACAAATCTAAAGAATACAAGTTAGATCTGATACAGTTAGCAAGAACTTGGGACCTGTCAAATCTGATTAGTTCAATATGAACTTGGCTCTGATACCATGTTAAATTTTAGTTTCAGATCTAACTATTTACTAATAATGAGGAAATAAATGTAATAATGAATAACTAAAACACAAACACAACACAAGAATTACCCTGGGAAACCTCCCTTGTGGAGGTGAAAACCCAGCAATCAGTTTGAAGTATTTTATTAAGTCCAGATATAACTTACAATGTTCAGCCTCAATAATGAATCAGACCTGAAGGTATAATGAACAGTGATCTGTGTGCAATCAGATCTAGATGATAGCTTGATCAATCACCATGGAGCAGAGGAAGGTAGTTAGTCTTCTACAAGAGTTGCTGCTGTCGTAGATGGCAGAGATAGATGATCTTATACCCAGGTATGTAACAGCAAATTCTCAGTGAGATCACAATCACCTTCAACTAAGCAGTTCTTAATGTAGCACCTTCTGATTTTCGCACTTGAACTTTGCATGTTGTAGATCTATATCAAACAGCCTCGATCATGAGCAAGGTGAATTCGGATTTGATGATGGAGAACATCCTGTAGCAGAGACTGATTTTCGAATGTCAAGACTGAATATCAAACTTGCAGAGATATTTCGCTGTCTGAGTTTAAATGCCGAAAATGGATCAAATTGTGTTTTGAATGACAAGAGTGGAGCTCCTTATATATCATATCTGCCTTGAGTCGGCCAACCAAATTGTGGCGCCAAGAATTTGAGTCGGCCCACATGTTTTAGAAAACGGGCCCAGGAATTTTGATAACTTTAAATTTTAAATTAAAGATATAAAATTTCGATTTTAATTTATTAGCTAGAATCGACTAGCTACACGTTAACACATGCAGCCTCAAGAATTGTTGAGAGAGGTGGATTGGACTTTTAAGCTCTTTGATGAATCTAAGTGGACTGAAAAGATGCAAGTATATTGAAGTGGTCACAGATCACCCTACCAAGGGTCGAAAGCTCAATCTCCACCTAACAAAACAACCACTTGCATAACCATGCTATTGGAAAATTTTAACAAGGTCCAGATAATTCTGGCCTCACACTGCAAATGAGATCATCTAGAATCTGACTAAAGTGTTCAAGATATTTCATTGCTTGTCGACTATAATGTCAACCATCAATACTTACACAAGCATTAGGCAGATGATCATTCAAAAATTGACAATACTTTTTATATTGTTTTATCATCTAATTTTGAAACTATTGAACTAATTGGATGGATCACTAATAAGGAAACTACAGAACAAGCAATGCCAGAATCAACCTTAAGCTTTAAAGGCAAGATCTAGAAGCAAACTGAAGGTATAGCTATGGGATCAGCCTTGCATTTTCATTGAGAAATTATTTATGAGAAGATTTTGAGAAGAAAGTAGGCAGCGGAAATTGGCATTGTCAAGGAGGCCATCAAGATTTCCTTTAACATCTCAATAATCTTTCACAACATGCCAGCACGTTGAATTCACATTGGAATCAGAGAAAGATGGTATTATCATTTTCTTGACATTGTTTAGTTGGTAATGATGATAATAAAGAGTGCTTATGCATTAGCCATGTAGAGTTTTTTGTGTCAATGTTTACGACCACATTTCATGATCCACCATCAAGATGAGGAAAAACACTGGAAATATTATGCCTCTTGGGAATGGTGCTTTCACACATCAAGTATATAGAAGGAAAATGCACATTGATCTTTACTTGCAAGCTAACTCCCATCATCACTCTGTCCAAATAGCTGGGGTGTTAAAAACATTGGCAACTAAAGCCTTCATGAATTATGGATTATGGACATTGCAATCAAGGAAGAGACTACCTTTTGAAGAATAGGTAAAAAGAAAGAAATGGATAATCACTGCATTTTAAACCATTAAAAGGAACCAGGCCTACATAAAGAAGACAAGGAGGTACAATCGCATAAACAGAAGGCCTTTTTAATGTGAATGCAACAAACATTATGTGAAAAAATTTGAAGATAAAAGGAATTGTACCAACTTTTAGACCTATCAACATTCTAACAAATTAAGCTAAGATGTGCAAAGGACAAGTGTAATGCTACAAAGAGTAATGATGTATACACGACAGAATTCTCGAGTAAGAGGCCATGCATTGGGGAAATCGATACACATTGAAACAAGTGTTGAGCAGCATGACAGTGATATGAGGCATGATAAGATAGAAATATCAGCATTAGTATAACATTCACTCAGAACAAAACAATTTATTTCCATTAATGAGGCAAGAACACTAACTAAGGAGCACCACTTATGTAAACAGACACTTACAAGAGGGTACTGAAATCACACAACATGAAAATATACAGTGAAACCCGGGGACACGCACCCGGGCCAAAACCATGAAGTACTGGGTGTGGGGACGTCCCTGGGACAGGTACTCCACGCACCCGAGCACCCCCGCTGCAGCCAGAGGGTCACCGCACTGCAGCTGCACCCGCCTCCACACCATGCGGGTGCTCTGAGACACGAGTACTGGGGGACGGTACTTGGGGACTGCCCCAGCATCCCTCGACCGCACCCAGGATGCCCAAAAAACAATTTTTTTAAGTTTTTATTTTTATTTTTGTTTTATCTAACTGGTTGTTCTAGTGATGAGGACTTTGGCTTGGGGGATGATTAGAGGCCTCCCATTCTTACATTTTGACATGATTTCAGATTTTAACATTTTGTACTCATTTTGATATTGATGATTGATCATGATTCATTATATCGTATCATGCTAATCTGCTCATTGTAATCATGATCATCTTTATGATATATCATATTTCATATTTGAACAATGAATTTTGAATCTTTGATAGAAGTTTAGAACATGATTCATTATGTTACTATGTATGCTTATGTTACAATGTTACTATGTTGAATGTTCAATGGTTCTAGTTCGCGTTGCAATTTTTCTATGTTCAAGTATTTGGTATGTTATATTGAAACATCTTTTCATAATTAGCATTTCAAGTTATATTATATATGAATAATATCAAGCAATTACCACAACATGGTATCAAAGCAAGTGAAGAATAAACAATTTTGAAAAAATTTATAAATTCTAAAAATTTTCCAAAGAGGAATTTTAAGTGAAGAATTGCTCAAAAAAAAAAAATTGAGCCTTTCTTCAAAGGTTCTATGTAAATTCATTGAATTTTCAAGACTCGTGTTCGAGGGTTTGGAGAGTTTAAAGAAAATAGTGCCCGTCCTTTTTCTCTATTGACAAATTCACAATTTCTACAACTTATGCCTGCAGTTTCAAGAAAGATCACATTTTCCTTCAGTATGATCGAATCCCAAGTGCATTTGAAGATTTCTTTCTATTTTGCGCACGACATTTTGTCCACACGACTTCATCTTGCTCGCACACGACAAAGTTCTTTGTCATCATGTCGATATCTACTGCGTATCTACTCACATTTTTTTTGTTTCTAAAAAAAATCATGCCCTTCATAGTCATGTTTTCTCTGTTCTTTTCGGCAACATTTTGAGATCTAGCGATGTTTGTTTTGTCCACAGCCCGCATTTGGTTAATATCTTCTGAGCTGCATTGTTGCTATCTTCTTGCTATATAACTCTCGGTGTTCTTTTTTACCTGCGAGCTAGAATTATAAAAATTTCATGGGCATCTTTGATCGGCTAGGGCAAGCCTTTTCTGGGTATTTTTTATCTGCACCTAGGGTTTTCAAACTCTATTTTGTGACAGTTTGCAGATTTTGGCATTCTTGACCTAGGGTCTACAAAAATATCTCTAAGCTTCCAGTGTGTTTTGAGGTTTGAGCCTCAAAATCTGTGCCTCTTTTGTACCTCCAAGTTTGTGCCTGAATCTATCCCCATTTTTTGAAAGCATGGGGATCTATGCCTTGGGTTTTCATGAAATCAAAGATAAGCCTCTTCAATTTTTCTCAAAAAGATAGCTTCTTTGACCAATATATTTTTGGAAGGCCGTCAGAAGTTCAACGAATGCAACTACAACACCTGGAAGCAGCGAATGATAACAATTTTTGAGTATCGGTGCCTTGACCAGATTATTTTGGGCAAGTTTACTCATCCTACAGCACCAGGTCTAGATCAAGACAAATTTGATGAAAAGAATCGAGAAGTTGTGATGCTAATTAAATTAACAATCACTAACAATCAGCTGCCTTTGGACCTTCAGGCAAAACAGCTGATGAAATATGGGAATATTTGAAAGGCTCACATGAAAAGGTTTTGTAAAGAACATGTTTTTCTCAATCATGATGGATGAGAGGATTTCCCTAGAAGAGCATCTCACAAAAATCAAGAACATCCATGATCAGCTAGAGGCAATTGGTAGGACAATAGAAGAAGACATGGTAGTAATCACTATGAAAAGTCTACCAAAGTCTTATGAGCACTTTATTGAGACACTCAACATTACCTCAACTAATGTTGATTTGAAGTTTTAGATCTTTGCACCAAACTTCTACAGCAACATCGATGGAGACAACAATTCGGTCGCAGTGCTAGTTCGTCCTCCATAGAACAGGCCTTCATAGCAAACTCACCTTCTTAGGACAAAGGGAACAACCAATTCTCTCAACAAAAGGGCCCAAGTCAATCCCAAGACAAGTCCAAGAACATCCAATGCAATTATTGTCACAAGTATGATCACATGAAAAGAGACAAGAGTGTTGGCACCGTTTGGCTTCTAAACAAAAGAAGCCAGGAGGATCTCAGCAAAAGGCTAAAAGAGCAAAGCACACTAGGACACAGAGTAGAAGGAATATGCTTTATATGCCTTTATGGCGAAATGCCCAATAGATCACATCAAATCACGTGCTTGGTACATCAACTCAAGTGCTT
The DNA here is from genome assembly GCA_027943335.1 of Chamaecyparis obtusa. Classification (NCBI taxonomy): domain Eukaryota; kingdom Viridiplantae; phylum Streptophyta; class Pinopsida; order Cupressales; family Cupressaceae; genus Chamaecyparis; species Chamaecyparis obtusa. The sequence continues at coordinate 224,560 of BSBK01000435.1, forward strand.
CTTGGCACTTTACTCATTGTCCAGATTGGTTCACTAATTACACACCATTCACTAATTTAGTTATTTTTGGAGTATACTGTTGTCAGAAAGGGCAACATGCAAATTCAATCTGGAGGGAGGAATTTGATTTTCCTCAATGTCTACTACATTCTAGGCATGGAAATCAACCTCCTATATGTAAGTTAGATTATAGACACTCTCCTCAGCTGAATGTGGTATTTAGTTCGCACAAATGTAAAGTTGTTGATCGGGAGACTCTCTATACAGTTGTTGTGGGTATTGAGGATCATGGTCTTCATAGACTTGTTGACACTGGTGATTCTCAAGAGTGTGCCATGGCAACCAAGCTCTTCCATAAGCAATCTCTGGCATCAATGGAATGGGAATTTGAATATACAATCTCTCAACTAGTTCGAGAGGATCTGGTTGTTGGTTTACTAGAGATTCAGACTCAGAATCATGGAGTTTGTGGAGCTTGTCAAGGTGGAAAGTAGTATCGGACTCAATTTTCTGATGGTGATTCCTACCGAGCTTCCAAGGTATTTCAATTGGTTCATGCTACTGTATGTGGGCCAATGAACACTCCTTCAATTATTGAGTCTAGATATTTTATGTTATTTGTTGATGATTTTAGTCGTAAAATGTGGGTGTATTTTCTTAAACAAAAATAAGAGGTGTTTAGTATATTTTAGAAGTTTAAGGCATTGGTAGAAAAAGAGTCAGGTCAACAAATAATAACTCTAAGAACAAACAATGGGGAGCGGGGGGGATTTTGTTCTTCTAACTTCTCCAAATTCTATGCACATCACAGTATCAAGCACCAACTTACTACACCTTACACCCCTCAATAGAATGGTGTGGTTGAGTGGAGAAACCACACAATCACTGAGATGGCTCGATCCATGTTGAAACATAGAAATGTTCCAAAGAAGTTTTGGGTAGAAGTAGTTTACACTTTTGTCTATCTTTTGAACAAGTCTCATACACAAGCCATTAAGAGGAAGACTCCAGCGAAAGCTTGGTCTAGCAAGAAGCCTAAAATTACTCATTTGAAAGTCTTTGGTTATTCATCTTATGTTTGGATTCCAAATGCCAAGCGCTCAAAACTGGATTCCAAGAGCTAGAAGCTCATGTTCACAGGATATAGTGAAAGTCACAAGCATATCAACTAATTGATGTAGACACTGGTCGTCTCACATTCAGTCGAGATGTTGTCTTTGATGAAGAATGAGGATGTAGTCATTGGTCGTCTCACATTCAGTCGAGATGTTGTATTTGATGAAGAATGAGGGTATTTTCAGCTCTCTTCTCTTGTTTTGAATTTTGAAGATCTGCCTTTGCAAGCTAAGTATTTTGGTATTAGTTTTCCATTAGGTCCAACTAATGGGAGGGATTTAGATGATTCTAACTCTGAAGTTGTGGAGTCTCCCAAGCATGATATTGTACCACCCAACTTTCCTCAAGAACATGTTAATCTACATCCCAATTGAACCTATTCAAGGTATAGTTATTACTCCTGAATCAAATGTTAGTACTTCTACTCTCCAACCAAAATGGAGGGCCAAGACCATAGGAGATTTTCATGATGATGAGCTCATTGAGGGTAGATCGTCTAGAAACAAGAACAAACAAAAAATATAGTAAATTTTGTTCTTATGGCCAACATTCAAAGTATTTATGAGCCTCAATCCTATTCGGAGGCTAACATCATACCTGAGTGGGAACAAGCTTTGGAAGTAGAACACTGTAGTCTTCTGAAGAACAATACTTGGGTCCTTTCTAATCTTTCATCTAGGAAGAAGCCCGTTGGCTGCAAATGGGCATATCACGTTAAGTACAAGGTTGATGGAACCCTTGCTAAATATAAGGCTTGGCTAGTTGCTAGAGGGTTCTCATAGAAAGAGGGCATTGATTATGAGGAGACTTTTGTTGCCACTGTCAAAATGAGTACCATTTGGCTTGTCCTTACCACTTACGCCCAACTTGGATGGAAAGCACATCAAATGGATATTCAAGAGTACATTCCTCAATGGTGGCTTGCAAGAAGTCTATATGATGCAACCACCTAGTTTCAAGATTGTTGGTAAAGAACACTAGGCATGCAAACTAGTGAAAGCACTCTATGGCCGGAAACAAGCTCCTTGGGCTTAGTACTTCAAGATTGATAAGTACCTCAACGATCAAGGCTTTCAAAGGAGTCCTTTTGACTCCAATATGTATGTCAAAACTGTTGGAATCATTTGTCGTTGCACCAAAAGCTCAAACTATCAATGTCCAATACAAATGCCACATTTAACCCGACCCACAAGAAGCGGTTAAGCCATGTCACGAATCTCCAAGGAGGTGTTGACCACCAAGTCAACAATCTCCCCCTCGGCACTGACTGAGCCTTCACCACCCATTGAGGGGAGACTTGAACCCGTGACCCAAGGCTCTAATACCAATTGTGGGAATCATTTGTCGTTGTACCAAAAGCTCGAATTGTCAATGCCCAATACAAATGTCAGATTTACCCCGACCCACATGAGGCGGTTAAGCCATGTCACGAATCTCCAAGGAGGTGTTGACCACCAAGTCAACAAAAACTATTGGTGAAGATATACTTCTAGTTGTCATCAATGTTGATGACCTGATTATTATTGGTAGTTCAGCACTTTTAATTGAGCAGATCAAACAAAGTTTGTGCCAGTCCTTTGACATGACAGATTTGGGACTTCTACATTACTGCTTAGGTGTTGAGGTTTGGCAAAGCGATGACAGTATTTTTATATCTCAGTCAAAGTCTGCTAGAAATCTGCTACACAAATTTCGGATGCAAGATTGCAAACTTGCATCCACACCTATGGAGAAAGGACTAAAATTGTTTGCCAAAGCAGATTCACCTCTAGTGGATGAATCCATGTTTACGCAACCAATGGGCAGCCTCATTTATCTCACTACCACTAGACCTAACCTCAGTTTTTCCATGAGTTACATCTCTCACTTCATGACAGCCCCTAGAGCTGAACATTGGGTTGCAATGAAGCATGTGTTGTGATATGTGTAGGGCACTTCCAATTTGGGATTCTATATGGCAGAAGCAATGGTCCTAGACTTATTGGTTTCAGAGACTTGGATTGGGCAGCTTTCGTTGATGGCAAGAAATCTACATTTGGGTATGTCTTTAGTTTGGGCACAGGTGAAGTCACATGGGCTAGCAAGAAACAGCAGGTGATTTCTCTTTCCTTGATTGAAGCTGAATATAGGGGATCTATTAAAGCATCTTGTGAGGCATTTTGGCTAGGAAGAATGCTTTCTAATATGCACATGCCTCAAACAAGTCCTTCACCTCTATTTTGCGACAATCAAGGGGTGCTCAAACTTGCTAAAAATCTTGACTTCCATGAGTGGACCAAGCATGTTGAGCTTCATTGTCATTACATCTGCAAGCTTGTAGAAGACAGATCGCTACAGTTGTAGTGCGTTCTACCTGAGGATCAGATTGCAAACATTCTCACCAAGTCTTTGGGCCCGGACAAGTTTGTAAAATTTAGGGGGCAACTCAGTGTATAGTTGACAAAATGACCATTAAGGGAGGGTATTAGAATAATATTTACATATTTATTTTATTAATGGTCAATATTGTAATATTAAGTCTAATAAGATAGTTTCTATATTAGTCCTCAGTTATCAATTGTTTCTTTAGGGAACAACGTTATTGTAATTGCCTATAAAATGTACATTTCATTCTTTGAAACACCGTTACTGTAATTGCCTATAAAATGTAAATTTCATTCTTTAAATAATATCACGTAATTACCGCAACATTTAATTTCCCACAAAAAACTTATAAAACTATAATTTTCTTGTCCTTCCAATTGTGATTTTTCTTTATTTGAGTAAAACAAAATGATATCTTTGATAATTTGAGATAAAGCAAAGTATAGCTGATTATCCATACAGATGAAAAACTTATAAAACTATTATTTTCTTGTCCTTCCAATTGTGATTTTTCTTTATTTGAGTAAAACAAAATGATATGTTTGATAATTTGAGATAAAGCAAAGTACAGCTGATTATCGATACAGATGAAAAGTCATGTGAGAAAGGATTGGAAACCTCCAAGTTGTTCAAAGCTATCTACCTTTGAACCTTGTCTTGCAACTATACATGTTAGCATTATCAACCATTGGTATTGGATGGTTGAATTACAAGTGTTAACTATCAATGTGGCCCTCATACTAATGATCATTCTTTCTCTAAAAGTATATAACATTTAAAACTACAGAACAATTTATCTGCTTTAGTCATCCTTATGATGGATCACAAAGTGATATGAATGTTGATGTAAATAAATTTCCACAGTTTTCTGCAAAAATCATTTGTAAATTGAAATTCATCTGTATAGATAATGACACTACATGGGCAATCTTTATGCATTTTTCTTTTTTGAATTGAGTTCCTCATGATATTTCTAATATTGATTTAGGCTTCCAATGGAAGCATTTGCCATACATTTGTTTCTATATCCTGACGTTAGCATCCATATATCCACAATTTGCATTTCTTTAGTTGCCATCCTAAAGAGTTCCTAAACTCAACGCAAGTCCGAGTTTTCCGAGTCCACGAGCTGTGTCAAGGAAAATGGGTCATAACAACTCGTTTCCATGACTCGGCGAGTCATGGCTCATGACTCGCGCCGACATTTGGCAATTTTGGCCAACAAAAAAAACAAAAAAACAAAAGTTATTTTCCATTTTTTTTTCACTTATGTCTTCTATTTTGCACTAAACGTCATTCTATTTGCTATTTGTGAGAAGAGAGGAAAACTAAGAGAGAGGAAGGAAAAGAAGAGGGCATAGGTTTGCAACTAGTAGGGAAGAAGAGCATCAAGGAGTCCACTAGTCACACTAGGTGTAATGTCCCCGTTTTTCAGACTCTTGGGATTTGTTTAGTTTGGCGACCCTCGTAAGCTAATCAGATGATCAGAGGGGCTCAGTTGGCAGAGCCAATGGTTGGATTCCATTCTGGAGGTTTTGGTTGCCAAGTCTGCTCTTCGTTTGAGTTAGATTGGATGACTTACTATTTATAGTAAGTGGTATTTTGGGTATGGCTTGGTTTAGCAAGGTGCCTGCACAGTGATATCAGATGTTTCAGGATCGTTTATCAGGGATCTCCAGTTTGAGAGACTTACTATTTATAGTAAGCCTATTTTGGTCAGTTGGCTATTTCTGGCAAGGCAATGTGAGCTCAAGTTGCTGTCATCAGAAGTCTATTTATTGTTGCCAGAAAGATTCAGTTGCATCACATTTTAATAAAAGTTATTAAATTAAGTTATATTAATTTAATAACTTATGAGCTTTAATGTTTTAATTTAATGTTGTGATGGTGAAGACTCTTTAATGAAAAGTGTCTTGAAGAAGATTGCATTAAAGCCTTTATATATGCCTTGAGAAATCGAATTCCTCACCTTATGTCATTTGTTAATTATTGAAAAGTTGTGCTTGGAGGAGATTTTTGAATTTCTCAAGGAGTGCTAGGGTTTGGTGATGTTTGGTCTTCAATTGCTGGAGAAAACGTCAAAATCTTATACTGGTTGCTGTACTTTGGATCAAATTCAGAAGGACATGGTTGATAATGATTTTTCTTGTGTAGAAGTGTGCATATTGGGTGCCGTACAGATCTGTAATTGTTTGTGTTCATTCCCAGCAACTGTGACACATTTTCCTTCGGTTGCGTGAGGTTTTGTGAGCATTTTTGGGGGTCTTAGTTAATTCTAAGGCAGCGTTTTTCATCACTGCAAGGAACGGTTAGAATTAAGAGTGTTGGCGTCAACTTTCAGCAGCATACAGTTGGTCTGCAAGCTGCGTTTCCACTTCCAGCCAATCACATTAATTAATAAGGGTTGCGTGGTTTAATTGGGAGCTGTGTTTATCATTTTATTGGGGCTGCAACTCACTATTCCATGCTGCGTCAACCATAGATGAATGTATATCAATTGCCAGGTGCCAATTTCAAGAGCTTCATTATTGTAAGGATTGATGATAATTTGTTTTTATTAAAATGGTTGATGTATTAAGGAAGAAGAATTTAATGATATTAAATTGTTGTTGATGATAATAATTAAAAGTCTGGAAATTCATTGGAAATTTATATGTTCTTTGAAAAGACACAAAAATTGCAATTTAAATTGAAAGAAAAACTAGTTTGCTTTTAGAGAGCCAGTTGGGCTCCTTACTGTGGTATCGGAGCATGTTTCCTACCATCCTGTGGGGTATGAAATTCATTATTATTTCAGATCTGATGTTATATTCGGAGTGACCAGCACTCTCGCATTTTCTAGCTATGGATAAATACAGGAGGCTTAGTTCTGGGAGTCGGCATAGCAGTATGGGAAAAAGAGAGGAAATAAATGCCTTGATGGAAAGTATGGAGAAACTTAAGCTTCATCAACAAAGGTTTTTTTATTTTGCTGAGTCGTTGCCTAGTCATAGTCGAGTCACGAGTCAAGTCGGCCTTGATGAGTCCGAGCCGAGTCCGAGTTTTGGAACTATGCCATCCTATTAAAAAAGCCAAAGGTTTTCTAAGCAGTTTAAGTCAATGCAAGGTTCAATATTTCACAAGGGACCTATATAGTCACATAGGACTCAATATTCTAAATACAGCAGTGCAGGAGCTTCCATAAACAAGGTATTCAATGTTAAGGTTTCCTTTCTGCTTTAGCTCAGTGTTAGAAAAGTATCAAAACCTTCATCAGGTTCCATTGTCTTCTATTTTGAGTTTTTCTCTTTTGTCTCGCACTTGTGTGCCCAGATTTATGTTTTCTAAATCCTTTAATAACTTGGACTTGGCAATTACTTAGCAAACCCCAAAAAAATGTAAAACTCGGAACGTGGCAAACTCAAAAAATTTAAAAACTCAGGACTCGGCAAATTTATTGAACATTTAAAATATAATATTTTTTAAAAATAAGCTTTGAAAGCATGAAAATTACTGAGATTATAAACCATATTATTGAATTACTTCATATATACTTATCAAAATTGAAGTTCAATATGCTTCATAGATCAAAAAATGAGTTCAAATTTTCAATACATATAAAATTCTAGTTTCAATGTCAACGAAAATTACAATTCATGAATTTCTTCTATGAATAAAGCTCAAAAAAGTCTGTTGCTGCTATGTGAGCATCATGGAAGTGAATGGTATAAGTGTGGTATCCTCAACAAGAGGCGGAACAGAAGCCTCAAGCATAGGACTAAGTTCTGTACACAGTGAACCCACCCTTAATGACATGCCAAACTCACCTTCTGAAGCTCACATGCTACCACATTTTCTTGTCATTCGGCTTCATCCCTCTCCAAACTCTCAATCTCATTAGTATCAAATAGTGGATTCACATCCTCAAGCTCAGCAACCCAATCTGAACATCAATAATGTCATCAAGGTCAAGTGCATGATGTGTATCATGCCCCTATACCTTCTCTTCATGCATTTAAAGGTTGTATTACACAAACACAAAGTCATTCAAATACTTTTTGAGTCAATATGTTGCAGTTTTTTGTGTGAATGACCTCAAAAACACTCCTACTGCACTCACAACCAAAAGTGCTACGGGGATGGGATATAATGTGGATGGCAAGATTTTGGATTAGGTGTTGAGGCACCAAAATCTTCCCACCACAAATCTGCAAAGACAACAATTATGACTTTGTAAGGTCTTAAGAATTTTAGTAAACTTAAAAGTAAATTCTAAACTAAAATTGAACCATTTTTTTACTTGGCTAAAATGTCTCTCCTACAAAAGCATAAAGTTAATGAATATAATGCCCACTCCACCCTCTTATAACTATGTAACTCATGTACAAGCTGAAGGTTGTCATCAGGGATCAAACTTTGTAAACATGCATTGAGGCCAAGCATAGCCTTTGCATTTGCTCTAAATGAAAAAGAGAAGGAAAACTTGTTCAAAATGTAGACAGCAACATGAATATGTTGGTAAAGTTGTTGGCTTCACCTCCATCAACAATGCACCAAATGGGTTCATATTTGGCTCTCTATTCAACCCATACAAATGTTGAATTGGAAGTTGAAAGACTAAACCTCATAGCATCTGAAGATTGCAATGGAAGTTGAATGGTTGAAGTAACTATGTCTAAATTTAAAACAAGTGGCAATCATGGCAGTTGCAATGTCAAAACCCTGATGAAGTCGTTTCAAAAAAAATATGTAGGTTAAATAATGAAACCACATGACCTTTTATCAAGTTATTTGGGGCCAAGTTAAACCATAGAATCGCAAATTTTTGACAGATTTTACAAGTTTTAGGGTTAAAATGGCAGCAAGTTTTGTCAAAAACTCAGCGTCAAGTTTTTTGTGATTCACTTTGCCACAATTTTGAGTAATCACCAATTTTTTAATCTATGGTTTGTAACTTTGTCGTATTAAAAGGGCCATCAAAACATGTGAGAACAATAGATATGATCCAACCATGACCCAATTGTACAGGACACTTTCAGTTCTAATATTACAGTGCCAAGGACTAGTCCATATTCATTAGGCGATCCTTATCACAACTGAAAATACTCATGCACAAAAAAGAAATCTTATGTCTTTGATTGATAGGTTCAAACACAATAGAAATAGATTTACCTCCACAAACTAGAATCATAATAGATGAAACTGAAACATGTACAACTATGAATAAGGCATTAGGAACAATTAAAAAAGTTCTTTTTACAAGGAACAGGGTTGGAAGCAAAAGAATATATGTTTCAACTTTCAATCCTATCCATCCTGGATTTCAAACAATTTGAAAGCATGCATCCATACAAGAGGAGAAAATATTTTCCAAATGCCGAAGTTGCTTAGTAAGTCATACCATGTATATATAAATAGAGGCAAAAATAATTTATAATGAATTTCTTTTCAAATGTGAGATATAAATTTCACCTGGTTCCTGCAAAGTGGCGTGAACGTCTTGAAATGAGTGTAACAACAAATACACGGCCAAAGATTGATAACTTAACCTGCCAAACAAACAAGGCCTTAGTCCTATTATTTTGTTATTGTAGTCAAGGAAAAAATATAAACTGAAATGCACAATGTGTACAGCTCTAACCATTCTGACATACAAACACCTTTTTAACAAACTCTGGAGATTATATACAGATAATCATTATTTCACATTAATAAGATGGTATGGATGGAAATGGAACAATCTCAAATATTGTCATGTCTCAAACTTGTGCATCCTAGTTTTCAAGAGACACTATGGACTTTTGTTCACTATGTTTGATACAATTAGAAACTTTGACTACTGATTAGACCTATGTCGGTATGTGATTATTATGCAAAATGGCTAAATGTTAATGAATGCTCGATTGTTAAATCAACTGTTATTATTTAAAGCTTAATGGATTATGGATTTGGGATTTATGTACTAACATACTAATGATAAGCTTGAGTGTTATGAGTGGTTGACAGGTATGAAGGCAAGAATGTGTTTCAAGTAGAGGTGGCTAGAAGTTTGGTAGAAATACGTTTGATGGGATCTAGCACACACCACTTACATAGATTTACATTTATGTATGTTTAATGTTTTTCTAATGAAATGATCTATGAGTTGTGTATAAGAGTTTGAACACTAGAAGTATTTAACATGCCTTTGATTCGATATTTTGTTAGGAAAATGAATACAATTGCATTTATTTGGTTAGAAAAAAGTCTTAGTTACCGGGTTCGCCCTTGGACCCCTCCGAACTGGCCTAGGTACAAACTGGTACGTGGTCCGGGTCCAGTTCGCCTGTGGGTCCAGGCAAGGTTCGAAAATCTGGGCCCAGTTCAAATTTCTGCCCCGAACGAACGGGCCCAGGTAGACCAGCTCACCAAAAAACGAACCCATGGCAAACTACGGCGAACTTCGGGGCACAGACATCACTTTAGTGAAATTTTTTTGCAAATTTTATAAATTTTTGACATCCGGAACTCTAAAAGGTGGATATGAAAGGATAATTTTTTTTGTACATGGGCGGGAGGATTTATACAAATATAACATTTAAGTATAAGTATTTCTTATACTTTAAGTTATATTTGTATAAATACTTTTCAAGATGTTTGAGATAGGTTCCAGCTTCATAGGAGTTAAGATGCAAATTCTAGATTTTGGGGGTTTTTGAAAAATTCCAGACTTAGCCAAATTTCAGGATTCAGCAAGCCTTCAGCACGGCTACCTCCCACAATCCATCATGGCTTTCTAAGGTCAAACTGAAGCTGGCAAAATGATTCTCAAAGGGTTTTAACTCGTTTTATCACAAATCACTTAGTTTCGACCCCATCTCTATGATAGACTTAGCTTAGCTCTCGCCCAAATCCCAAACAGACATGTAATGAACCCACGCACTATGGCCCCTGTAATGTACCCACGCACCGTGCTGACACAAGTTCGTGCGGAAGCTGTCGAAGCAAAAGGTCATACGATGCTGGAAATGGGCCGTATGGAGCAATGGGATAGGCCGTGTGGTACAACGGGTGGATAGGCCATGCGGTACAATGGGTGGATGGGCCGTGCGGTACAATGGGTGGATGGGTTGTGCAGTACAATGGGTGGATAGGCCGTGCGGTACAACGGGTGGATGGGTCGTGCGATACAACGGGTGGATAGGTCGTGCGGTACAATGGGTGGATAGGCCGTGCGGTACAACGGGTGGTGCTGGAATGGGCCGAATGGAATGAGAGACGAAACTATGAGTTAAAGACACCAACAATATTGACCACAGATAATCCTCCAATTGATGCTTTGCCACAGATAATCCTCCAATTGATATTTTGCCACAATATGATGCTCCGATTTGCCAGATCCGAGTGAAGTATTACACGTAACGGAATAGGGTGAGGATTGAATCCCACCGAAACCGTACGAGCCAAGTAGGGAAGATCTTTCACTTTCGAAATGGCAAATTACAGAGAATCCCAACTGGAATTCGCAGTACAAAGAAATAATCCAAAGTATGCATATCAACGACTACCTACAAGCCGCGCTTAAATACCCTTCGGATAATTATCCGAGGGTGTACAAAATGAGCCGATGGCAAAACTAGCCTACGGAAACAAAATAAGACTGGGACCGAGATATGCTAAATCAATCGGCCCATTAACAAAGGTTTAATTAATAATTTATTTTATGACGGGAACATTACAAGACATGACTTCCCAACAGGCCAAAATCACTCAAACCTCATTTGTCGGACCTAGGGACTTGAGAACAGCCACCAACAAAGATATAAATGTTAGATATTGGTCCTTTTGTGTTGGATATACATGTTAGATATAACTTATGAATATCTAACATTTATATCCAACACAAAAGGACCAATACTTCAACACAATACTTTTACATCTTTATGTCTTATATCCCCCCGTCCCCCCCGTCTCCTAGGGCGGTGTAACTATGACTTGAAGTATATAATGGTATGATCACGATTCATGATGCTATGATTACAAGTTTATGGTGTTTTTGTTGTTTAAATGTTGTTTTTATGATACTATGTGACATTCTTATTTTTACTCATGCTTCTAGGCTTCATAAATATGTATATATATATAATTTAAAAATTTTTACATGTATTTTCGAACCCGAACCCGAACCCCTTTTCAAAATTTTGTCGAACTTGCGAACCGGTTCTTCAAACCCGAACTTCGAACCGAACTCGAACTGGTAACTTTGAAAAAAGTTAATAACAATAAAATAAAATATATAGATGCTTGCCCAAAGGTTTTATTGTTTCAAGTAAATAAATTAATTAGCTATTGAAGAAATAAATGATAAAAAAAACATATATTTGAATATCAAAAAAATGTTAGCTTGGGAATACTAAAGTAAAGCAAGACTTATTGATTCCTTTAATTTTTTCAATGATAAGATAAAGAAATACATGGGACAAATATAACCACTTCTTGGAGTCAGATTTAAATATATTTAATACCATTTAATATGACCATGGAGATATGGAGAACTTCACCACCACGTAAGTAAACAAATGTTGTTGTTGAAATAACTAAAGTGCAGATAAAAGAAACAGAACAGAAAATTCATAGTGTGTGCAGTTAAGGAGGGAGTACTTGCAACACAGAGAGAACTAACACATAATCTGTGTGAACCTAAACTTTGGGAGTGTTTGCCCTAAGAGTTAATAAAGAAGAGTCCTAAATCAAACTGGAACATGCAAAAAGGAGGAGTAAGTTTGTAATAAAAATTAAACATTCTTTAATCATAAGGGATATCGATACAAGAATTGAAAGAAGAGAAAAATGATTCTGCAGCACAAAACAGAGAGGAGATTGGCAATAAGGAAAGCGGAAGTAAGGAGGAAAGAAGGATTGAATACTGAGACAAGGGGAAGAAGTGTGGACGCTTGAAGGAGGAGAAGAGAAAAGCAACAGACTCGTCAGTTATTTCAGAGGTTAGCCTATTAGCAATGGTCCCTGTAGGCTAATGTGGTGATTAGGGGGCGCTTTGAGGGTGATTCAAGGTTTTTCAGCTGACCATTTAGGCATCTATTTCAATACTCTCCATCTCAGTGCATTAGTTTATTTGTGGTTTTCCTTCCAGAGGTCTTTCAGGATCCGGTTAAACAACTATTTTTAGTAATTCACTGGGACATTTGGGTCCATACTTACTATTTATAGTAAGTTATTTGGATGGTCAGAGGGCATCATGGTTATACCCGAAAAGTTGGCAAGATCAGTTGTTGGTTTGATATTTGGCATTTAATGGAGTTTAAAGATTTAATTTAATTAATTAAAGTCTAATCTAGCATTGCCTTTAATGCTATTTTTCCAATCATTTTGACACTAGATGAATGCATGTTCTTTTTACTCCCACATGATAGTGTTAGATGCTACGTTGTCATATGTGAAATGTTAGATAGGGACATTATGTTGCACCAGATTCCATCCTGCCTTCCGGTTCTGGATTGCTAGGTGCCTCGTGTAGAGTTGAGAGCTCTACGTTCATGTTGAGTACCAAGGAAGCTAAAGCTTCGTGGTTGGGCAGAGAAGCACCTAGACCCCATTCTTGTCTCAAGATTAGCAGATGGAAAGAAGTTTGTGGCCAAAGGAGGTGAAATGGTTATAGTATCATTTATCATTTCATTTGATGTAATTGACCTAATGGTTGCATGTTATGTATTATCTTGTTGTATTATCTCTCATGTGAGAAGAACTTTAAAAATTTATTCTTGATGTATTTATTATTCTTTTTTACTATGGAATATATGAGATATTTTGGGAATTTTTGTATTGTGAGGATTTGCATCTTTACAAATTTTTTTTAAAAAATTTGAAAGAGGTAGAAAGAACATTACCAAGGAGTGGAACTATAACTAGATTTTTCCGGCCAAAGCTATTAGACTATTTTGTCATTGATGTCAAATTAGAATGAGATAATCAGATTAATCACTGTTATATAAGAATAAAAAGTTCAGATTGAATCACTGTTATAGAATAGACAACAGAAGACGTGATCACATGCATGATGGACTATATGGACAGTAATACCTGATATCTGGAATTTGTAAAAGGATGATAATCTGATTGGTGAACGGGTATATCAGATCATATGTTTGTATTTTTACAAACAGAGTCTTCTATTGGATTTCTAAGATATCAATTTCAAACAGAGTATATTTTGTTTCAGACGTGTTTGTTATCATTACTGTGCCTGTTTATAATTAATGTTTGTCAGAATTAGAAGATTACATTAATAAACGATGCATATAAGAGAAAGCCCTGGTCATCGAAAGTATGCTTTTATAAAACCACTTCCTGCCTAAACTTGGCAGCAGTTGTCAGTTATAGGCAGTTCTCAGATGGGTAGTTGTTGTTGGTTATAACTTCTTAATCAATGCTGTTAGAGACTCATTCTTTCTATTCGTTCTTGCATTCTATTGATGGCAGAGATGTGGGTGTGAGTGCAAGTGTTTGATAAAAAGGTGAAAGGAAAGACAGTATGCTACAAAAAGTCTGAAAAAATAGAGATTTTACTGTGTGAAGGGATGAAGTGTGTATTCTTATGTGCTCAACATATTCTGAGAAACAATTGAAGTTGTGTGGAATCAAATACAGAGTGTTAGAAGGAACTGAATGTTGATAGATACTTTGTGTGCATCAATTTTGGTGGTGCTATTCTGAATGCAATATGTTCATTGAAATCTGAGATTAAATGGTGTCATTCTACTATTTGCTGAGAAGGAAGGTAATTCATTTGAAAGTAAACATCAAGTATATCGGTGACAATTTCTCTTAAATCTGTTTTAACAGTGCTCTGTTTTGGAATTAATTTTTCAAATCTATACTTACAGTAAAGTCCAATTATGGTTCTCTATCAAATCCATCGAAAAATTTGTTTCTGATAGCAGAGAGCAATTACATTTGCAGACTTGAGTTATTATTTCAGATTGTTTTCAGATTGCAGAGATATAATTGGAATTGTTTTGATAAATCAGAAATCTACTCAAAGTGTAAATGGTTGTTAACTCATTTTGTAACAGGAAATCACAAAACTTGCAATCAGTTACCTCTCTTGTAATAGTCTTAGAGTTGGTGCTCTAAGAATTTTGAGTTGGTCCTCAGATCATTGAATTGTGATCTTGATTGAATTGGTGCTCATATAAGGGGATTTGGTGATTCCTTGGGTTGGTGCCCTAAAATCTTGTAAATTCTTCAGCTATGAGGATGGATTAGGATAGTAGATCCTAACAGCATTTCTCACCGTGGTTTTCCCATTCTGGGTTTCCACATAAAATCTTGCGCATTGTTTCTTGTTTGGTTGCATAGTTTTTGGTTTCTGTTTCAACTATTTTCATATTGCAGTTTGAAGATTAAAAAGCTTTAATTGCATTAAAGTTAAAAAGTTACTAGGAACACCAACATAACTTTAATTTGGCCTGATAACAATAGGGAATTGAAATACTTGCAACTTAATAATCACCCTTAAGTTGCCAAAATGGGAACAAAAGTTGAATCAATGATATAAGAAAAGTTAAGACATTATGCTTTGACTCTAATATTTATGTTAAGGTTGGCAAGTTATTTTTGAATGCCACAATGACAAGTGGATATTGTTGGATCCTCAAATTTATCGGCAACTTTAAATGATTTGAAAAGTATGCACAAAGGCTGTTAGCTTCTATGTTGGGTACTTTAGGTAATTTGGTAAGTATGTGAGAAGACTGATATCAACATGTAAAAGGGCCAAAGTGAAGGAGCATTAAAGCCTTCAATAGTAAAGGCATCATTAGCAAGTTGCTCGAGTTCTCAAAAGTACCAATACGTTTCCATCCTAGCTTCATTGGCAAGTAAGCCAAGTTACAAAGTTACTAAAGAAGCCGACAAGCCAAAAGGTGACGGTTATTATAAGTCAAAAGTTGGTAGTTATGATAACTACCATGTTATCTTCCATTCTACATAGCAAATGAACATTGCGATGATCGAAGAGAAATAACTTTGAAACTTTCAATGCAAATTCAATTAGCGGGAGTAAAGCTGAAATCTACAACTCTTCCTATATCCTTTGCCTATAATATAAAGCCAAGCTTTGGAACTGGTTATGGACACCGCCAAAGACATGAAGGGATGAAGAATTTCGTTAGATGTTGTATTTGTAGGTGTGTGCATAGATGTGAATGTAAGATGTGGAAGCATACACAAAGCAAATAAACTATTGACATAGCATGCCTAGAAATAATATCTCATGGAATGTAATGACTGCAAGATTTGTAGAGAATGTCTTCATTGCAAAAGCTTTAGAAACTATCAAAGAAAATGCAATTGGTAGGTATAAAACCAATTCACCACCTTTTCCAACAACATCCCTATCTGTGCAAAATGGAAGCTTCGAACAGGTTATCAACATGCATCAACGTATTGGTAGGTAGGTTTTTGTTAGACATCATTGTGGGAAATGCTTTGGTAGACATTCATCCAAAATGTGAACAACACATTTGAATCATTTGAGAGTTTTCCTCCAAGAGATGTTGTCTCATGAATGTAGTGATTGTAAGGTTTACAGAAGATGGATATGTTGAGATGGCCTTGGAAACATGTTCAAGCAAATGTATCCCATCCACCTTTGACAAAATTGAAGCATCGAACTAGCTTATGGGAATCAGTTGAAACATAAAGGACAGAAATATATTCAAATAATAGCAATATGGCTAGCTTACCAAAAACTGATGCAAATGTTGAAGCATGAACAAGAGCATCCATGAATAGTGCACATGGATGAGTTTCAAAAAGAGATGGCATCTCCTAGATATGCATGCAACTGTGGAATCATGGGCAAAAATACTGGCAGCCTATTTGAGAGAATGTCCTAGAAAGAAGTGATATTCAATGGATACAATGCTTATGTGAATGTAGAGAATGGATTTGTTGATAATGCCTTAGAAGCTCCATAGAAAATGTGATTTTCAGATTAGACCCAAGATTTCACAATCCCTCATGTGCAGCCCGCGTATGCGAAAGATGTGGACCATTTCCATTGCTTCAAACAGAGACAATGTCTTTTGGTGATTAGTTTGAATTATCGCCGACTTATCGCCGATAAGTCGACTTATCGCTATAAGTTGTACCAGGCGATAAAACTTGTATAGTTATCGTCTAGCAACTTATCGCCGATAAGTTACTCTTATCGGCGATAAGTAGCATACTTATCGCGATTTCTCGCGCTTGCGGCCGGATAAAGGGTAGACGGCAGTAAAAAGGGCTAGTATGTTATTTTTTCGACTGGCAGTGATCTTTTGTGGAGAGAAAATATAGTAAGAAGGGTTTTGGAGAAGAAACATCAGCATTTGATGCATTTTAGATCGATTCGGAGTGGATTCGAAGCGGATTTGAAGGGATTTTTCAAGCAAATTCAAAATCACAAGTTTTCAAAATTCTTTCCCTTTTGTTTTAAAATCATTTTTTCTCATATTAAATGCATTCAAGTTTATACAAACTATGTAATATCATTTCCAATCTACTCTAACTTGTTTTAGAACGTAATGAATAAGATCTAACACCATTTTTTAGCAATTTTTGCAAATTTTTCATAGTTTTCTCAAAAACTTCATATTTTCTCAAAAATTTCATAACCTTTCAAGTTTTTTGGTTTTTTCCTTCAAGTTTCAGCTATGTTTAAACTAATTTAAAGTTTTAAACTATCTTAGTTTGTTTCTAAATTTCTTCGTTAAATTTCTAAATTTGTGCCCTCATTTTGTATGTGACGTGCAGTTTGATTCTTCGTCAAAATGGCAAATAGGGATTCCTCTACAACTAGCTTAGCTACAGGGTCTGTCAGTGCCTCAGTAGACGCATGTCCATGGGGATATGTAGGAACGCGCCCTAAAGGGGCTAGAGACAAGGCATGGGCATATGCTTTTGAAGGACCCAAATATAATACCGTGATATGCATAAAATGTGAAAAACTAGTGAGTGGAGGCATATCTCGTTTGAAATACCACCTTGCAGGGATCACAAAGCATGACACAAGAGTTTGTGAAGCCACCACCCCCGAAATAATGAGAGATGAATGCCTTGCTCGCTGCTGGAGAAGAGAAAAAGTTGCAAAGGGAAAGGGCAAAATTGGCCATGAGGGCAGCCATTTCTGATTCGCAAGGTATCTCACATTGTCTCATTTTTAAGAATCATTTATAATTTGATTATTTTATAATTATAATGAAATAATGTGGGTTGTGATTTGTGACCAAGTATCCCATCCACCCTTGAAGAAGATGAAGCAGCACTTGAGGGCATAGTGGGCTCTCATCGTGGCCCACGGATCCGCAAATCTACCTTGTCCTCGTCTTCCACTTCCGCTGGTTCTAGTAGACCAGCACCACGCTCATCTTCTATAGACATGTTTTTTCTGCCCAAAAACACACCTAGAGCACAACCATCACTAGAAGGTAGTGGGTGGAACAGCGATGTGCATCAGCAAGTTGACATTCAATGTGCTGATTTTTGGTACTTTAACAATATCCCCTTCAATGTTGCAACAAGTCCCTATTGGCTGAATTTTGTGATAGGAATCACTATAGCGGGAAAGAGCTACAAGGCACCTACTCTTGCAGACTTGAGTGGGAGGTTAGTTCACTTTTACGGTTTTACAATTTACTTATTTTTGTTGAATGTAATTTTTTTAAACAAAGTTGTGTACTTAAATGTTATTTTTATTTTGTTCTTGTAGATTGCTCAAAGATGTTGTTACTAGAGCCAATGAAGTGGTAGAAGACCAAAAATTGCAATGGAAACAATTTGGCTGCTCTATACTTTCAGATGGATGGACGGATGGAAGAAACTGTACCATCATCAATTTTTTAGTTTCTTGCAAGGATCAAGTGGTCTTTCTAAAATCCTTGGATGCCTCAGACAAGATAAAGACAGCTGAAACTTTGGCTCTAATGTTAGAGCAAGTTGTGATGGAGGTGGGGATTGCTAATGTGGTGCAAATAGTAACTGACAATGCAGCGACATATGTGGCAGCAAGAAGGATCCTCCAAGATAAGTATAGCACACTTTTTTGGTCTCCTTGTGTAGCATACGTCCTTGACCTTCTTTTGGAGGACATAGGAAAATTGGATTGGGTGAAATTGGTTGTAGAGGATGCAAGAAAGATAACAAAATCTATCTACAATCACCCTTGGGTTCTCGCTTTGATGAGAAAATTCACCCATGGGAAGGAGTTGGTTAGACCTATAGCTACAAGGTTTGCAACGATTTTCTTAACGTTGCAAAGTGTTCTTGGTTCTTTGAATCCTTTGAAGCAATTGTTTGTGAGTCAACCATGGTTAGACTCAAGTTATTCAAAAAAGGCTGATGGTCAAAATGTTGCATACATTGTCTTTGACAACCACTTTTTTGAGGATGCTACAAAAATTGTGAAGGTATCTTTGAAACTTCAAAAGTTGAATATTTAGTTTTTTTGTATTCAAGAATCAAGTCTTTCATTATTAATTTGGAACTCTAGTCTATAATTAATGATAATCTTTTTCTACTTTTCAATTGTAGGTGACAGAGCCCTTGGTTAGAGTTCTCCGATTGGTAGATGGGGATC
Source organism: Chamaecyparis obtusa (assembly GCA_027943335.1). Taxonomy (NCBI): domain Eukaryota; kingdom Viridiplantae; phylum Streptophyta; class Pinopsida; order Cupressales; family Cupressaceae; genus Chamaecyparis; species Chamaecyparis obtusa. The sequence goes on from BSBK01000435.1 coordinate 243,635, forward strand.
AAACCCCAATGGGGTATCTTTATGAGGCCATGGATAGGGCCAAAGAGGCTGTAAAAAATATCTACAAGGGGAACAACCTAAAATTTGACCCCATATGGGAAACCATTGATAGGAGGTGGAACAATCAGCTCCACCAACCCATTCATGTAGCAGGGTACTTCCTCAACCCTGCTTATCACTTCTCTCCATCCTACGGGGATCCCAATGGAGAGGTCATGGAGGGCCTCATTGAATGCATGCAGAGGATGGTACCTGAGGTTGAGGTGAGAGACCTCATTGTGGCCGAGATGGAAGTGTATTAGAATGCAACGGGCAAGCTATTCTCCTCAAACTTGGCAAGAAGAGGAAAACAGACTCAAACCCCAGGTACAATATTTGGATTTTTGGTGTCTTTCACATGCATGATAAGTAGATAAAAACTAAGTTACTAAAATATGTTTTCACCTTGCTTTCTAACTCTTCAATATTTATCTTGCAAATGCTTGGTGGCGAAATTGGGGTGGGAATGTCCCAAATCTGCAAAAACTTGCCTTGCACATCTTATGTCAGCCATGTAGCTCATCTAGTTGTGAGCGTAATTGGAGCTTGTTTGAGGCCATTCACACGAAGAAGAGGAACAAGTTAGCACAAAAACGCCTCAATGACCTTGTTTATGTGCAATATAACCTTAAGTTGCGCATAAGAAAGGTAGAGGTACCAGCAGCAGGGCCACTTGATTTGGATGACATAGATTCGTACTGTGATTGGACATCATAGGAGCAGCCTCCATTGTTCACAGAGGATGACATCTATGATTTGGAGAGGCAGGCTATGGAGGAGGGTGGAGGCACAGCAGGATTGGATGACATTCAGGAGGATGATCATGAGAGCAGTGAGTGTGAGGAGGAGACAGATGATGAGGAGTCATTGCCAGTGTCAGCACCATCTACATCTAGGGTGGAGGTCCAATCACAGCCAGTTGTGCAGAGGGAGCTGTCACAGCCACAATGGACTACTAGGGCTAGACCCCCTCCCACTCCCGTAGTTTTTACTAGAGCTACTAGGAAGGGGAAGAGGAAGATGTAGACTAGTTTGATATTGTACTTGGCATATGTATTTGCTTATAGTTTTACAAAGACAATTTGTTGTTTTTAATTTTCTTCAGAGTTCAGAACTTCAAACTATCAGACTATGGCTACCAGCCATCAGCATTCCACATGAGGATGCAATTTTGATACATATTTGCATTTATATATATCTAGATCAGCTTGTTTGGTTTGTTTACTCATTTACTAACTCATTAGATGAATCTCCTTATTGAATTTTACAAAAAAAATGCATTTCTAATTAAATTTAAGCCATTTTTTAAGTTCTCGAGAAGTTCGCCGATAAGTTCCCAACTTATCTCCGATATATCCCGATATTTTTTTTTTTGCCCTCGGCGATAAGTTGCCAATAACGATATTTTGAACTATGTATGAAACAATCTGAAAAATATGTGTGCACTATAATAATGTGCATTGTACCGAAAACCATGACAAAACATCCAATCAATGCATAATGAGAAAGGGAATTTTATTAAACATTGTAGTTGAAACATTCTAAGAACGCAATATTTCAGTGTTCTGTGTTATATGATCAATCATTAGGCACAAACCTCGATGAGCAATTTCAATTATAGATCCTTGGTACAAATAAACACAATTGAAAGTGGCTACAAACATAAAGACCACGTCATGAGAGGATGCTTTGTTATAACTCAGCTTGAGTATGGGAATAATAACTAGAGAATTGAAATGATCATCATTTATGATATTTCTATTTCAAGAATTTATCACTACCACCCAGAAGTTCTAAATTGGAGGAGCTAACAATCATGCCAGCTGTACCATGGTCTTCTACAAACTTCTTATTAATGGAAGGAATGAAGATGTGCATACATTCATTGCACAAATAAGAGATAAAGAGTGGAATGCACGTTGAGAGATTCAAATTGATAAGGGTTGAATTAGAAATAATAATTTGATGTGTACTAGCAAAATGGGCCTTTACAAAGGATGTTGGAAATGCATCAGAGACATAGTTATGTGTGCTTGATATGGAGCTTCTTCTCGATCCTTTATTGTTACCTAATGGATGCGTGATGGCTTATTTAGTATATGATGAGATCCATGTTTCATGTTTTCTGGTTGGGAACCAAAAAAGGTTACTTTTGGGACTTGAGGAACATAGAAACACATGGTATTGATAAATACATTACTAAAGAAAAGGCATAAGTAATGTGTCGGCTTGGTTCATATTGCAATAGATCACAAGTGAAATCAGCTCTCATGACTCATGCGAATGTTCAAAGCCCAATGATTAAGATGAAGACTTGTGGATTGAGAAGGCATAGACTAAAAAAAAAATTATTTTGAAAATCTTATCCATTTCCAGAATGTGTCAGAGAAGAAGATAGAGATGAAAATGTGCTTCAACAAAACTAATGACTTGTTCTTTCCTCAGAGTTATGGGTTTTATGTTATCTTTATGTAAAAGTGACTTGAGTCACTTTTTGTAACTAAAGTTAGCTTTTGGGCTCTATCATTGTGAAAGCTAGGTTAATCCTAACTTATCTTCAAATAGGTAGTTACTGCAAGTGTTCACTTGGGTAGTTATGCTAAGTGTTTACCTAGGTGGTTATCCTAAGTGGTTACCTAGGTGGTTAGCAAAGAGAGCCTATAAATACGAGGCCATTTGCAATATAAAAGGGGGGGCACTTTTTGCAGGGGGGAAACTATGGAGAAATTTCAAAAGAGATTTTTGGCTTTACACTATGTACAAAAGTGTTTTTGAAATTGTATATTTTCAAAACGATAATGAAGAATGTATTTAGTCGTATGTCCTGAATGTATTTATGACATTATTACCGATTTATTGTATGTTAAGTTGATAATCTCTTTATGTATTGGTGGAATCCAATGGTTTTTCTAATCTATGTAACCGATGTGATGAAATGCACTCATTTCTTGGTATCTTGATTTGATGTGTTGGAATAGCCTATCATTTCGTATGTCAAGGTTTGTTATCCTTATTTCCTCATCGTTGCATTCTGTGCTAAAACCCCCTTTGCAATCATTATCTGTTGTGAATCTCAAATAGTATTCATATATCTACTGTTGGAGTTTCTGTTATATATTTTCTTTAGCTTTTTTTTGTCTCCTTTTGGTACTTTCAGGTGAAAAGTACACAAAAAAAAACAAATACCCTATTATGCGAGGGAGATGCCCCTCTCAAACATAGAGGAAGATTGTAATCTAATTGCGATCTCTCCAATTGTTGACAAAGTTGTCATTGCTCGTAGGGAAAACAAGGTCAGTTTTGAAGAAACAATTGCAGTGGCAAAATTGTTTCCCAATAGGTATGTAGGGGAACTAAAGTATAATTTGCTAAGTATCAATCAATTATGTGACAATGGATATTTTGTAAATGTTAATACTAAAGGCTGTGTGATCAAAGAAGTTAATTTAGGCAGGTTGATTGCTGAGGGGAAAAGAACAGACAACAATGTCTACAATCTGAGAGAGGTAATAGGTAAATGTTGTTTATTGGACAAGTTAAAGGAAGTTGGCTTTAGCACACATGGAAGCCTGGGGTTTTGTCTTCTCTCTAATTCTATTCACAAACAAGCATCTGCTAAGGGGGAGCATTGTAATGTCAAAATTTGTTGTCCCTAGCCCTTTGTCATTGATGTCAAAGGAGAAGAAATTTCAGTGATTTTATGTTGCAGAGATTAAAATTTATGTTGTGTTGCAAAGATACAGATTTGATTCGATTTATGTTTCAGGATGCTGATTGTTGTTCAAATTTTGAGATTGATGATTTGATTTGATTCGTATTATGATTTGAACATATTTTGTTGCAAATTCAGAACTGGTGATGTTTCATGTTTCTAATGTTGAAGTGCAGATTGGAGTTTTTGACATCAATGCCAAAGGGGGAGATTGTTAGACTATTTTGTCATCGATGTCAAATTAAAATGAGATAATCAGATTAATCACTGTTATACTCGAACAAAAAGTTCAGATTGAATCACTGTCATAGAACAGACAACAAAAGACATGATCACATGCATGTACTGATCTGGAATTCGTATTAAGGATGATAATCTGATCGGTAAACAGGTATATCAGATCATATGTCTGCTTTTTTACAAACAGAGTCTTCTATGGGATTTCCAAGATATCAATTTCAAACAGAGTATATTTTTTTTCAGACGTGTTTGTTATCATTATTGTGCCTGTTTATAATCAATGTATGTCAGAATTAGAAGATTGCATTAATAATTGATGCATATAAGAGCAAGCCTTGGTCATCGAAAGTACACTTTTATAAAACCTCTTCATGTCTAAACTTGGCAGCAGTTGTCAGTTATAGCAGTTGTCAGTTACAGCAGTTGTCAATTGGGTGGTTGTTGTTGGTTATAATTTCTTAGCCAATGTTGTTAGAGACTCATTCCTTTTATTCATTCTTGCATTCTATTGATGGCAGAGATGTGGGTGTGAGTGTAAGTGTTTGATAAAAAGGTGAAAGGAAAGACAGTATGCTATAAAAAGTTTGAAAAATAGAGAGTTTACTGTGTGAAGGGTTGAAGTGTGTCTTCTTATGTGCTTAACATATTTTGAGAAACAATTGGAGTTGTGTGGAATCAAAGACAGATTGTTACAAAGAGTTGAATGTTGATAGATACTTTGTGTGCATCAATTTTGGTGGTGCTCTTCTGAATACAGTATGTTGGCTGATATCTGAGACTAAATGGTGTCATTCTAATATTTGCTGAGAAGCTAATTCATTTGAAAGTAAACATCGGGTATATCAGTGACAATTTCTCTTAAATCTTCTTTAACGGTGCTCTGTTTTAAAATTAATTTTTCAAATCTATACTTACAGTAAAGTCTGATTATGGTTCTTTCAAGTCAATAGATAAATTTGTTTCAGATAACAGAGAGCAATTACAATTGCAGAGTTGAGTTATTATTTTAGATTGTATTCAGATTGCAGAATTGTTTTGATAAATAAAAAATCTACTCAATGTGTAAATGGTTATTCACTCATTTTGTAACAGGAAATCACAAAACTTGTAATCAGTTGTATCGCTTGTAATTGTTAGTATATTTCAGATATTCAACAAGGAATATATCAATCTATAGAGGTCTTTCAACAACTAATCATAGGATATAAAAATGATCACAAAGGAGAGATAGTACCCGAATAGTATCTCTGAAATCAGACTTAGGAGACTTCAAAACTGATCCTTCGACTCCCTCTGAATGTGACCTGAGTTAGCCCACCTAGGGCTTCTTTTAATTCTGCTCCAAAGTGTCATTGATCTGAACTTAGGATTGCCTCAGATCTGTCCTAAGATCTGCACTTTAAGTGTCCTTAAAGTCAGATATATGCATACTGCTGGAATTTGCCCCAGCTTGAATTCGATCTATGCATCAGCACTAATTCGTCCTTTCAGGGCTGCTGCGATTTGCTTCTAATTGCCCTTCTAGGGCTGCTGCAATTTATTCCAATTTGCTCTTACAACCAGCCCAAATTCGCTTCTTATTTCTGCCCTAGAACTCACAAATTCAAAACCCTTGAATTCGTTCCTCTGATATATTTCACACCACAATGGTAGATGCATTTCGCACTCTAAGAATTTGCTACTGGTGGATTTCGATTCTTGAAGGAGGAAGACATATGTTATGTTTTTGATAAATCTTTCCTTGAATCGATCAGCATATATATATGAGTTTGTAATTAATCTCAACACCCTTCCAAGAAGGCCGACTTGGCCTAATTATGGGCCCTCCATTAATTAACGTCATATATATTGAAATAATTGCATTTTATAATAATACTCTTATTATTATAAAATCGCACAAGGGTATAATTAAAAACATTTAATTATTAATTTATTTGTCCAATTTGATCTTGGCTGAAAGGCTATAATTATTAACACTCCCCCTTAGACTGGAGGGTAAGATCAAACCATAGATCCCATCTATACCAGGACACACCCTTAACTATCACCCTTGATAGTGAGAACAAAAACATAATCATATCGGATACCCTATCCAGAGATATCATAGATTCCAAGTCTATGAAGGTAGATCCTATCTACCATAAGTCCAAGTCTATGAAAAAATTTGGCTCAAAATCATCCTTCGAATGAGTGGATTGATTAGATCCACAAGAATATCAAGTCCATGATATTCATAATAACATTGGATTGCCAAATTCTTCAATATATAGAAACATCAAGTCCATGATGTATACCATCCAATTTGTGGATAACTAAATCCACGAGTCACCAAGACTCAAAAGATGTCAAATCCATGACAACATACCAACATCAAGTACATGATGTTTTACTATCCAGATGTGGATTTCTCAAATCCACGAGTCCCATGACTCAAGAATTTAGAATATCAACTCTATGATATTCATGGTATCATCAAGTCCATGATGTTACCAAATACTCAATTGTGGATCCCTGATCCATGAGTGTCCAAGACTCAAATGATATCAACTCCATGATATCCAGAGCATTGGTCTCACAAATATCAAGTCCATGATATTTACCAAGTGCTCGGAGCAATGGTCTTTTGACATCAAATCCATGATGTCTCACCAATTGCTGGGAGTAATGGACTTTTGACATCAAATCCATGATGTCTCACTGATTACAGGGAGTAATGGACTTTTGACATTCAATGATGTCTCACCAATTACTAATAGTAATGGACTTTTGACACCAAATCCATGATGTCTCACCGATTACTGGTAGTAATGGACTTTTGACACCAAATCCATGATGTCTCACCGATTACTGGGTGTAATGGTCTTTTGACATCCAACGATGTCTCACCCATTACTAGGTGTAATGGTCTTTTGACATCCAATGATGTCTCACCCATTACTTAGCAATGGATCCCTGATCCATGCAATTGTGGACCCCTGATCCACGAGTCTCTTGGACTCGAAGAATATCAAATGATATTCTTCAATTCATAAGAATAACTTAGCCATAAGCATATCCAGATGAAACCTACAAGTATAAGATTAGCCAATATGATTATAAGTCATTAGCCATAATCAGTAAATGAAAGAGAGTATGACCCATTCATACATAATACAAAAGATGTATGCCCCATACAACCAGTATTTGTGCATAAGAAAAATCACATAAGTCTTCATCACCTAAAGATAACCAACATCTAACCAGCAAGATGCAATATAGTTTTCTATATGAATGTTCCTATGTAGATAACAACATTAATTCTAACATATGCCAATGTAAGAATGTTCCAGCCAATAATGTATGTACCTATGCATAAGGAACACAATAACTAGCATCCATCTAGCAATCAACTCTGATTTCCCATAACAGAGACAATGAGTCAATCAATGTCAACATATTCCAATGCTTAACATAAACCAAGAGATGGATTTACTCACATAGTTTCCTAAGCAAGACAAAACATATCATATCCCAGTGTGAGATATACTCCACAGTCATAATGTATGATGCCAAATATGCCAATAACTATGCTGAATGGATAGTTATGTAAGTTGCCTTCATACGCTAGAATGCATCCATGACAATCAACTAAGCAAATAATCAGTTATGCTAATGAGGCATTCTTAACCATTTGATCAAAAATTAATAGGTAATGATGATCATACCAATGAAATTAACAAGATATAAGGGAGGAGATTACCATCCAAACCAGTAAGGCCATGATTGAACTCCCTCTAGAACCATATGTCTACGATTAAGACACCCAGGGAACAGGAGACTTACTCCCTCTAGATGGACTTATCTTCATCCATACATGCTAAGGTAAATCAGGTATGCTGCTTACATGCTAAAGTACACAGTGTGTAGTAGTTCTCTCATAGAACAAGCATAAATCAGTAAGGAAGGCATACTTAAATAGATAGTTCTTTATGTTACCATAGTTGTAACTAAGACAAAATCTATAATACATACCAGATTATGTCATTTGTCCAACACAAGCCAAAGTTGATAGTATACAAAAGTACTTCCTTCACATTCATAAGCAATCATAACAGTTCTATCATAAGCCAAGTGTTATGAACCAGCCAATATGTAAATATAGCATATGTAAGTGCTAATCAATGCAAATGTTTAATGAATCAACTATATGATGCTAATGAACTAGCTAATGATCCAATAAGCCATGTAAGGATAGGAAGGTGAGCCCATGATCAAACTCCCTCTTAATCAAGATTCCCTCCAAGGTATTCAACCTTAATGCAAGATTTAGCCCTACTTTCATAACCAATTTAAGCCAAACCCCCGGATGCCTTAGTTTTGAAATAGATAGATTGAAATTCCTAAATCTGAAATGGATCTTTCTTCTACCGTAGCTTTGATACCATGTTAGTATATTTCAGATATTCAACAAGGAATATATCAATCTATAGAAGTCTTTCAACAACTAATCATAGGATATAAAAATGATCACAAAGGAGAGATAGTACCCGAATAGTATCTCTGAAATCAAACTTAGGAGACTTCAAAACTGATCCTTCGACTCCCTCTAAATGTGACCTGAGTTAGCCCACCTAGGGCTTCTTTTAATTCTGCTCCAAAGTGTCATCGATCTGAACTTAGGATTGCCTCAGATCTGTCCTAAGATCTGCACTGTAATCAATCTGCACTTTAAGTGTCCTTAAAGGCAGATATATGCATACTGCTGGAATTCGCACCAGCTTGAATTCGATCTATGTATCAGCACTAATTCGTCCTTTCAAGGCTGCTGCAATTTGCTTCTAATTGCCCTTCTAGGGCTGCTGCGATTTATTCCAATTTGCTCTTACAACCAGCCCAAATTCGCTTCTTATTTCTGCCCTAGAACTCACAAATTCAAAACCCTTGAATTTGTTCCTCTGATATATTTCACACCACAATGGTAGATGCATTTCACACTCTAAGAATTTGCTACTGGTGGATTTCGATTCTTGAAGGAGGAAGACATATGTTATGTTTTTGATACATCTTTCCTTGAATCGATCAGCACATATATATATGAGTTTGTAATTAATCTTAACACCCTTCCAAGAAGGCCGACTTGGCCTAATTATGGGCCCTCCATTAATTAACATCATATATATTGAAATACTTGCATTTTATAAAATACTCTTATTATTATAAAATCGCACAAGGGTATAATTAATAACATTTAATTATTAATTTATTTGTCCAATTTAATCTTAGCCGAAAGGCTATAATTATTAACAGTAATAGTCTTAGAGTTGGTGCTCTGAGAATTATGAGTTGGCGATCAAATCATTGAATTGTGATCTTGATTGAGTTCAGCTCATAAAAGGGGATTTGGTGTTTCCTTGGGTTGGTGCCCTAAAATCTTGTAAATTCTTCAACTGTGAGGCTGGATTAGAACAGTAGATCCTAGCAGCATTTCTCACCATGGTTTTTCCTATCCTAGGTTTCCACATAAAATCTTGAGCATTGTTTCTTGTATGGTTGCATTTTTTTTTGGTTTCAATTTCAGTTATTTTCAGATTAAAAAGCTTCAATTGCATTAAAGTTAAAAAGTTTGTATTTATTACTCAATTCACCCCCCCCCCCTTCTCAACAGTACAATTGTGTTCTTCAAAAGCACCTAGAGTTTGCATATTCCAAACACGCAAGAAAAGAGATTTATGTTAAATAAGCATGTTGGTGTGCACATGATTCAACCCTATGTTGTAGATCTTCTAGTTGCACTACTTTGTAATGCACATGGTGGCACCTATTTTGTAGGCTTAGTTTGCATGTAATGTATATTAAGGAGTGGTGTATGTTACATATTATAAAATGATGTATAATGTTGAATTAAGGGCGTATACCTTTCCTTGTGTGTCAAAACATTCAGGATGATATGGTACCTTTGTTGAATGAAGGGTGCATACATTTTCTTAGATGTTGTTGGCTAAGAGTTTTGTATGTCACTAAGACCACAACTTACAAAGTTGTAACTTTAGGCAATGTCAAGTGAGATTACTCTCTCCTCTCAGCAATAGGGGAGGCTCCCTACTTACCATAGGTGGCTCCAAAAAGGACTTAACTGGAAATTATAAAAAAGGGCTGTTCTCACAATCTATTCCTCTTTTTTTCAAGAATGATTTTACAAACAACTTCCAAACAGAACTAAAACTTAAACAAAAGTACTTGTTGCAACAATAATATCGATAGCATCTGAGTTGAAATAAGAACACAGAGGATACCAATCTACTTTTAACTGTGTGGAACAATTGCAAAAACCCAAAGTCTTCTGCATTTATCCCAAATGATGATTTAACAACTTGAGTAAATGATAAAGCTCAAAGTATTTTACCAAACTCACTAAATTCTATGAAATTACTTAACATTGAAGCACAAAGTCTTTCAACCTTAAGTATTTGAAGCCACTATCAACTATATCAACTTGCCCTTTTGTAGCACAAAGTCTCCAAAAACTCAAATTGAACGCTCAAAAGATTATGAAAATAAACCACTTAGTGAATCAAAGATAGAATAACTCATGCAACATAAGAATACACAAATCACTCTCAAGTCTCACAACACAAAGTTTGGGAAAACTTGCTTCTTTATTATTCACTTAGATATTTCTGTATAATGAAACACAAAGTTTTCGCTTCACAAGCAATTTTTGCATAGCCTACTTACATAAACAATAGATGATTATTTACAATGAAGCCACTCCTTTATATAGGAGAGGAGTGGGAGAAAAAGATGGAGAAAGAAGGGGAAACCCTAACAACTTTGACAAATTTCCTAACTAACTTTGACTTATTCAAACTACAAGTCCTAGCTAGCTTGACTTGCAATTTGATTACATGCAATCACTTTACAGCTGAAAGTCCCCCTATAATTACAACTTGCTTTCCAACTACATGTAATCTGTCAACAAAACTACAACTACCTAGAAAGCATGGGAAAATGGTTAAGTGTCCACGACACTTACGGATCATCCTGAGAGGTCATCAACGAAGGCTTTGAACTTGCTAATGAACTCATGCATAGCTCCAGGGTCTGGTGCACCTGTATGTCGTGCAATGACAGTCGTTTTGAGAACTGTACTTGCACTCCTGGAAATAACCTTGATGCACTCTTCAATGTTAACCTAAAGACGATCTAATGAAACCTTGAAGCTTGTCAATTTGTTCATGGAATTGAGACCAAAGTCATCCGCCCCAAGCTCTAGGCGAATCACTTTTGCAAGCTCTGATATAACAATATCCTCTAAAATCAGCTTGTTGTTCTCAGTTACTATCCTGCACGTCAACTTCTCAAAACCTTCATTGATCATGCGTTCCTTTTCCTTGCATGTACACATAGCTGCCTGCACATCTGTCAACAGCCCTTCAATTAACTGCCTCTTGTTGATCATCAATTCTTGGTACTCATAGAACATCTCCAGAGAGGAAATGACACCATATGTACACAGTGCATCCAAATCGGTTTCTGGCATCTTATTCTAGATGCTCAAGCCCTCATCTAGGACATTTAAATCCTAATTGAATGACATGAGGAGTTCATCCAACTTGGTTGCGGCTTCCTTGGCGTGTTTCAACACTCTGAAGGCATTTCCGATTGCCTATATACCCTGAGACTCTATTTGGCTGGCCCAATCATCTACTGCCTTGGCTTTACGCCCAATCTGCTCAGCAACCAGATTGACTCTTCTGGAAGAGAAGCAATGGGATCAACTCACTACGAAGAATTGGTCATCTTTTGAATTGTCTCAAGCAAGTGAGCATTTTCCTCCTTGAGCTGATTTTTCTTTGCCTACAATTGATCATTACTCTAAGTAACACCACTGCATCTTGAGCGTCCTACTGGAAACCAACCCGCGTTTGTTTACCAAGTTCCAATCTCATGAACTTGTAATCAGAAGTCTATAATTTATCCTGTGGTTTGTCTACCAAAGGTTCTACAATTTCAGCATATTTTACTTTGTTCTGATCAACCATAACCTTCGAAACTGTTTTAGCTCTCTTGCCTATTGGAGGTTTGGCCCTATTGAATTGCTTGAAGTCAAAATCCTCAGGAGGAGCTTCTTGTTTCTCTCTTTGTAGTGATTGAGTTGAGCCAAGGAGATAGTGTGAAAGTATCATTCTAAGAAATGGAGGTAGTGGTCATGGTAGACATTGATCCTGATTGTACGACCATTGTGACAATAGGTGGTGCTTCACTCTGAATAGCCACAAGTGTCTGATTGCTCTGTGAAGCTTCAGCCATAAACTAATCAAAGCCTCCAACCAAGGTATCCAGAAGAGTCATGGATACATCTAATAGGTTGGGGAAGGAGCAATATGCATCAAACACATTCTCCAAACTACCATAGTGCTCTTCTAGGATGGATGCAGGAATAGCTGAGGAAATCGGCATGACATATGCATTCATTGGAGAAACCTGGAGAAACATGGACCGTGGAGAAAGAATCCACATCAGTGTCAAGAGGGGACATGGGAGCCTCATCTAGTACTAGTGTTGATTCTAGAATTGCAAGAGTCACCTTGATGTCTTTAGCATGAGATACCTCAGGAATAGTCCTCCTGCAACTCATCTTCACTTTCTTCAACCTGAATTCTCTCCGGTTCTGTCACTTATTCTGCTACAACAACCTCCTAAGGTGATTTGACCGTGGCTTTACCCCCCTTAATATTGAGCTTAGGTATCCCCACAGCTACCAATGTTGAAGCACCATCTTTACCCTTACCTACGATCTTTGATCTACGCCCAGCTGGACCAGCAATGTCAAAATCTTTTCCAGGTTTGATTTTCATAGTTTCCATGCCCCTTCTCTTTAGTCATGCATTGGCCAAGATAGACTGAAACCTATCAAAGATAGACATGCTCCCCTTGGACAACCATTAAACAGGTGGAATGGGGAGACTCTCAACTTGGTGCTTATGGTACTCAGGATCAAGGTGTCATCATCATACTCCATGCCCTCTGGAATAAGTCAGATTGAAATCAACAATCTAATTCAAGGTTAATCTACAGTAATGCATCTTTCTGCTATCCACCTCAGTGCGCATGTCAATCCAAATGTTTTCCAAGCAATGAATGTGTGTGAAACTTCTCTTTATTTTGTCGTTCATCCCTTGGTAATCAAAGTGTGTTCTAGACTTGAACTTCTTCAAAGTGATCTCTTGTATTTCAGTCTCCATACACTTGGCCTTTGGAACAATGACCAAAGCATACCTCCCAATTTGGAGCAGATTCTATGAAGAAATACCAACCCCAGGTCTATGCAGTGTAGACTGATATGTTTGTACAGCCATGAGTTGCCTTGCGAGCTCCATGAGAATTAGCCTGTTAGTGGGGTACCGAGGAAGTGTATAAGGCTCACCCTGGAAACATCCAACTCTCATGCAAGTGTAAATAGGAAACTAAAGAAACAAACACCCGTACTCATTCACCTTCTTCCATGTTGCATCAGATACTCACCTCTTTGGAAGGGTTTTGTCAAAGAGGCACATGTAATGTCCAAAGAACTACTCATAATATTCCCAAACCGGAACCAACAATCTATCACCCTTGGTTGAAAGACCAAGAAAAAGTTCCCAAAGAAGCCGCAATGTATACCAAGTATGAATTCATGTAGAAAGAGTGTTAGGAACATGAGCCAGCTGCTTGCACAAGGCATCATTGATGATCTTACCCCAAAAGATCTTTTGTCTGGACATCACAATCAAAGAGATGAACTTGTACATCCAAGGCTCAAATACATTGCTCCATGAGACCCATGATCCCGCTGAGTAGAGTGATCAAATCATTGATCTCCTCATGGAAATCTGTCATGAGTATCATCTTTGGCCATTTGGACAATCAGGTTCTCTTGTTCACCAGCCAATTCTCATTTATGTACCTTATACAATCTTGTTTTCCATCATTCCACCTCTTCCAAGATTTTTCCTTTGTTATATCAATACATACTGGAGTAGGTGGGACTTTGAAGATTTTATCAATTGTATTAGGATCCAGCCTGATAATAATGTTTCCATCATCATCCCTGATGGTTCTGGATTTGTGATCAAAGTGTTGTGCACATGCCAACACAAATCAGGTTCCAAGGCAGCCATTGGAAATGTGGAAAAAAGTTGTATGTTGCTCTGGATGAGGGAAGTCATTTCTTTCTTTGCAAATGTTTCAACCCTTTTTAAGACATCAAACATGTCAACATGCCCAATCTCTGTGTCTCTAATCTTGTCCACAAAAGAAGTCACCTTTGAAGGTAGAATGAAATTCAGGTATTTATCAAACTTGTACTTCATCTTTTTCTTGCCTTTGGGAGAGACTGGCTCTAGTGATAAAGTTGCAACATGAAAATCCCATAGGATAAGTACGTCTTCATGAGTCACCAACGAATCCATAAGACACTATTAAAGGTTCAAACTCTGCAGATCTGGAAGGGTATATGCACAGGATAAGAATGGAAGACTTTTAAGCAATGGGAAATGGAGGAAAACATGTGAAATCATCTTTTTAAATGAGGGAAAAGATGAAGTACGGGGTTTTTCTTGAGCACTACAAGTGGATGAAATGCAAGCATTTGGTATCAAAATAAGGTGCAAGTGCATATATATACAAGAGGGGGTATCTCTTACTTATAATTGGGGTTTTTAAATCCAATTGCAAGTCAATTTGGGAAGGTTTACTACCTGCAATCAGGTTTTTAAAGCCCACTTGCAAGTTGGAAAGAGACTTCATTTGTGCTTGGAAAACACTTGCAATCGGGTTTTTAAAGCCCACTTGCAAGTAAGGGGAAAGCTTAGCTCTTTTTTGGCAAAACAAACTCACAAACAGGGTTTTTAATTCCATTTGCAAGTGGGCAAAATATGTATTTTCCAAGTTCTTTCTTTTGGGGAAAATCTTGCATTTCAACTTGCAAGAAGTGGGGAAGAACATGTATGTTTTTGAAGACAAAACTCTCAAACAATAACTAAACAAATCTGAAAATAATTTGTAAAAAGAAAAAAAGAAACAGGACACAAGTATACACAAAATAAATTTGCATTCAAAACCCTAGGCATTTCTGAGCAAAGAAGAGGAAAAACTTCACAAAATAATCTTCAAAATGAAGAATAAATGGAAACAAAATCGTACCTCTTTTTGAGAACCAAAAATGTGAAGAGAAAGAAGTCTTGAATTTTGAAGAAAATCCCTAAATCCTTGCTGATTTGAATTTAGGAAAAGATCTCCAAATTGCAGCTATATAGGCAACAAAAACATGACTAAATCCCTTCTCCAATCAATGCATTTTCAGCCCTTGATGATCATTTGACAAATGGCCAAGTATAAAAAACCGTAATGCAAGATAATAGCAACCCCCAAGACTCATTCAAACTCCAAATCGTGGTTTGAATCTGCAACTGCAAGCTGCCTTGCAATCTTGATTAAAAATGACGCTAATGGAGGAAAACACGGTTTGGAACAAAAAATACAAGTTAAAATGCCTCTATTCTGCCCTAGGTCGGGCTTTAGAGGCGACATCCCAAGCAAAACGTTCTGTTTACAACCCCAAAAAGCGATCATAAAGGAGAGATTGTGTTTCTTCAAATGCAAGGCATGTTGATCTTTAAAAACCAAAAATAGTGTGAAGAAGAAGTTGTAGTTTGACAGACACATAGCAAGAAGTCTTCATTTGTTTTTGGACATAATGAGTGATGACTATATATATATATATATATATATATATATATATATATATATATATATATATATATATATATATATATATATATATATATATATATATATATTCTCATTTAAAAACTCCAAACAAAAGCAACTTGGACGATGTCGGGGTTTGCGAATGTCTTTGCAAACACAAAATGCTTTGGTCTATGTCCTATTGGGCTTTTCATATCACATTACAAAGAGCATTCAAAATGTTTTAAACTATAATCACTATATGTAGTCAGGCTTTAAAAGCCTGACTACAACATATAAATCATTTAAAACACTTGCAACGTTAACCAAAAACATCGACTTAGGAAGGAGCTTGCACTTTTAAGACATTTTTACAAGCATGATGTGAAGGAAAATGTGTAATTGGGCTTTAGAAGCCCGATTACATGCTTGAATTTTTCATTAAAACAAACGATTTCCCCTCAAAAAACATCATTGTAAATGCAAGGGTAAATTTTAAATTTCCATTTACAAGTAAAAACAACTTGCAATGACTCACAAAAAGTTCAATTTCATCACTAAAGAAGCCTTTGCGGTCTTTTGATTTCATATTGCAAGCTTTTAAACAAAGAACAATGACTTGTAGTCAGGTTTTAAAACCCCATTTGCAAGTAACTTAATTCTTTATTATCTCTTAAAATATAGTTCGGATTTAAGCATGCGATAGCTCAAAACGACCAGAATTCGAAAAGCAATAGACCTAGAACAAAAACAAGGACAAAAACAAACAAACAATCAAGAAAAATCAAACAAGGACTTGAAGATTACTAAAAATCAAGTACTTGCAATCAAGAAATAAAAACCCGATTTTACAAGAGAAACAAAGAAAAACTTGACAGAAATATTCGAAAATGGCATCTATAGGATGAAAAACTTAGGCCAATTCAAGGAATAATCAATTGCCTTGGCAAAATAACATTAGAAATGCCTAACTTAAAGAATTATAACTACAAATTCATAAAAAATTGCATAGGGTTGTCCCATTTTGCGAATACAAAATTGGGGACAACAGATGTCATAGCATTTAGGATGGGATCAAAATATGGCATGCAATTAATGTCATTTTGATTAATGGACCTAGTAGTGGCTTATATGGGAAAGTTAACAACATATAATGGATAGGTTCTTGATGAGATAGTGGTTGGTTAATTGGTTAAGGCTATATTTTAACATATATTTGTATGTATGTTCTTTAGGCAAAGAAACGAGTCTCACCTAAACTCACCAAGACTTGGTGAGTCTGGGGCAAGCTAGGCAAGCCAAGCTAGCTAAGTTTGGGAGACTTGGCTTCCGAGTCCTTTCCAAACACGTTGAGTTTGGTGGAATCACCAGACTCGGTGAATCTAGGCCTAATACTCAGCTATTTTATTTATTTACTTATTTTAAACTTACAAATTTCAATGCTTGTTTGGTTTATGACACGCCCATCTAGGATTTGAAAAAATATGAAAATGTTGTGCGCCATGAAGGGCTGTGTGGTTTTAAAGGTCTTCCTTTTGGCACTTCCCCTGGAACCCATGAGGGGTGCTCCCCAAACCCTCGCGAGGTGTGCTGCCCCCAGACGCCCATGAGGGGTGCTAGCACTCAACCCCCGTCAAAATATAAGTCTAAGCAAGTAATAGGCCAATGATGAATCATGACCATAAAAGTTTACAAAATACATATCCCTTGTTGCAAATCTGTGCATATTCACAGCCAAAGCCACAATCAAGGATTATCTTGCTTCATACACTAGACAACTTGTTTAATATACAAGCACAGCCAAAGGAAAGGTTGGCGTGTTATAGTCCTTGTATTGCTAAATACAAGTAAAGTCATAGTTGGCAAGAAATACCATTTTCATAATGCAAAATTTATCAATCATGCCTTGCATAGACAACTCATAAAATAATCCCATCTATTAGTATCCTACCAAAGGTTAAAATAGAACATAACCATTTATCTTTTTACTTAACAACTCTTTGTTAATGAGCTTGTCAACAAAACATGCAGCCTTGAAGGCTTCAAAAAATAATAATAATAAATTCATCACTTGAATATACACACCAGTTATTGAGACACAAGCAAATATCACGGCTACATCATTATCCAGGCCTATTTGAAACTCAAATGCATGACTTGTTGCAACGTTGTGATGAGTATTGCAACCTCCTCGGAGCCAAAGACATAATTTTAGTTTTGATGTTATGGATTTCATATTCCATGAGTTTCGTATGCATTTGACAATATTTATATATCTCACTATGTGATTTTCTTTAACTAGAATTTTTGTGTATAATTATCCTTATGTGATCGATGTATATTAGTGTATGTGATCAAATTAGCTTCTTTTTTATGGTGTTATTGTGTCTTTAAGGTTTATTTATTAAAGGGTGCATGAAACAAGTTTTAAATCCTTGAAAAAATCTAAACTTCTTGGAATCTTTTCAATTTGCCAAGTTTTTGTCGAGTCTGGGCATTGAGTCCCAAGTCTGAGTCAAAAGTCAGCTTGTCAAGTCCAGGTCTTGTAAGATTGGTTTTCAAGAAGAATTTTGGTCTATGTTCCATATTTAATTTTAACTAAACCATGGCACAAACATATAAGAGCTTCTAATGATTAATATAAAGAATTGATATTTAGGAGGCATAATTATTTTTTTGTAAGGATTATTTCCTTATGTGATCTTTCTACTATTTGCATACACGAATTGTGTTCTATATGAAAGTCCTTGAACCCATTATGCCTTTGTCAAGCCATCTAGTACATCAGTATAGCAACATGTTATGGTGAAATAAATGTGAAGGCCATGGTGTGTAAAGTAGAATATGTACTAGCATTTTGATTTCCTTGTTGGGACCTAACAAATAGAGAGTTGCAATCATAGGATGCATTTGTGAGTGAGCAGCTTGAGGATTTAGAAGCAGTTTGCATTGAACGAACTAGAGTTTGAGTGAAAGGAGGCACCTTAGAGAATTCAACCAATGAGGTGCAGAGATTGCACATTGTACAATTACATGAAGTATTACTCTCAAAGATACCTAGCCATCTATTCAATGTGGATTTTAGCTTGGGTTCAACAACATAGAATTCACAACCAATTTGTTGAGAAAAATCCTAATACTATCACATAACTTCAAGCTTTAAATGCAGTCAAACACATTAGTGTATACACATATTAAGGTTGCAATAGATAAGGTGCATGTTGGAATTTGTTGATTCTACCTATACATCTACAAACAAAGCACTACATGAGCTTTTGGTTCCAACAAAACACACATTAATTGAGCAAAATAGTCTTTAAATCAAGATTGTTTCACTAGCAAAGAATACAAAAGCACTTACTCCAAGTAAGCACATCTCACAGTATTAAGTGCATATTTGACAAAGAAATTTGTTCTAAAACTACCAAGCTAGGAGAATATGGAAGAGATTGGATCTAATGGTGAGAACAAGCATTAATTGCAGCACATAAGGGAACTAGATTTGCCAAATGTTTAGAGCACATAGTAGGAGAAATGTATCTTGCAATGGAAACTAAAAAAAATCAGTTTTCAAGGATGATTGGAATGATACTCTGAGAGAGCCTTGTGTAGTGGGCCATACTCAAAGCAGCAAGAACTTATAGGGCACTTGGCTAGGACCAAGAGATAACTTGCTCAAATAGAGATGAGTCTATTTTCCAATTATAGACAACAACTCACACAAGTTCAAGTACTTTAGAACTAGCTCTTATAAATATAGAGGAATAATGTTTGTTGGCCCCAAGAAGAATTGGAGATTTTGGTCATGTTGTAAGGGTAACCATTGAAGTTTAAAGAGATTTAGACAAAAAGTAAGTATATTTTGGCAATATGTTACAGAAATAAAACACTGTGTGGGATGTGTTTATTGCTAGTATAGAAAATGAGCATCATCGAGATTTGCACTAACTTTTTATCGCACTGCTAATTGTATTACTCTCCTAAGATTGTTATTCCCACTTGGACTAAGACATCACTTTTACCAAAAATTTGAAAGATTGATACATATTCTACACCAATTATTGGCACCTTGTTGTCCTCCATTGCTAATAGGGGAGGTGCACATAATCCTCCAAATTAGAATAGCATAATTGTCACTCAAAATGAAGGAAATGCAAATCAAGGAAAAAGAAATTTGTTGTGTTGTAAACAAACACCCCCCATTGCAAATCGGGACCCCCTCTTTTTTTCCTTCTAGCTTAGTGTTTAGCTTATAGTTGTCCCTAGGTTGGCAACAGTTTTTTAAGTTCTTAATCTCCTAGCTCTGAGGGAATAGGTGGTTCAAGTCAAGATTTCCTAGGTTGAGGTGTGGAATGAAGAAATTTGCTAAGGATTGAATATCAATTGCAAAATATGGGTTTGAGGAGGATTTACTTTAGGAAATCCGCCTCTAGGTCGATGTCCACCTTCAATCCTTACATAAGTTGAGACGATGAATATTGAGAAATTTGTTTGATAAGTATAGAGTTGTGAAGGTGAGAATTGTCAAAATTGTGAATTGAGGGAGTTATGAAATTTCACTAAGAGTAAAAGTTGTCGAAGTGTTGTGACATGTCATCAAAGTTGTCAAAATGTTGTCAAGGCGATGTGTTGAGTGTGTAAATTGTGAAATGGTGAAGTGGAAAAGTGTTGGTTCAAAGCTTGGAAAAATTAAAGAATGCTAAATGGAAATGATAAGTGGAAATTTCAAAGTTGAGAAAATCCTTAGTTAAAAATGCAAAGAATTCAAATGGATTTCAAGTGAAAAATGCAAAATCTTGAGGATTTCCACCTAAAATATGAATTTGTGCCAAAAATATTGAGGATTTCCACCTAAAACTTTATTTCCTTTCATCATTTTCACCTAAAAATCAAGTTTCCGCTTCTTCAAAATGTCTTTCTCTACATGTTTCTACTGAGATTCCCATTCCATTTGACCACATACATATATTCATGAACCTACCCCTTCTCGTTAATGACATCAAGTGTTAGAATAGCTTCAAGATGATGTACCTTGCTACCAAAGCTTTAGGCCTAGACCTACTCCTATGCTCGTGAATATCATTAGATCTTGTAATGAAGCTATTGTAGTGATGGATGGTGATGATATTAGTTTTTCTTTTGCTTTCAGAGTTGATACATAGGCATGTTTAGCCCTAGTCTCCACCACAGTCTCCAACTTTGGCCTACATTGGCACCTTGTTTCTCTTAGGTGGTCCCCTATTACATGGCTATTTGTATTTGTACTTGAATAACATTGTTAGGGTTTAACCACTCCATGTTTAAAAATCTGAATTCCTTTACATTATTTTAGTTGTGAGTTACTTTTCAGGTCTTAGGTTTCTTTTTCCTTGGTACTTTTCTAGTACAACTTGATATGTGTTTACGTCTCCTTAACCTTCTTCAGTTGATCATGCAAACTAATATAATTTCATTATTTTTTTATTTCTTAATGGTTGATATGGAGCACCATACCGAATTTGGCGTACTTCTCTGTTTCACACAACTTGGGTTAACTGTTACACATTCCATGGATAAAGGTTTTCATGATAATGACAATAGACTTATTCCCTAAAATATTAATGTACAAAGGTTTATTTTGGATGGCATGGGTCTTTCCTGAACAAGCACATAAGAGTGATCCTGGGAATTTCCTCTACAAAACTTCCAAGCACTTTGAGTTAGTCTTTGGATGTTGATAAGGAACACAAAAGGAAACAAAAGTCCTAAGAACATGGTACTAGATAGCAGATAACCAAGAGATAATGCAGACAATAATAGCATGGAAAACCAAGAAATTCCAAAATTCAAAATGAAACTGTTTTGAAATGATGAAACAAACACCCTCAAGTATTTTTTAGCTTATTTACTTTAGTCTTTATAATAAAAAGGCCATGTTTTATCAAATATATATACTGCAAGAGAGAGAACCACAATATTTCTAGTATTCTGTACCTGTCTAAAGTTTCCATGAACTAGAGCAACAGTCCATCGTGTGTTATTGCATTTTTGGCGAATTGTACGAGTCAGAAAAGCATTCCAAACAAATAAATTCTCGTACTGCATCCCCGCCATCTCATTAGCAAGAACATTTTTTTGTAAACTTTGCATAATTGGATATGTGTAACTATAAAAGAAATCTTTCGTCAGATCAACACTAGAAAGCAGCTTCTTATATCTGCAAAGATAGAAGAAATTAGTGTGCCTTATAGAGTTTGACACTTTAAAGATGCATTTGTAATTTAAAATATGCCAATTGAACTCCAAATGAGTGGACTGACAAACAAACTTAATTTAATCAAAAACAGCATTTTAAAGATAAAACTTGAATCTTCACAAAGTCTGTATGAGTAAAATTCAAACTCTCTATGATAGGTGTATTCAAGAAAGGCTCAAATCTCTCTATGATAGGTGCATTCAAGAAAGGCCTAAATCCAAATAAGACAGTTTAAAGATATAACCAGTAACCAGTCATGTTGTATTCAATATGTTGTCTATAGACATACATCCTGATCTGACAACACTTGTGATGCAAGCTTGCAAGAACACAGAGAGGTCCTTTAAGAACTCGAGCAAATGAAATTGCCAGTATAATGTAAACATAGTTAAGGCTAAAGTCTTCATTTTGGATTAAAATTAAAAGAATATTAACCACAATATCTCATGCAAGAGAAACCTTAAAGGTAATCACCAGTTGGATGTATAATGAAAGACACTGCATAAAACATTTATATAAAGAAATCCCAACTGGTTAATGACGAGACAAAAACAATTGACAAAACCTAGGGTTTCAGAGGGTGATTGGCAACCAACCATGTTCACTTAGAATACTTTGCATATATATCATATCCAATGTTAATATAAATTCCCTTTTTCCCAAAGGAAAATGAAAAGAAACTCGTGATTGTTTCTTTGGTTTACAAGGAAGGACAAACAGGTACATGTCAATTCAACATGGTTTTAACCTCGTCTCATTTCAAAATGGTTCAATTAGAATATCACTGAGATTATTAAGCAGTAAATGTAAAAAAAACAAACCTTAGTTCTGTCTTAGAATGTGCCAAATCAGTCTGTACTGAACTGTGGGGAATAGTTATTAATTGAGAGTCTTCAATACCATAAATGGCATGTCCGCAGATGCAGCCTATCTGGCGACGCTTTGTCACAAGAATGAGATAATATGACTCCAGAAACTTGATACATCCTGCAGGAAAGGCCCGTTATATTTAGTAAATGGTAAGGCCAACATAATGCTTTTTATAAATGTTCAATACAAATGGATGTAACAGAGATTAATGCACCAAATCAGAATGTTGGAGCAAAACTCAATTTAAAATTATGACTAGCAGAGTATGAAAACTACTCAAAATGTTTTTCATTAAAAAATTTATATGCCCCAATTTACATGAAGTTTTCAGTTCTGGCTCTGTAATTTGAATACGACAGCATACGAATCATTGCTTACAATTCATACTGACAAACCTAACACAAGAATAAAATCAACAAATGCTGTCCACAGAAGCTTGTTTAAATTCACAGAACAGGTAACATATTCACGTTGTAAAACACATAACAGTTTAACTATGTGCTAAATTCATCAAGAGCGATATTGATCTCCAAGAATTGATGCAGGAATTGAAATAGTTTCCAATGACTGTTGATTCATTAACTGTTTTTCCTGATTGGTTTGATAAAGTAAAAGTATAAATTTATGACTCTAGTGCGAAGATTCCATTCAATCCAAGATGGTTTCCCTGACTATGCTGTGAAACAATACATCATAACATATTACTCAAACAGCATTCCAGAAAGTATAGTGAATTTTATTGAGCAATTATGATTATGAAATAGGCAAATGCTACTTTTTCTCTTCATTTGCATTTTTCAATATGTGTGAGACTACACTGCAAGTAATTTTTTTCTCCATAAAATATGATTCCAACATGCTACCTTTTATTGCAACATATTTCCAGTACATGTAGCCATCATCTATTTATAATAACATACTTTGTTCAAAAATATGCCATTCTCTTGGTTCCCAAAGGACTCCAAAACTTTTATAGCATGCCAACTAAGATTCTTGTCATGTCCCCTTTCTCAAAATAAGTATTTGGGAGTCCCCTAGCCTATTATCTTTTTCCTCATACGCTAAATGAGCAAGTTGAGGGAAATAATATAATATTATAACTTAAGTTGTTCCAGTGACTTTATGTTGTAATTATAAAAAAGGCAACTTATGTTTCCTTATTGGGGTCCAACATTAAAAAGTGTTTCTAGAAAAGATGGCCAATGAATTATTAAAAAGGTATTTTCTAGTTAATAAAGTGGAAAACGTTTTTAAATTAGAAAGACTGCTATAAAAGGAGAGGCTAGGCATTAAGAAAAATCCATTCTATGCAAACAAAACCCTTTTTCTCTAAGATTGAATGTTTGTTCATCTTCATTCCTAAGGACTAAAACATTTCTAGGTATTTATTTAGATTTGAGGACAAAAAGCCTCCAATTATTCACAGTGCTTTTATTCAAAAATCACAATTGTGCTCAATGCAGAAGTATTTCTAGTGACAATGGTTTGTTTTGCTTCGCCATCTTCGAGTGTGAGCTGCAGTTTAACTTTCAAATTCGAAAAGGATATCAATTATACTTTATTTTCTGACAATAGCCTAAGTTGCCAGTTTTGGTAGGGATCTTAGTTCAGATTCATGGATTCAATTTGTGGATCCAGCAGAAAAAATTTCGATTTGGATTTGAATGTACAGAAAACATGTAAAATCATATATAATACAGCCTAAAAGTATGAAATAAGATTAGAATATCACATAGCAATATAGCATCATATAAACCATAGTTTCAAGTCTCAATAACCAATCTACAAGACTTGCTAAACTCACAAATCCCTAAGCTGGCCACACCAAATCAACCTGGTTCACGTGCAAAGTTTGGCCAAGTCTTGGAGAGCACTTGTCCAAGTCCTACTTTGAGACTCGTCGAATCTTAGGCATGGACTCCAAAGTCCTAAGCTCAGACTCTTTCGCAACTTGGATATGACAGCCACACTTTTTTAAGTGAAACTTCAACTTGTTTTGGTCATTTTTTACTCATATTCACCTATTTCACTTAGTGAAGCATCGACGTAGCAAGAAGACAATTGAGAAGAGAAATTTTACAGATTCCAAGTTGATCAAATCATCAAACAAGTAACTATTTTCTTTTTTTCTCTTTTTGATTTGAAATTTAAAAAACCTAAAAAATATAGGGGAAAGGCTATCATAGAAGATGTAGATTGTATTTAGTTGTTTTTTTTATTATGACATGTATGTAATCAATTATAATGGTGTTTTTATCATTTATAATTTTGTCCTATTACAATGTATTATTCGACTTTGAAACAATGAAATTTCAAATTTTGAGAATTTGAGGTTTACGACGTGTAATGTTTGAATTATGACAAACTAATAGCCAAATTAGACCTTTATGTTCTCTAATTGTATCAATTTTTCTGTGTAATTGTGAGGCTTTCTCTTGCTGAGCCCAAGTCAAAGTTCCTCACTGCAATACCTAAAACTTGTTGATTTTATGGGGAAAAACCCAGCCACGCCAAAAAGATTACTTTATTGAATAATAATAATAGTCTAAATACAATGCTCACAAGTTGTAACAATATTAACTCCTTTGCTAAGTTTGCAAACACTTAACAATGGACCTGAAATACATATACTTCATACAGAATACTCTTATAACTACAATAGATGCTACACACCTGATAATCACCGCAAAACACACCCCCCGATAATCATAGATAGAACACAAACAATTATCTCATGAATGAACACCTACAAAAATTCTAGAATGTAACGATACTGAAAGATCATTACAGTTTCAAAAACAAGAATAACTCTATATCTGTCATCAAAACCGCACAGCAAATATGATGCACCTTCTTCGCATCACTGTTGCACAGAACTATTTTCTCTACATGTTCTGATTGTCGTCACACATGGAGAAACTACTGTGACTCTTCAAAGACATGACTACATCTTTCTTGTTGTCGTCACACATAGAGAAACTGTCGTGACTCTTAAAAGACGTGACTCTACATCTTTCTTGTTGCTGTTCATCTACATATGGAAGACTCTTAGAATTTTTTGAAACGTCCATCTATGAATGGGGGGAGTCTCTTCATAGTCTTAAGCCTTCGTCTTCAATAGAAGAATATACAGACAACCATCGCAGATATAAAAGATAACTCCTACAGCTACAAGGCGCCAACACTCCCTCTTAGCAAAGAAGATATCTTTTCAAATACTCATGTCATGGAATCTCTCAACATGACACTCACAATAGCTACACTCATTTGTGAGAAAACAAAAATTTTATCACAGATTCTGTCAACGTGATAACATTGTGGACTCACTCACATGACATTCACCATGGCTACTCCCATGTGTGAAAATACATAAGCTCTTATCACGGAATCACTCAACGTGATGTCATCATGGAATCTCTCAACATGATATCCACCATAGCTACTCCCATGTGTGGAAAGAGCTCATCTTTCAAGGGCTTTCACCTCATATTTCTCCCACTCAAAGAAATATGCATTTTTGCATATACAAGGGCTTTCACCTCATATTTCTCCCTCTCAGGGAAATATGCATTTCTGCATATAAAAAAATCACATGCTAAGACTTCCTCTCAGCTATAGCAACATTCTCCACAACTCCAAGTTTGTCTCGAAAATATACAAATTTCACCCGAGAGAGAGACTTGGTGAGAATGTTAGTTGTCTGTTCATCAGTGCCAATATACTTGAGTTGAATAGCTTTTCTCAACACCATATCTCTGAAGTAATGATATTTGATCTCCACATGTTTTGTTTTATCATGAAATATTGGATTCACATAAAGCTTTACACAACTTTGATTATCACAATGAATCACGGTTGGCTCTAATGCTTTACCAAACAAACCTGCAAGAAGATTCTGAAGCCATACTACTTCTCGAGCAGCTATACATGCTGTAATATATTCAGCTTTTGTAGTTCTTTGAGCCACAGAAGTCTGCTTCTTGTTACACCAAGAAATCATGGTAGACCCCAAACTGAAACAACATCCAGAAGTGCTTTTCATATCAGCTACACTCCCACACCAATCAGAATCAGAACACCCCTATAAATTCAGATCTACATCTAAAGCATATCTCAAGCCAAATCCAACTATGTCACGCAAGTATCTCAAGATATGCTTGGCAGCAACTAAATGAATATGTCTTGGTTCACACATGAACTAACTAAGATCACTCACAGCATAACAAACATTTGGTCTAATATTCACTAAATACATCAAAGATCCAATCAGTTGTCTGTACATGGTGGAATTTACCAAATCAGAACTAGCTACAACATCTCTCAACTTCTTCAAATTTGTCTCCATGGGAGTAGCCATGGACTTGTAATCCAACATTCCGAACCTCTTCAAGATGTCTATGGTGTATTTCCCTTGACTAAGAATAATCTCATTGGTTCTTTGCCACGTCCTAGAAAGTAATGCATGAGACCAAGATCCTTCATCTCAAACTCGAAGGTTAAATCTCTCTTGCATTTAAAAATGAGACTATCTTCACCAGTAAGAAATAAATCATCAACATAAAGAACCAAAATTAAGACTTTACCATTAACTATCTTGAAGTAAAGATTTGAATCTGCATCATTCTTGGAAAATCCCAAACTCATCAAGTATTGATCAATTCTTTCATATCATGCACGAAGTGCTTGCTAAGGCCATACAATGCCTTCTTCAATCTGCATATATGAGAATCCTTCCCATGAATCACAAAACCATCCGGTTGTTCAATAAATACTTCTTCAATTACACCATTAAGGAAAGCAGTCTTTACATCCATTTGATGTAATTTTCAGCCTTTAGTTGATGCAATAACAATGATAGTCTTGATAAATGTATAATGAGCTTCAGGAGAAAATGTCTCCTCATAATCTATTCCCTCCTTTTAAGAGAAACCTCTAGCCACAAATCTTGCTTTGTACTTTTCAACACTTCCATTAACTGCATGCTTGATCTTGAAAAGCCACTTGGAAAACACAACTAATTTTTCTTTAGGCCTTGGAACAACATCCCAAACATCATTCTTGATGATAGACTAATATTTTTCTAACATGGCACCTTTCCAAACTTGTTGATTGGATGCTTCCTCAAAGATAGAAGGCTGACTCTCAATGATATGACTCATTAATGCCACTTATTTTGAAAATTGTTGTGGTCTCTTGCTTTCTCTAAAAGTGCCACGAGGAGCTGCATAATTTTATGCCTCTTGCATCGTCTGTCTAGCCCATAGAGGTCTCTTTCTACTTGTAGAAGAGTTGTTTGACCCATCAATAGGTTCTATGGGATCAGTTGAATCAAATGTCTCTTCTGGTTCAGTAGAATCCCTCTGAATCTCAGGAGAATAATTAGGATAAATGTTCATATTCTGATTTGTCTCTTGTTCTTTGCTGTCCATCTCTAAGGAAGACCCTTTTGATCTTTTGAAGGCAACTTCCTCTTCAAAAGATACATCCCTACTGATCTCAATTTGTTTCTACCCTAGAATGTAAATCCTATAGGCCTTAGAAGACTCGTTGTGACCCACAAATATACCTTTCTTGCTTGATGGTTCTAGTTTAGATCTTTTGTCTTTAGGCACATGAATATAAACAGGACTACCAAAAATCCCTAAGTGACTAACTTCTGGTTTAACACCTGTGAAGGCCTCTTTAGGAGTCATATTTTCTAATATTTTATGAGGACTCTGATTCTGAATATAAATAGCAATTTTGGAAGCTTTTGCCCAAAGAAAAGTGTGTAAATTTTGATAATGAA
Organism: Chamaecyparis obtusa; assembly: GCA_027943335.1. Lineage (NCBI taxonomy): Eukaryota > Viridiplantae > Streptophyta > Pinopsida > Cupressales > Cupressaceae > Chamaecyparis > Chamaecyparis obtusa. The sequence goes on from BSBK01000435.1 coordinate 272,228, forward strand.
TCATTGCTTTGGCTGTCTCAACTATGGATCTGTTTTTCCTTTTAGCAACCCCATTTTGTTGAGGGTTGTAAGGGACATAGAACTCCCTCTTAATCCCTGCCTCAATGCAGATATTTTAAAAGCCTCCGGAAATGTATTAACCTTCATTATTGGATCTCAAAACCTTGATCCTTTTTCTTGATATATTTTCAACCTAAGCTTTGAATTCTTTGAATCTACAAAGAATTTCAAATTTCTTAGATTTTAAGAAATAAATCCAAGTCTTTCAAGAATAGTCATCAATAAAAATTACATAATACCAAAATCCACTCAAAAAAGCCACAGACATTGGTCTACATAAATCATAATGAATCAGATCTAGAATACATTTTTATCTACTTTCACTACTTAGAAAAGAACTTTTAACATTCATACCCAGTGCACATCCTTTGCAAATGACATCATGTTCCTGAATAACCTTCTATAAACCAATAACTATCTTCTCCATGGATGGAAGAGCTTTGAAGTGCAAGTGACCAAGTCTCCTATGCCAAAGCCCACTAGAATTGATGGAGTCATGCACTGATGCTTGAATTGGATGAAGAGAAAGTTTGTAAAGACTCTCTTGATGAACACCAATCACATGGGTAGAATTGATACTAGCATTCTTTGACCAAGCAAGAACTTTTCGTTAAGAAAATGCAACTTGATACCCTTTGTCCTCTAATGCTGAAATTGAAATCAGATTTCTTTTGATTCCTAGAACATACAAAACCTCACTCAAATGAAGAGGGATGCTAGAATCTAGTTAAAGTGAAGTGGCTCTAGCACCTTTTACTAAATAACTTGCACCATCTCCAATTATCACTTGTAAATTGATTTCTCTTTCTACCAAATCAGAAAGATGCTCTCGATATATCCTATAATGTGATGTGAAGCACCACTATCAATTAGCCAAGTGTTGTTGTCAGTTGGAACATTGCTTGAGAGAGCTGAGATGAATAGAAATCCTCCATAGTTAAGCCCGCTCAAGATGGAGTAGTACTGGGATGGGTGACCTCCCGGGAAGTCCCGGTGCTTCACCTCTGTGAGCATCACCTAGATCCAATGAGTGCTAAGTGTTCCATTCATTCTCATGAGAGATGGGTTTGTGTGAACCACTACTCATGAAACATGGGTCAATGAGTTTGACTCAAAAAACTACACAGTTGAATCCTGATAGCAATATCACAATAGAAATCCTTCTGAGTTGTCATTGGATTCCTTTATAGGTGACATCTCCTCCACATTTGCAAGAGCAGCATGATGTTTAGATCTTTTGACACAATCTCAAGAAAAATGACCATACTTGTCACATTTGAAACATTTAATGTGAGAGTAATCCTTCTTCTTTGGTTCAGGAGCTGAATCAGAATTATTGTCTCTATTCCTCTTGAAATATCCTTTTCTCCCTTCTCCTTCTTTACCTCTGAATGTTTGAGCAGCAAGAACATGATTCTCTTCATTATGAGAGTTTCTTCCATTTCCTCTTGAAATCAACCTAGATTCCTCTTGAATGAAATCAGCTCTAAGACAATCAAACTTGAGAATTTCAGATCTTCCACAAATGCCTTGGATGAAGGACTCCCAAGATTGAGGAAGACCATTCATTGCCAACATGACTAGGTGTCTATCATCAACTATATCTCCAATGGCATATAGCTGATCTTTTAACTCAATCTTCATGAAGTAGGAAATGATTGACTCTCCTTTAGCCATTTTAATATGACGAAGTTGTTGTCTTAAGGCAAGAGCTCTGTTGGTATTGTTGATCTCATGCAGAACTTGAAGAAACTTGAACATGATTCTGGCTGTCTTCGTCTAGGATATAATTGGCACAAGATGATCCTTTACAGAGTCTATCAAAAACTTTCTAGCCTTAATGTCATTCTTCTTCCATTGAGTTTTCTGAGCCTCGTCAATTGGTTCAGGCACCTTAGTCTCCACATATTCTAGAAGATCATTTCTTCCAATGTAATGAGAACTCTGAATTTCCAAGATGTAAAGTTTGATGTGCCATCAAGCCTAACTTCAACCTTGAGACCATTCACCATCTTGGATTAATAGAAAGAATAATTCAGATGAGAAGAAAAATAAGAAGGCTTAACTAAGTTTGAATGAATCTGATCCTAGCTATGCTTAAACTTTCTTTGATACCATGTTGATTTTATAACAAAAATAGCACAATATAAAGAACAGATAACTCAAAACACAAAACACAAAACACAATAGTTATCCTGGGAAAACCCTCCAACTTGAGGGGAAAAACCCAGCCACACCAAAAAGATTACTTTATTGAATAATAATAATAGTCTAAATACTGTTTACCAGCTGGGGTAAACTTAGTATTGCACAGACATAGTACCGGAAATATAATAAACACAGAATATATTAGAGAATAACAAATACTTTCATTAATCATTCCAAACTGGCAAGTACCTTTACATCGTAATGATCATACAATAATATCTCCCCTATCTCCATCCTCCGAGAGGGTATATAAAGTACCCGAAGGGCCACGACCGAAGCGTCGTGACATAACTGTCTAACCTCTCGGTCACTAACGACCGAGAGTAACATAATACTTTACTAACATAATAACCCGCACATACAATTATCCCGACAACATCATCCCCCCAAAAAAACAAAGTCGTCTCCGGCGACTCACAACAAGGAGATGAAATACACTACATAGAATAAGAAAATCATTGAAGAGAAGGGGCGGAGGGCGTCCCTGAAAAAGCTGAAGTGCCGCCCTCCCCATCAATGCTGCTTCGTAGTTCTTTTTCCATCACATCACATTCCTCCCGTGCCTGCACCAAACTTGTCTCCCAAACATACTTTTCAGCTGTAGTGTCGGCTAACACAATATTGTCTCTCCTGTCAATCTGACCTCAATAACCACCCGTGCTGCCTTCTCTGCGTCTAACTCCTGGGTACGCTGAGCCAAGTGTCGCTCTACTGCCTCCAACTGGGTGGTCAGCTCCTCCCGAGCTCTCGGTGCATCCACCACGACAGTCTCCCGTCTAGCCAACACCTACTCCGAGTGCCTCAAAGCGTAATACCCCTCTCAAAAGGCTTGCTCCAGTGGTTTCTCCACCTTTGACATACAGATGCTCCATGCCTGCAGCAGCTCCCGGTCTCATCAACTGGTCACACTCTCCAGGGACTGATAACTAAACTGACTGGGGGTCTAGGGGGCAATGCCCCCAGCGGAGTCGAGGGGCAGCGCCCCCGCGGGGTTCTGGGGCAGAGCCCCAGACGCGCTCCCTGTCGCGGTACAGGGCGGGGTCGAGGGGCAGCGCCCCCGCCGCCAAGACCAATTTAGCACCTACAAAGTCTATGAAACACACCATTTTTGTGATTTTCTTCTAATCCCATGCTCTTTTTTGCAAACCGCTTATGTTTCCCTTACCACCTACTCATGCTCGTCCCTTCGGTACCATTCATTCTTCATTTTGAACTATTTTTATTTGTCGTCGTTTTTTTTTGTTTTTTTTTTTTTTGAATCTTCCAATAGAAGCTGCCATACGCTTATCCTACACTCGTCCCGCTTACTGTACGGAAATCTTAATGAAACTATATGGCATCCTCGTCTTTATCTGCCACCGTACGGTCACCCAAACACACCATATGGACTATGCACTATGTGCTCTCTTTTGTTTTCCTGTGCAGCTGGCCGTACAACCGTACGGACTTGCTTCCTTCCCCTGTCACTCACGTATAGCAACAATACCGTGCGGCAATATTAACAGTCACCCGGCACCGTACGGTATTGGTCCAAAGTCATCCGCGTGCTCAATTCCTGCCGGTGTACGGCTCTGCTTTATATTTCGTGTCCTTTCCGTACGGTATGCTCCCTAACCTTCCTGCACGAGCCATACGGCCACAGACTCATAAACAAGGAAACTCATGCTTTTCTTCCACCCGTACGGCAATGTACGGAATTTGAAACCCGCAGCAAGGTGGCCGTACGGTCTAGTTGAATGCCTTCATTTATTGTCGTACGGTCACAATTTTCGACCCTCTACAATGTTCGGTCGTACCTCCTTTGCTATGTACGGTCACAGGTTTATGTCTCCGGCTTCAATTGCAAAAAAAAGCCGTACAGTCTTTTAAAAATCCATTGGTACATGTACCGTACGGTGCCAACATGCATGCCGTACGGTACCATACGGACATGTTATTTTTTATTTTTTTATTTTTTTTCATTTTTTTTTTCTGCTTTTTCATTTTTTTTCAATTTTTTTTCGCTTTTTCGAAAAAAAAAAAAAAATTTTCCCTCCGCCGTACGGTCATGCATAGCCATACGGGTGTTTTTCAATTTCTTGTCCGAAGGCTTCTCTGGTCGCCCGTACGGATGGCTCTCGGGTCGCTTGCATGACCGCTCGAGTCATTTTCCATCCTCTCGGTTGCTCTGTCCTTCCTCTCTGGTCCATCCTCTCCAGGGAAGGTTTCAATTTGGTCCTGTTGATGGCGTCATGTATCCGTTCATCGAGAGTCCATAACTTGACAGCCCTATCGTGAGCAACTTCCCGAAATGTTCCTTGCTTAATCTCATTGTGCAACCGTTCCCTCAAGCTTTCCTTGTGGCCAAGTCCATTTTCAATGGCCATCCAAAGGCTTGGAACCATAAATTCTACAGGGACCACGGCCTCTTGCCCGTACATAAGAAGAAGGAGAATCAAGATTTTGAAGACTGCGGTCCTCCACACAGGATTCCAGTTGTCTCCCATAACGATGGGTTTCAGATTTCTCTCATCCCCAAGATTTATTTTTATTTTTTTCAACTTTTCTTCTTTGTACCAGACGGGTTCCTCCTTCCAAAACTCATGTGCTGGGCTCTCTTTCATCCGGACTTCCCCTTCTCGGTATATTGTATCTTCTGGAAGGAACTCACTTTGGGCTTCCTCAATCTTCAGTATGTTGCAGGATGGCGGAAATAATTCATAATCGCCCATCTGCCAGTGGAATAGACCGTCCATCGAATCTGTATCATCCTCCACTTTCAGTATCCCTTCGGCATTGGGCTCCATGGTTTCTTCCCCTCCGTCTATTCCGTCATCTGATTCTGAATCGGAGGAGGATGCCATTTCTTCTCCAACCATCTGCGTTGCAAGGTCTATTACAAACTTCCTTCCCCCTTTCTCAATTGATAGGATGTTCTTTTTCCAGTTATGGTTGGCTCTGGCGGTCACCAGCCACCCCCTCCCTAGGATGGCATCATACCCCTTCTGCTTGAGGGGAATTACTACGAAGTCGAGGATGAATGGTTGGGTCCCGATGGTTACCTGTTGTGCCATTAGAGTACCAAGGGGCTTGATGCCGTGCTGGTCGGCCCCAAGTAGGTTGAAGGTCGGCGACCACAGTGTTGGCTTCCCGAGGCTTTTCCAAGTCTCTTCCGGTAGAACGTTCACCCCGGATCCACCGTCTACGATCGTGTTCATGAGGATGGTACCCAAAATACCCATCTCCACCACTGCGGGATTCCGCCCATTATTTATCGATAGCGTCATGGGGTCGGCTGCAGAGCCGCCCGGGATCTCCATTTGTTCAACCGTGCTTGCTGGAATGTTTTGCCCAAGGAATAGAGCCGTTTTGAGATGCGGCATCGTTTCCAATAGGTCCTTGACCTTTACTGGTACCTCCAATTGCATTATCTGCCTTAAAATATTTTGTTCGGCCATTGCTCGAGTAGAAATGCCGGCATCTGTGGAGTCCCTTCGGTCCTCCATACCCTTCGCGATCTCAGCCTTCGCCTCGAGCATCCTTTGTTTCTCTGTCGGAGGGTGAGGATATGTGGCCTTCTTTGTTTGCCCGCGTGTGATTGCCAGGACCTTCTCCGTGCCCCCTCGTTCCATGTCTAGGATGTTGCAGCCGGGCTTCGGACAATTAGCATCCTCATGGTTCCCCGGTCCGCACCACCGACACAGTTTTAGTGGAGCGGTAGCCGCATTCTGACAATCACGGGCATAATGTCCCCATTGGTTACAACTTCTGCACTGTATCATGGGCCTCCCCTTCACGTCATACTGGACCCGCGGCTTGTTCTCATCATTGCCTCGGCCTCCCCGTCGGTTGTTTCCATACCCGCCGGATGATGGAGCATTTTGTTGTCCGCCGGTACCAGACGTGGAAGGTTGCTCCTGTGCATAGAGCACTTGTTGATTTCTCGCCCTCAGGTTGTAGGGACATTCTTTAGTGGAATGTCCTGCGATTTGGCAGATATCGCAAAAAGCCTTCTTCGAACAAGAACCTTTTGTGTGGCTTGCTTCCTTGCAGTCCGTGCACCACACCGTATCTTCTTCTATCTTACTGGTACTTCCCTTGGCGGCCTTGAGTTCTTTCATCATTCTTTCAAGGTCTTTTTGCAACGCGAGCACTTTCTTGCTCGACCCATCCTCACTGCTTTCAGTCTCCGAGTCATCGTCAGAAGATGACCTCGTCTTCTTGGAGGTCTTACACTCACTCTCTAAATCCATTGCTCGGTTGTATGCATTACTGTATGAAGTAGGCGGAACTATCTTCATTTTCTTTCGTAGGGAGGTTTTGAGTCCCTCTACGAACCACCTCTTCTTCAGTTCGTCCGCTGGGGCCGACTCCATCTTCCCGATGAGTTCTTTGAGTCGTCGTCCGTATGCACGGACGGACTCATTCTTTGCTTGCTTAGTGTTGTAGATTTCCGCTAATATCTCATTATCATCTCTTAACAATTGAAACTCTGTCTGGAAGGCCTTTTTGACCTGGTCCCATGTCGTCAGGCTCGTCTTGTCAACATCCGAGTACCAATCAATGGCACCTTCCCTCAGTGTTGCAGGGAACTGGCGGATCCATTCATTCTCGTCAGTTACCCCGTGCGCAGTCCATATAGTTTCGCACGTTCGGCAGTGCCGAACTGGATCTTCCTTCGATTGTCCCGTGAACTTTGGTAACTTCTGCTTGTTCACCGCCATGGTTGGCCGCGGTGGAGGCGGCGCGCCAGTACCCCTCGTACCCGTACTTCCCTAAGTGCTGTGAGTATTCTGGGCTGGTGGCACTTGCCCTTGCGGCAGTTGCGATGGGACCGTACTGTGCGGGGTTCTCAGTTCCAACAGAGGGTCTGCTGGTGCGCTCGTGCCACCCTTTACAGTATCACCCTCTCCGCCGGTTTGGTTCTCCGCGCCTGGTGTACGGAGACCCACCTCAAACCGTACTCTCTCCTCTTGGAGAAAGGCTCTTCTCGCCCGTGTCTCCTCAAGTAACTCTTCCCGACTCCGCACTCTCCGTTCCGGAGAAGTGAACTCCTCTTCGGCTTCTGCACCCTCCGTACCACTTCCGAGGTCCCCTTTGGGCAACCCTCCGGCAAGCTGGTCTTTGGCAAGTTGCCTTAGTCTATAGCGACGTTCACGCTGCTGTGCGGAGATCAGAGCCGTGTGTGCGACCTCCTCTTCGTCATTTCTTACTTGTTTATTCCTATCTTTATTTAAAACATTGGGCATAAATCCTTTTCTTACTTCTCTTCCCGAGTACGTCTAGGCAACGGCGCCAGATGTTTACCAGCTGGGGTAAACTTAGTATTGCACAGACATAGTACCGGAAATATAATAAACACAGAATATATTAGAGAATAACAAATACTTTCATTAATCATTCCAAACTGGCAAGTACCTTTACATCGTAATGATCATACAATAATATCTCCCCTATCTCCATCCTCCGAGAGGGTATATAAAGTACCCGAAGGGCCACGACCGAAGCGTCGTGACATAACTGTCTAACCTCTCGGTCACTAACGACCGAGAGTAACATAATACTTTACTAACATAATAACCCGCACATACAATTATCCCGACAACAAATACAATGCTCACAAGCTGTAACAATATTAACTCCTTCACTAAGTCTCCAAACACTTAACAATGGACCTAAAATACATATACATACTTCACACAGAATACTCTGATAGCTACAATAGATGCTACACACTTGATAATCACCACAAAAAGCACCCCCAGATAATCATAGACGAAACACAAACAATTATCTCATCAATGAACACCTACAGAAATTCTAGAAGGTGAACGATACTGAAAGACCATTACAGTTTCAAAAACAAGAATAATTCTATATCTGTCATCGAAACCGCACAGCATATATGATGCACCTTTTTCACATCACCGTTGCACAAAATTATTTTCTCTACGTGTTCTGATTGTTGTTGCACATGGAGAAACTGTCGTGACTTTTTAAAGACTTGACTCTACATCTTTTGTGTTGTTGTCGCACATAGAGAAACTGTCGTGACTCTTCAAAGACGTGACTCTACATCTTTCTTGTTGTCGTTCATCTACAGATGACAAACTCTTTGAATTTCTTGAAACGTCCATCTATGAACGGGAGTCTCTTCATAGTCTTAAGTGTCCGTCTTCAATAGAACAATATAGAGACAACCATCGTAAGTATAAAAGATAACTCCTGCAGCTACAAGGCGCCAACAAAACCATGATATAAACAACTAAACTACCATACCTTGAATTTCATTTCAAACATAAATGATAAATATTATCAAATATTCATCGTTCAAGCTCCAAGTTCAATATTAAAATAATAATATAAAATTTGGTAATTAGTTTTAAACTCTTGAAGTTTTAATCATCAGAATCAGAGAAACTCCAGGATTGGTGGGACATTTCAAGGACGTGAAGAGACATCCTCAGGCCATCCCCAATTTGGAGAATAATATAGGGAGCATCCCAAAAACATGGGGATGTCCCAAAAAACTGAAGGAGATGGCTCGCCATCTCCATTAAAAGATATTTTTTAGAAAAACTTACACTTCAAAAAATGAGAAAATTATGAAAATGTTTTGCACTATGAGATTTGTATGGTCACAAAAGCCTTAAATTGGGCTTGGTAGTGGGGGCTCTACCCCTCAACCCCTTCTTGTATAATGAAAAGGATCACACTAAGGGTGCCACCCTTGAACCCCATGAAGGGCACTAGCTCTCAACCCCATTGGGGGTGTTGCCCCCGAACAACACCCCTGGACCCTCAAAAGGGTGTCACCCCTAAAGCCCCTTGAGGGGTGTTGCCTCTCAACCCCATTGGGGTCTCCAATACCAACCTCCAATAGTTATTGGGATCCCTTGTCACATAAGAAATTTGATTACAAATGAGGGGGTTTGGAAGTGGAGACCAAAACCAACAACTTAGACAATTATTTTTATGATTGTCACTGATCAAGGATGAAGCATCATACTATCAAAGATTCAAATGTCTTTATTATTAAATATAATAATAAATGTATATCAAATGTATTTGCCATTCTATATATTTCAAAAAAATTGCACACACAAATTAAGTTTTGAGTACTTTTAGCATTCCCTAATTTGTTCAACTCTCATATGAACTCTCAATTCAAGACAAATGTTATGTAATGTTTAATTAATGTTATGTAATGCTTAATTAATGTTATCATATGAATATTTGATATTTCCTTGTATATTTTAATTTTTCCCATTTTTTTATATAGCCATCCGCTTTGTTGTCCTTTGTCATCCCAAAAAATGGCCCCAAAAAAAGTCATCTCCAAAACTCATTCCCTCATCCCTGTCCTCCCTATCCTAGAACCTTGGGGCAACATAGCAATATCCTAATCATCATTGATATTAGACGATGTAGAAAATTTAGATGAACCACAAGTAGTACCGCTGCCATTGGCACTTGCACTAAAAGTGTACTAGCTTTTGGACTCTTCCAAAGCAACATTCTGAAAAGTGGATGCATACAAATTAGTATGCTCTGGCTCTATATCCCACAACTTCATGTCACCTTGTAATCATGTTGTTTGTGTGAAAGAAGGCATTAATTGGAAAGGTTGTATACTGAACTCACTTTTTTGAGTGCAATCTATTGCACTATACTAAGTGGATGAAAGAATATGTGCTCTAGGTCCTCTCAAATGCAGATGAGCCAGCAATCTATAAAGACAGTTAATACTTAATAATATCAGTTCCTCTAAAGTGGGTGTGAGTAATATTTGGTGGATTTTATGCATTTGGCCGATATGTTCAATACTTTACATTATTTGGCATAAAAAGGGTGGAGGTTTTGGGTATTTGAATTTTGAATAAATATTTGCCCAATATAGATTATACATTTCTAATGTTCTGCAGATTGATATTATTGTAAATGTATTTGAACATGTTAGAAACTAATGATATCAGATTTCCACAATCCATTGTAATTATGTATGCGTTTCTGGATTTGATTGTGTGTAGTTTTTAGATCAACGTTTCGGATCACACTCCATGATCCATCATCAAGAAACAAAGAGGGCAAGAATTGTAAGAAAAGTGGCAGACCAAGCCTGTTGCAAGACATAAAAGGGGGAGGTGGAAGGCACGCAAAACTAGGCAGGAAAGAAGAGGGAGAAAAAAGAGAATAAGAAGCTCCCTAGACCAATTAGAATGAAAGAGCAAAAAAATATGCAGGAGTAGAATAAGAAGAAAAAGGAGAGGTATGATAAATGGGGAAAATGATATGCATACTAAATAAAAGAGTAAAATAATTAAAAAGTTAAAAAATTAAAAAATCATTACCTATATATATATATATATATATTACCACAAAAAATGAGAAAGGAGTCTAAAAACACTTAAGACCCTCAGAAAGCATAATAAGGAAAGAGGAGATGCACTGAAACGAAAAAGATAGAGAAAAAAGGGAAACAAAAGATAAAAGAATAATAAAAAATTAATAATAAGGATAATAATAATAGTAAAATAATAATAATAAAAATGATGAAAATAATAATAAATAACGAGACTCAAAAAAACAAAAAACAAAAAGAACACTAAAAAACAAAATGAGCAGGAGAGAATTAGAGAAACCAAGAAAGACAAAGAAATTGTAAAAACGAGAAGCCAAGATATATATATATATATATGGAAAAAAAAAAAAAAATAAGACAATAAGAATATAAAAAGTTACCAAAAGTACACAAAATACCAACAAGGCTTGAAGAATAAAGACAAATGAGACAAAAAATATAAGAAAACCAAAAATACAAAAAATATATCAAAGAGGGTTGATGTGTATATATATATATATATATATATATATATATATATATATAAGTGGAAAGAAATACAAAAATAAGAACCACCGACACGACCTGACAAAAAATACATAAAGATACTCGTCTAATTATAGATACAGGGGTCTATGTATTATGCGAAGATAAAAAGACCTATATGTCTATAATTAGACAAATATCAATCAATATATGAAAATAAAAGAAACGAAATAAATAAATATCAATATAAAAAAGTGAAAAGACTAACACGACAAAAATACGAAAAATACAAAGGAGGAGGAAGTATATATAAAAGAAAGAGTTATAAAAATGAACTCAATTAAACCAAAACAACAAAGAAGACAAAAAAGAATAAAAAAGATATATATATATAAATATATATATATATATATATATATAAATATATATTTATATATATATAAATATATATATATATATATATATATATAGGTACATATATATATATATATATAAGGAAAGAAACGAGAATACAAGAACCACAAGCACGACAAGAAAATATATATAGATATTTGCTAACAAATATCCATCAATAAGAAATTGACCAAACACAAGCAAAAAAGAAAAATAAAGTCAAGGGGCTGACACCAACACGGAACAAACAATCAACCCCACTAACCAACTAAGACCGACAACAAGGGGAGCACCAAACAAGAAGCAGACGGGACACACAACTCAAGCACACCTCAAAGAAATAATAACGAGGGGACGAACAAAGGTAACAAACAGATACAAAGGACAAAACAAGGAACAAGCACAAAAGAGGGGAGGAGAGAGGATATCAAGGGTGATGGAGGTTGCCAAGCGAGCTTAACAAGGGTTGCCATGACAGGCTAATGGACCATCCATCATCACGGTTAAGGTTGATGGGATGGTGGTTGATAACAATGGCCTCCTTAAGCTTCCTCTTGAAGTAGTTATCTTCCTTGGACAGGATTTGTTGTGTAGTTATCTTAGAAACTACAGTATCTGTTGTGTATGAGAATGGGTTTCTTTGTCCAGTTGTGCATGTCAAAGATTTTATTTCAACAGCAAGAGATTTGTGATGGATTTCATACGTATTGCTGGAGACTTATGTTCAAAATCGGACATCTCTGTTTAATCTGTGTGGATTTTATCAGGATTATATTCAAAGTAATGTAGCAAACTTTGGAATCAATATGCCAACATCATTGCTACAGTAAGTGAAGTCACAAAAGTCTATTATCGAGAAGACCTCTTTGGTTTGTGGGCTTCTTCTGAGAAGATTCGACCATTGTTCAAGTGCATGGAAGTTTGCGAGTAACATGAATATATCAGGTCTCTGCATATTATTTGCCTTGGCTCCTAGATGGGTCCATATTCAATGTTGATGCTTTTGTGAATCAATTCAAGAAATAAACTGAGAATTTATAAGATTGTGCAGTAAATATCAGGTGTTGCTAATAGTTCATTGTGTCTGGTGCATATGCCATTATCGGCAGCCATTTTCATTGAGAACTGCATCATTTATTGTCGGAAGACACATCCATGGTGAAAGCTGATTACTAGATTTTCGGAATGCAGATGTGCCTGAACATTGCAAGTGTACCAACTCACCAACTCACATTTTGCCTTGGAAGTGGTCAGTAGTAATTTCTACTTCAAATTCCTTTGTTGTAGTTAGCAACAATTTGATGAAGTAGTTGTACTATCTTATGTGATGTGCCATGATATACACTGTATTTGTGTAGAGTTCTATGTTATTAATTTTGGATGACGCAAACCAGTAACAGTTATATGATAAGTGTTTTTTATGTCAAATAACCAATGCACAATTACATAGGCAATTTGGAACCTATATTTTGTATTCTATGAAACTATTTAACAAAATTTCCAAACAAGAAACAGAGTAAGAAGGTGAAACTAAGCTAGGGTTATTACATTGGTATCAGAGTTGTGCATCCTGCCAGCCTAAGGGTGTTGGGGGAAATCAGCATAGCATGAGCAAGCAGACTCATACTCACAATTACTACCTTCCTCCTCTGCTTTCCTCTCCACAAGTGCTGAATGACCTTAAATGAGTCCATTAACAATTGCAACTATTTCTTCTAGAGCTAATGATGTATCAATATCTACTTCCAGTAAGTCCTCATGAATTATCTTCACTGCATCATCAATGAGACTAGCTTTTTTCACATGCTCCTACACATAGTCCTTAGCTCATATATTTAGTATGTCACTTAATTGAAACTTATGAAGGGGAGAAATGACTGACAAATGAATCTACCCGTCATGTGTTGGTATCTGCGATAATTGTGGGGTTACCATGGGCTGAAACCACATTTGAAAACCCAATAGATCTTTGAAGGAATCAGAAGATCCTTCACCATCATTTGTACCATTAAAAGAAGCCTCTTGCTTCTTATCTATCTTTACAGTCACATTCTGAACATTTTTTGCAGTGTCTTCCTTGGGATTGTTTTCTCCCTTTTCCTCTTAACCACCAACATTCACCATGTTATCTTTTTCCTTTTCTCCTTTCCTTCAGTCTCTATGTTCTCCTATGCATCAATGTTCTTTCCGGTATCAACATTCCCTACATTTTCTTCTGCATTTCCAATGTTCTCCAAATATTTTGTTCTACACCCTATTTAGTAATGTCCAGAGGAGGGACATTCATTTCAATGCCATTCTCTGCATCTAGTGTACTTGTATCAGATTTCTCCGGAGAAGTCTCCTTGTCTTTCTCAGCACTGTCATTTTTCTCAACTTTACCAGTCTCTGTTACTAGGGCATCCAAAGAAGACAAGTCAATATTTTGAAATTAGAAAGATTTTCTAGCTCATCATCCAGAGGAGTATACTCTCCTATCACTACTTTTTCTTCATCTCCTTCAATGCTTTTGCAGTTATCTCCCCAGTTTCCCTTAATATTTCTTCTTTGTCCTCTTCTCTTATGCTCATAATGATATTTACCCTATGTTTTGATCTCAATTCTTGAGCTTGTCTCTTACTGCCTTTCTTTTCTCTTCCTTGGATAAAGTTAATCCAACCTGTAACAGTGCTTGTTCTCTTAAAAATGCATCAAGCTTCACGGCTTCATTTCTTTTCTCTGACAAAACATCCATAAGACACTCTAGAAGTTGATCAGAAATATCACTCATAGTTAGATTACATTTTATCATATACATAATAATAGCTTGCTCAATGATCTCTTGATTATACTGTGGAACATTGGATACAGTTCAGTTGTGCTTTTCAAAGCTCCATAGCATTAAATTGCATTCAAAATTACATCTAGGGTAAACTGATCATGTTCAGGAAACTCTGGAGGAGTCTTCTTGGGTTTCTTTGCCTTTTCATTCAATATCCCCTTGTGGAACATTGGATACAGTTCAGTTGTGCTTTTCAAAGCTCCATAGCATTAAATTACATTCAAAATTACATCTAGGGTAAACTGATCATGTTCAGGAAACTCTGGAGGAGTCTTCTTGGGTTTCTTTGCCTTTTCATTCAATATCCCCTTTCCTTTATCTTTCTACTTTGAGCAACCTTCTCCTTTACTTTCTTTTCTTTTCTTTTCTCTTCTTTTCAACTCAAAACCCTTAATTTCTTCTTCTTCATCATCATCATCACTTTCCACATCTATTAGATCAACCTTATCTCTTCCATCCTGTTGTTTTTGTCAAGGTTTCTTCTTCTCAACAGTTTACTGGTTTTCAAGCACAATGGTTGCATATCTCTTTCTGTTTGGAGGAGTTTGTGTAGTTGCAGAAGGTGTAGAAAGTCTGGCAGAAATTGCTGTATACCTTCCAAATTTCCTTGGTGCAAACGATGATCGTTGGGGCATTTGCAGCAGCACTAGATGCTTCAACAGTACTCCTGAACCTCTCATCCACCTTCTTCCTTGTCAGTTTGTTTTTATTTCATCATAGGTGCCAAATCTTTCTTCATTGGGATCTATAGGCTTGTTGACCAATATATCTGCATATGTCACCCATTCAAGATCGGAGACCTCATATGGCAATTTTGGGATCCATGATGTCCTAGGGCTCAATAGCCTCCATGTAGCAATTATCTTTATCAACCATGAAAGTAATCACTTTTTATATGTTTCTACTATTTTGTATATCCTATCATTTCTTCTTGGAATACTTTAAAAACGCCATAATAGGCTGCATCACTGGCCTTCATATCCTAGAAGCCAAGAATGTGTTCCCTAATTTGTGCACCTACAGATATAACTCTTCTCCAAACAATGTTTGTTAACTTCTGGTAGTTCCCTCATGAAGTAAAACTTTAAACCCATGTCAGAATAAGTACTTTGTCTCCTTTTGCTTAATTTCTCCATCAGTTGCTGTCTCAGAAGCTCACTAGGTTAGCATCTTTGCCTTCTTTCACCATCTGATATGCTGTGTATATGGTGGTTGCAAATGCAGATCCCTCTCTACTAATGAAGTAGATTTTGTATGCAATGCCCATAGAGGCATATATGACTCCCAAATTGACAATGTAATCAATTCTCACTGTCCTTTTGTCAAATTTGGCTCTAGTTAACTCTTTAACAACATCATTCTTTACTATTTCAGCGTAGGGACATCTCCAATAGAACACAAACCAGTTACCTCCCTTATAGCCTCTTTGGTTATCATGTACAGCTGATCTAACTAGATAAATTCTCCATGTATTCTACCCAGTACAATCCGTACCATCTCTTTGTAAAACATGGGAAAACAACTCCAAGCATCCATTTTATTCTCTCCTATACTGGCATATTCAGGTTTTAACAAGAATTGGTCATCTAGGAAGTGTTTTTCTCTAAACTCTGCTAATTTCACATGATTATACTCATCCCATGGAGCATGGAAGTAAATGCAGACATCCTCTATGTGAATGACATTGATGGGTACTCGAGAAAATGCACTAATGGGATCATTAGCAGTGGATTTGTGTGGACGCTACTTGAAAACAGGTTGGCGTTTGTCTATAACATCTATAACCCTAAGAATAGCCATTATCAATCCTTGAACTTAGGGTTTGCTGAAAATACTGAGAAAAACTTGGAAATCCGATGGCTAGGCTTTGCACACAGACGCAGTTACAAGCTTCTCTTTGCTTCTAAGCTCCTCAAACACATTTGAATGCTTCAAATGAGGTAGAAAATGATCATGTGATGGATATATAGTTCTCTTATCTACCCAATCAATTATGCATTAAATGCTTCTTATGTGTAGCAGCTTTTATCTCTTTTGCAGAAGCAGCTACCTTACAAACTATCTACAATCCTCCGCAAGGAATGCATTTGCTCCAAAAGTCAAACCAATTGACTCAGCATCACTATACCAACATGTACAAATCATCTTTGACTGATATGCTGACGATTTCAGCATCTACACTTCACAGGGGGGCTGAAAAGTATGTAGATATAACTCCCCTAAACATATACCTTTTCAATTTAGTTTCCAAAAGGCCCATCTACACCATCCAGAGGAATAGATCCATCCTTCATATCCTTGTCTTTCTTTTCTTCTGACTTCTTAACCCATGTCTTTTCCATTTCTTTCTTTGTTTGAGCAGAATCAAGCTTCTTCTTTGCAATAGAAGATTTAACATTCTTTCCTCTGCAAAACTTAGCAATACATACTTGTTTATTACAGTTATAACATATAACACCATGTTGCGGAGCACTTCCACTTCTCACATTAGATCTACAGTTGGCAGCCTTGTGGCCAAACTTATTGCGTGCGTATGTGCAACATAACAATAACCACTGAAGGATTGAGCATTTCTAGCATTGTTCATATTCATGAGACAGTTCCTCATCAACCCACTTCTGCATTCATTAGCCTTATGACCAAATTTGTTGCAATTAAAGCATTAACCATTGAATGGTTGAGGTCTTTACGGCCAAAACAAATTCATGTTCATTCTACTCCTACATTCTGCAGCCTTATGTCTAATTTTATTACAAGAAAAACAATTATCATTAAAAGCTTGAGAGTACCTAGTTTGAGCAATTTGATCTGGGACAGACCTTTTGAAGATATTCCTCTTGTTCCAGACTTGAGAGAGTTCCCTCTATCTTCTAGGATTCATCTTGAATATTTTTTAACCATTTTCATTCATACCAATTTTTGTCTCAGAACTTTCTCCCTTATCAAAACCAAGGCCACCTTTGTTCTTTTGAGATTTTTGAAAACTAAACATCTAATCAAGTAAATCACTGCCACCTTTAAGTTTCAAACCCTTTTCAATTTGTTCTTTTGCATCTTCCATTTCTTTTTCTCGAAGCAACAATCTCTCCCTCAAGTTTGGTGCATTCATCAGACTTGCTATGTGTAATGACCCCATCATACAAAGAGAAGATAATAGAGATACCGGGTAACATGATCGAACGATCATAATAATCATCCATCAATTATTATCAATTTGGAAGAAAGATTTAATTAGTTCAATCATCAAAGGATGATTATATCAAACATAAAGGAGCATACTATCTCTATTGCGGCCCAAGGGAGGTTAACTAATTGCAAGTGAAGTAAATAAACTAACGTAGTGATTATAATTAGTAATATAAAGGCTGTGATTAAGAACAATAGCACAATCTGTATAAGTAATTGAAAGATGTGACTAAGATAAGGATGTGACTAATCCCTGGTAAGAGATGAAACCATTCGATATCATAAGATACTTAAAGATCAATACCTTTCAATCAGCAACATCAGATTACTTCTTTTCTTATACTTATCCACATTTGTATCACTCTGTTGAGTAGTAGCCTTACCAAGGTGAATCGGTTGCATACATCTAAAGGCAACAATTAGGAACAGCACCATAACCATTGTATACTTCCAAAGAATCATCAGAAACAGTAATTATAGTATCATCGCTATAAGCAATAAGGAGAAGACTTGCAGCATAATTTTGCATTGCTATATCAGGAACAGAAGGGTTAACTCCATACTATCAACTATCAAGTGAACAAGCCTTCACAATTACAGATCAGAGTATAGCATCTCATATCAGAGATCGTTGTTGCACAATTCTCATAGTTATACCAGAGACAGCAAAAGATACAACATCTTATCAAATTGATAAGAGTCAAATATTGTAGTTTTGAATACTGAAGATATTCATTGCATCAACACAATATATGAAAATGATATATTGCTTAAGATATCGATTGTATGATCTAAGAATAATCAAGTAAGAGTGAATCGATATATTTATATAGCAGTTCATAAGTTATCATTCTTACACAATCGGTATCTACTATCATCAATATAAGTTTCGCAAAGAATTTTGTGTTATAAGTATTTGATTAGAAAGAACTTAAGAAGTCTCTTGAAACTGAATTGTATTTGAGTAGTCCCATAATCTTAAGAGTTTCCATAAGGGGGCATCAAAGTGGTATCAGAGCAAGCTATCCTGCCAACCAGTGAAGAGACTAGCATGGGAGAATTCAATAATAAAATGAATCAATTCATAGAGAAACCATGGAATACACAGCAATAGATAACACAATTATTATAAGAATTAACTCAAACCGTGGTCAAAATCGAGCATAACAAACAGGAGAAAGAAAAGGTAATAAGGGATGTTCAAAACTTCATACCTCCAAATTTAGACCAATGATTCCGACTTGTACTCCAAAAATTGATCAACAAAGGAACAATGTTCCTACCTTAGTCGAACTACAAGAACAATTCCATCAAGATTGGATGAATGGAGGATTACAAACAAAAATGCCCCTCAAGGACTACAAGGATTTGAGAATGAAGCACTTGCCAAAGAAGGATCATCACTTAGGTTTACGGAAGAAGATAGGGAAACTTAACCTACCGTATTTTAATTGTTCAAGCAAGATCACACCACAAGCAAGGGTACAAAAAATGACACATATTTCCAACTCAATCCCATGGCAGAAGAAGCAATCAAATTTGCAGTTCCACAGCTAGACGAAGTGGCACATGAATGGAGGTACCGCAACATGATCACCATGGATCACACTCAAATCGCCTCATATTTGGAATTCATGGAGAGACTAATTGAATGTTCAACAACAAAGATCCTAAACTTTATTTTAAGGAGTTAGCACAGTTGAAGCGAAAGGGATCAATCAAGGAATATATTACAATTTTTCAAAGACTTTTGGTATTGTTTACTAATATATTGATAAAGAGATTGGTTGTGTTGTTTATAGATGGACAAAAAATCCCCTTAGGAGTTGGGTCAAAGCTCTCAATCCTAGCACCCTCCAAGAAGCTATCAAAAAATCCCGATATACGGAGGCTAGTACACCTAAGAGTAAAGAGAAAACAAAACCCTCATATCAGAAGGAAGCACCCAAGGAAGATACAAAGAGAAGTGTTACCAAGGAAAAGAAACTTTGCTTTACATGCAAAGAACTGTGAAAAACCAAACCATAACTGTAGGGGCAAAGGAAAGGTCCATTACATAACCAATAATGAGAAAGAAGATAAAATTGATAATAATCAAGTTGGTATCTGTTGATGGGTGTTTTGTGACCACACCAACACAGAATAAAATGCCAATGGGCACTCTATCCTCTTGAGCAAAGACCCCTCATATGCTGAGATTGTGAAGATCATAGAGGTGACTCCAAGGTTCCTACTATGAACATGAAACTTTATGTTGGATATGAACTAGTTTGGCTTGATATATGTTGGTAATCCAAGGGAGACTACGTGATTCTTCAAGAAGACTTAGACAGTTTTAACCTTGAGAAATATTCAAATGATTTAGCAGTGAAAAGTACTTTGAGAAGTTCCAACAAAATATACTGAAAGTAAAGAGAATAAAGGTTGAGAGATTCTATTCTAAACCTAAGAACTTGAAAGACAATGAATGTTTAGGTGAAATCTACCACACTTTGCTTCGCCAAGTCAACAACACAAAGGAGGTGCAATTTTCAAAGGTTGTGCTAAGAATTTTCACACCATCAATGAAGACCATCAAAAAATACAATGCACATTCAATGATTGAAGTTAAGCATCCACATAAAAGGCTCAGACCAACCTTACACTATGCATAGAAGTCATCTATCATCTATTTGCAAAAGGTATGAACAGTTTCACCATAAAAACAATATTATCAATCTTGTTCATCTATTAACTTGAAAGCAAATATAATCTACTTGAGGAATGAGAAACCGTGCAAACTCCCAAAACAATGCAAGTAATCACCAAAACTATATGTTACACAAGGACGCCTCCCCTTTGAGCTATTTCAGGGACGAAGGACATAAAGGAAACGTCCCCCGGCTATCTCCGATTGCAAGAAATTGACAAAAAAGCTAGGAAACATCCCTGGACGTTTGGGGATGACTAGCCGTCCCTAAAACACATAGGGGATGTCGAAATGTCCCATGGCCATCCCCAAAATGGCTTGGTGTCCCTTGCACCTTTGGACAATTTTTTGTTTTAAAAATTTAAAAAACCAAAAAAACACATTTTTTTAATTCTTTTTGCCAACGTGGCAATGTGGGGGGCCACAAGGTTCGAGTTCATGTTCATGAATGATAAAATTCAAATGAAGTTCAACATGGGAAAAAATTCGTGAAAAATTTTAATTTAAATAAAAATAAATATATCAAATTTTATATATAAAATATTAAATAAATTAAAATTATAAATCTAATATTTAATTCAATTTTTTTAATATTCATCATAATAAACATATCAAGTTTTATGTATTATATAAAAATATCTTAAAAATTTAAAACTTATATATTAAATAAAATCATATTATAATTATAATGTTAATTTAATAAATTAATATCTTTTAAATATTTATTATTTAATTATTAGACATTGAATAAAAAACAACTCAAGTCAATATTGTTTAAATATATATATATATAAAGACATTTTGATTTGGATATTTATATTGATAGACCATGGTTTTGATGTTTGAGGCAATTGTTATAATGTTGTTATACTATTGCTCATGATTTATACTACTGCTATTATCATTTATATTGCTGCTCATGTTGTCATACTACTGTCATAACTCATGAATCCATGATTTATTTACACATTGTCTTGTTATCAATTATTGACATATCTCTCTCTCTCTTTCCCTCTCTCTATCTATAATATCTTAATATATAGTCACTATTGTCCCCTGTCGTCCCCTATTTTCGGCCCTTTAGGAAACGTCCAAGAAATGCATCCCCTATCATCCCATGTCCCCTTCCCCGAAACGCCATGGAACATGGCCAGAATTTCAATAAGCTACTTATTTTAATCTAGTAGTTTATAGTAACAATTTCTCAAAGTTCTCTCTTATTGCAAATGAGAGGGGCGAGCCCCTTTTATAGGCCTCAAAATGACAATGAACGGCCAAGATTAAGCTAGAATCAAAGGCTGAAATTTTGCCATACAAGCCCTAATTAGGGTTTGACCATAATAGATTGTGTCATAAAGTAGTGGAGCCAAGTGGACCAATGAGAGAACAAGACACCCACCAGCAGGAGAGTGGATCAAGTCGACCAATGAGGAGACAAGATGCCCACTAGGCATTTAATGATTCATCACCCAGAATAGCATGTTCTTTATTCCCTTCTTAAAATGCAGTGAATCAAGATATGACTATTTCTAGCTTGTCCAAAGACACACTTGGCGCAATCTTGTGTTTATACTCCATAATAATTATGTCCTTTCCACACCCACTAAAGTTCTTTTCCTATTTCAATATTGATTCTTGAATTTTGTGCATAATATTTGAGAATATGTAAATATTCTCCAAATCATCTTTTAAGAAAGAATTCATGCCAAAGAATTCTTCCAACCTATTCTTCAAACTATTTGCTGCCATCTCTTCGTCAATCAACCTCTTTGTGAACAATGTTTTGACTATATTGAGGATACCTTTCTTGATGTTCCTCATCACTTTCCTCAATCGAGCTGACTCTTCATTTGATTTATCAAATAATTCCCTTCCTGTGACTACTGCACCATACCATCAGGGAAAGTCATACGCCTCATTTTCTCTTATCACTCCACCATCCATCAATGCTTGCCTAGCAATTTCCATCAAAGCCTTCAAGTGTGGAATGGTCTCGTTCTAGCAGATATGAGTATCCTCCCACTCTTGATCTACACACTGTATTCTGCCAAGGATAGCCAAAGTTCTTCCATACATCTGAACCAAATTGTCAACCTTCTACGAACTTACATGCAACATCATAAACATTCTTCACCCTCTTTTTGGTGCCTTGGGTGATTCTCCACAATTCTTCAGGACCATCAACTGATTCCTTTAGATGAGTTGTAGGGAGGACAAACGTTTGACCTTCTTGCCTAACTGGATGTGTTAAACATTGTAGATATCCACACAAAGCTTTGTTCTTGCTTTTCAATCTTCAGTATTTTTCTTCCATCTTCATCCATTCTTTCAATGCTTGGGTGGAGTCATCAAATTCTTCCATCACTTGTGCCTTGGTTGCATGTCCTAGGTCAATTGTTGTTACATCATATTCTTTTGGAGTAATTCTATCCTTATCCTTGTCAGTCCTTGGTACTGCTACATGCAAAATTCTGGATCTTGACTCATTCTTGGTGATTTTGGAGAATTTCTAAGTCATTTTGGGGTTTTGTCAAACATGCATCATGATGTAAGGAATTTTCTTCGTTAACAACTTCTGATTTGAATCCCTCTTCTTCCATCTGCTCTTCATTATGGAAGTAAGGTTTCAACTTCTCTTTACAATGAGCAATTACCTTTTCAACTAATTTCATTTCAGAAGATAAGTCCATGATCACCCTTCTTGTTGTCTGATAGAATAGAAAAAAGTGACTGGCACATCATAATTCTCATTAATAGTCAAAATCATAATGTTTAGCATGGCTGCAATACCACCGTCAGCATGTTGTTTCCGAACTGTAGCAAAGAAAAGGTGAAGCATCTTGTAGATCAAATCATTCAATCCCAAATCCAACATAATGTTACTCAATCTGATTTCTGCAAATGTTTTGAGTATAGCAAACCTTCTTCAATAGTGAACTTGTGATATCATCAATATCCTGGAAATTGTCCACCAAAAGTTGAATTACCTCTTTCATTGTAAAAGAAAAGACAGAAGAAATGTGAATATAACATGAGGATTGAATTGGTTTAGTCAAAGGATGCAAGCAAGGTTAAGCAAATCATATAAAGGAAACAGCATAAAAGCTGCAACGACCACACATCAATAAAATTACCCTACATTTTTCAAGGAAAGCAATTTGATTGATTCAAAAAACACATACAGAAGATATTAAGAGCTTGAAGAGTAATTCCAGCAGCAAAAAAGGTATATCAAAATCCATTCATGAAAATCAAGTGCAAATAGCAATTATTTATAAGTGTTTGTGACGTTTTGTGTGAAAGCAATTAAAAGAGCTACCAATTACTTCTACACTATGAATAGTTTTCTTGCACACAAAGCAAGCTTATTATACAATGTTGTCCACAATAACAAACCCTAATTCAAGATGTCTTCAGATTGATTTATGGTATGGATAATTATCAACTAAAAGTAGCCCTTCTAGAAAGGAATTCTTAATTTATGATATGGATAATTATCAACTAAAAGTAGCCCTTCTAGAAAGGAATTCTAAATATAGACAATCTATGAATAGTCTTTCTAAAACTAGATTTCCTAAAATTTGATATTTAGTCATGATTAGAGAAATGACAAGGTTTAAAATTGACTCACGATTAGAGAAACGATAAGGCATTAACTTAATATGTGACTCAATACAAAAAAAAATTGTACGTGTAAAACAAGCAAGTCCTCTATATTTTGTTGCAACCTTGGGTCATTTAGAATTTGTCATGATCTAGTGTTAGCCTGCCCGATTTGTAACTTCCCTTTAAAATTGAGACAGATGCTAGTGAATATGCTTTAAGCGTTGTCTTGTTGCAAGGTGATAAACTTATTTGTTACCATTCCAAACTTTTACTTCAGTAGTATAGGGATATCAAGTGTATGGGTAGAGAGATTTATGCACTAGTTTTGGCCGTCAAAAATGGAAACAGTACTTGAACCATTTGCAATATTTTTGAAGTTCAAAGTAGTTGCAATGATGGCACAGCTGGAGCCGTTCGCAAAAGAGACCTTTGGAGAAGATTATGCATAGGAGACAGATTTTTGGGAGAAGTACAAGCAGTTCCAAGG
Organism: Chamaecyparis obtusa; assembly: GCA_027943335.1. Taxonomy (NCBI): domain Eukaryota; kingdom Viridiplantae; phylum Streptophyta; class Pinopsida; order Cupressales; family Cupressaceae; genus Chamaecyparis; species Chamaecyparis obtusa. Next base: position 296,484 of record BSBK01000435.1, read on the forward strand.
AAAAGAAATTGCAAAGAATAAGGAAGACATCTACGTCAAAGATGGAATCTTCTATAAGTTGGGCAAATTGGCTATAAGTTGGGCAAATTGGCTGTGCCAAAGGCACAACAACTTCTACTCATGAGGGAGGCGCATATGCCCAAGCTAGCAGGTCATTCTTGGTTTTGATAAGATAGTGGCCTATTTGGAAAGGTATGTGTATTGACCCAAGATGCAAGTGGAAGTGGTGAAATTCATTAGAGGATGCAAGTTATATTAGACTTGTAAATCTAAAGCTAGAAAGGAAGGATTATATATTCATCTTTTAGTGCAAACTGGATCTTGGTAAAGTGTTTCCATGAATATTGAAGGTGAGTTACCAATAAGCAAGCATGGAAATGATTATCTTTTTGTTGCTGTTAATAGATTTAGGATGTGCAGTCTATCCCCGTGTAAGAAGACTATATCAGGAAACGAGATAACTGATTTGTTCTTTGCTAATGTTTGGGTATATAATGGGTTGCCAAGATCCATTGTTTCAAACAGGGATTTCTTGGTTTGTTGGCAGGTTTTCACACACTTTGTGGGAGAAAATGAACACCAAGCTTGAAAAAAGTACTGCTTTCCATTCTCAAATGGATGAGCATAAAAAATATTGTGGGTAGAACACTAGTACAGTTCATAAGAGGCTACAACTGCAGGTTCTCAAAGACATGGGCTGAATCAATGCCATATATACCACTTCTATATAATAAAGCAATCCATTCCTCTACTAATCAATTACTTTTTGAAGTGGGTTTGGGGTGCTTACCTATTAGTCCACTTGATTTCATTTTGGAACAGCATGATCAGCAAGAAGGATTGCACACACAGGTGGGTAAAGTAACCAAACTCATTGAAAGAATTCATCTCAATCACAAACCACTTTTCAACACATGAAAATTTTGCATGTAATAGAGCATTTGTTTTGAATCCTGCATCTATTTTCCCTGCTCTGCTTTTCACTCTGCATCTCTAACATGTTCAGTTTTGTCTTAATCAGGTTAAAAGTATGTCTTAAGCTATTATCTAGTGTCACGAACCAAGTACAGCTGATCATCTCAATTAACATGGATTATATTGAGTTTCGGGATCCAATGCTGATCCATGTTAAGTTGGGAGTTAACTTGACCAAAGATAGTCATAGCAGTTCCAAGAGACACGAATCGAAGAATCAAACACATACAAAAGAGAGTAAATCTAGCGTAGGAAAACTTTGTAAGAGTGACACTATGATTCCTCATCTCATATTGCAAAGTCATTAAAAGCCAATTATTCAATTGGATACCTCATTGGCATTGTAGCTTTTGCAAGCACTTCTGCGATGTTCTCCCAACTTATTTTGTTGTGCATTTCATGCTTATTCAAAATGCTTGACTACTTCCCTCATCTGTTTCAACTGCGCAATCATCTTCTGCCACAAAACTTCTGAATTAGAGCTTTACTTACCTCTTGAATTCAGCAACCAACAATTGAAAGCCTTTACAAGATGCCAAGTGGTTATATATGCTAATGGATGAGAAAATGGGTTGTTTATAGGATTTTAAATACTTCCCATAGGAAGAGATGGTATAACCAATCCAACTTTGCTTTGAAAAAACAGTTCAGCCATCTTTTCTCATATGTAATTTTTTGTAACCAGACGAACTCTTCTTAGTGACTCTGTTTCATAATGACAATCTCGTACCTAGAAGAAATTATTGCGCAGTTTTATCACTAGCTAAAGCTATCGCTTGTGACCTCTTGTTCAATTAGTGTGGCCCCAGGATGTTTAAAATTAAACTTTTAATCATCTCTGAACCCAACTGCACCTGTTCTTACTCTGCCTTTGACTCCACATCTCTGCCTTGTTCAGTTTTGTCTTAATGGGGTTAAAAAATGTCTTAGGGGATTCTTTAGTCTTACAAACAAAAAGTACAGCTGATTAACATAATTATAATGAGTATCAGGACCCAATTCTAATCCATGTGCACGGATGAAGTGAACTCGACCCAAGTTGTGTGACTCTGCATCTCTGTCTTGCTCAACTTGTCTGAATGAGGTTAAAAGCGCGTCATAAGCAATTCCTTGGTCTTAATAAATTTCAGGATCCAATTGTGATCCAAGTGAACTCAACACCGAATAGAATCATGGCAGCTAGATGAAAGGTTACATCAATGAAAATAATTTACCAAATTAAAGAAAATTGAGAAATTTATGAACATTTTTTTTTCCTTTTGATTCCATTGAGTTGGTATTCTTGTTTTGGACATTGCATGTCTAAACTCTAACCTCCTAACTAGGGCATTGGATCAATATGAAAATTCTTAACATAACATAACAACCTGCAATGCCATAAGCCTTGGTAACGAGGGTAAGTCCGCCAGTAGACCGATTGCCCTCACCAATCCTCTGCAGCAAATTGTTAACTTCCTGCCCCGTGTAAACCACAGGATCTTCGCTTATATGAAGCTCCGACGCCTCGGTCCGGTGAATCTTCAGCACTCTGAAATGTCTCTTGTACTTATCACTCCCTATCAAATAAAACCTCTGAGAACAAGCAAAACACAGAAAAATCAGATTCAGCTACAATTAACATCAAAAGATTCTTAAAAACAAATCAACATTAAAAGATGAAAAACACTACGGCTAAAATTAGATGTATAGCACTTTTTCGTACCGAACGTGTTTCGTAGAGATTGAATTTCTGCAAAGAACAATTGTTCGGATCCGTTTCGGCCTCCGCTGCATCTGCGCGGTTAGCAGCGACAGACGCCATGGCATCAGTTAACGTAAAACCTAATTAAGAGACAAAATTGTCCTCAGCAGACATTGTTAAGGGATTTGGCGTTTAAAAAACACCCTGTGAATTTTCCAGCTTGTCCGAGGGAATGAAATGGATTATATCCGTAATGATTTGTGAGCAGTGATTCATTACACATTACGCTGTTTGTGATGATCGTTCGGCTGAGAATCTCGTACAACCAATCTGGGCCGTTGAATATGCACAAATTGCTGGCTTGAAATGAAAGCTAACTACACGTTTTATGGTATTGAATTTTGGATTTGACATTTGTCAAAGCATGTGTTATTGATTCGGTACGTGTTATTGTCAGAGAGGTTAGATGCCACAATTCCACGGTTAGACTCTTCGAATATTTTTTAAATTTAATTAATTATTTTTATTTGGGATTTTGTATTCATTGATTTTATGATTAGTTTATTATTTATTTTTAAAAAACATGGATTGGTAGGTATAGCAATTTCGACTGTAATGAATGATATGGTATTTGGTGATGAAAACTATTTTTAAAAAATTTAGGTATTGAATTTGTGAAGTGAAATAAATAGTTTATTTAGTAAACTAAATAAAGAAACATAGAGAGTTGAGATTAAAATAAAATATTGAGAATGAGTAATTAAGATTGAGAAATAAAATAAATGGATTGGTAAGTATAGTTGTAATACATTATACAATTTAGACTCTAATGAATGAGATAATATTTGGTGATGAAAATTCTTTTAAAAGTTTTGTAGGTATTGAACTTGTGAAGTGAAATAAATAGTTTATTAGTAAACTAAATATAGAAACGTAGAGAGTTGAGATTAAAATAAAATATTGAGAATGAGTAATTAAGATTGAGAAATAAATAACTAAGAAGGAATGAGTTTATATAGATTGTGTTTGATGTTAATTTCATTTTTGTTAATCAATCAATATATTATGACAAAAGTTTGGAGCTTGAAAGCTTTATAGGCAATGTAGATTTTATCCACTACAGCTTTCATTCAGATGTTCAAAACTGATAGAGTGAGAAAATATTAGAAAAATCAAAAACTTTTTTTTGATATTTTTCTATGTTTTAGTAATTTGCATTTTCAAGGCCTTTGGAGCAAAATTTGGGGTCAAAATTGTTGTTGGTCTCTTGACTCGATTTGTTGAAGGCATGGTGTTAAGAGGCTGAAATTAAAACTTTTGGACACTTTTCTAACAGTGTAATAGGTTTGGAATTCTAAGCACTGAGCAAAAAGTTATGCCTCTGCCAAGTTGGGTTCACTGCATGTCAAAGTGGTATTATTTCCAACAAGTTTGTGATATTTTTTTCATCTTTCTATTTGCATCTTATGTTGTGGCAGAACACGTGTCAGTGTAGCATTTATATCCTAAAGGTGCTAGGGATCAATCTTCAAGCAATCTCGTTGGCTTGCCACATGTCAGCACCGCACATACTCAACCCAAGTTCAAAGAAAAGAGCTCCAAAATTCCTTACCTATGTGACACATGTCCAAGTTGTGATTGTGTTGGTCAAAGAAAATGCAATGTGATCCACATCCTTCAAGGCAAAGTGTTAATTGTTATTCGGTGGAGCATCTCAAGGCAAATTTATTCCAAAAGGAAACTATCTCCATGCGGCAAAAGTAAGTAATCACTATGAGTGGAATTGGAAAGTTACTTCCTCATGGTGGTGAGGAAGTTGAAAAAGGCACAGGTGGCATCCATGTGCATGTGGAAGGAGAGTAACGGTGTAGAGATCAACATGTCAAGGTAGTTGTTGTACACACTAAAAAGGTGCACTTCTATGAACCATTACATGCAAGGTTGCTCAAGAATGAGGCCTCACAAAGCGGCTCATAGCTCTCTATGCATGGAGTTGCAAGGGACTATGATGTGTTTGCTCTCAGCTAGAGCTACAAGCTTATGACCTTGCTAGTCAACCACACAATGAGAGATTCGAATGAGGACAAGGGCAAGAGTGCCAATATCCTCAAGAATCACTATGAAAATGCAATGCAAACTAGTCTATGGAAATGAAAATGCAATGCAACTAAGCTATGAAATGGAAAGAACAAGTGTTACAAATCCCTCCTATTAAGCTATGTGAGTTAAATCTATTGCATCAAAGGAAACTAAACTAGATGCCATGAAAGCTAAAATGCAAGAATGAAAGACTAGGAACAATAAGGTTTCCAAAAGCTCCAAAAAGTCTCCAAGAATTCCTGCAGCATAAGATTAGTATTCAAAACATGATCTGAAAATGGAGGAGAGAGCTTTCCTTTTATAAGAAATGCAAAGGAACAGACCATTGAGATTAAGAGGCAAAAGTCTTAATCGGCGGTGGAGGTTGAAAGAGGAGCAATCCATGTGCACAAGTATCCTCCAATGAGAGTGAAGTGTTGACTTTTGAGCCTCATGTGAGACAAAAAGTACTTTTTTCCTTTTTGTGAAATAAGAATAATGTTTTATTTGTGCAACTTAGGATAAGAGGAAAAGTGGGGCTTTTTATTTAATCAAAAGGGGAGGAAATATTCCTTTTAATTAAATAAAGACTTAGGATAAATGGTTAGCCCAAGGATAAAAATCCAATATATGATCGAAATTAAGACTTGATCAAGAAATTAATAATGTTGAAAATATTGATTATTGATAAAAATGATTTGGGATTGATAAATCAAATAAATGGGGCCCAAAGTCTAGGCGACCATTTTAGGGTGCATACATTTGCCCCTCTTTGACTAATGTGTGATCGATTTGGGAACACATGTAGTCAAAGAATGAAGTTGCAATGTGAGATCGATTTGGGATCACAAAACAACTCAGATATGAGCTTGATTCGGGATCATATCCGGACAAAGCATAAACTTTTGAACATGAGGTCGATTCGGGATCACATTCAAAGTAAGAGATAAAAATCTCAAATTTGAGCAAAAGCTCACAAAAGATGTCTGAATCAGAAAAATCAAGGAATCGGGGATGAGAATCCCATAAATACTGCCCCCTCGAAATCAAAATCAAAATCAAGTAGAGGAGAGACAGAAAATCGATAAGGTTGATCAAATCATAATAAAATCACAATCGAAGGTAAGGGTCAATAGGTTAACCATTAGGCAATGAAACATGCCCCAGTGTGGAAGTAGAAGAATAGAAATAGAAGACTAGAAATAGAGTGGATGAAATACTAGAAAATTTGAGAGACATGGAAGGAAGAAATTCCACCGAAAATCAAATTATGCCTCAAAAGGTCAGTCAACTGCTCAGAAAAAGGGGAAAAATTTTTGAAACGTGACTTGGATTTCGATTTCGAGTCCGAAAATGGATAGAAAATGATGTGATATGAAAGACCAGAAATGAAAGATATGATCAAGAAGAATCAAAAAATGAGCACAGTTGACCAACAGGTCCACGTAAGATGAAAAAAGGAGAGCTCTCTCCATATGCAAGGTGCAGAAACTAAACTAACATGAACCTAGAAATGCAAGCTACTATAAAAGCGGTTGACTTGCAAGGTCACAACGCTTATAGACATCTAATTATCATCATAGAGCATTATTCGTAGCGTCGTAAGATCATACAATGCACACTAGCATAACTATGTGGATATGAATATGATCTTTATCAGATAGAAATGTGGAAATCTCACCTAGGCATCAAAGACATGTGGGTTCAAATGACTAATGCAGTGAGATCACCTAAGTTTGATATGGCGAGATTATGCTTGTATCAAGACACATGAAAGTCAAGATAACTAAAAGCATGCACTCACAAAATAGTCAAGGATAATACCTTGTCAATCCATAGTGTCAATTAAGACCAGCATAAATGCTCATGATAGGTAGGACCAACAAAATATACCCACAAGCAGATAAAGAAATAAAACATGTTCTCATTCCCTCAGTCTTCTAGCTATGCATCATCGAAAACTACTTAGGGAGAGACCACTCATCAAATAAATCCTCATAGACAACACACAAAGAAAAATAAAGTCAACATATCTCAAGCGAGTTGATTGTTTAACTGCGTGTGTGTTAGTCATAGAGTCAGACTCTGGTTATCACATCTGCAAATGAGAAATATCGCATCATACTTAGACTATTGGGAAAGACATCCGATAAGTGTTAAGAAACACTCGACGCAAGGGTAGTGTTGAAAAACACTGTTTGGGGTGGTGTTGAAAAACACCTGTTGTGAAATGCCCCAAGAGACAAATGCACCTAAAGGACCTATGCTAACAGTTATGCCCCCTAGACAAAAATAAAAACCAATTTCAAACCAAGTCAAATAAGGTCAAGGCATGATGGACAGTGGCTAAGTGTCGAGGATGCATGCTAACAAATAGGAGTGCAAAGGCCTCAAGTAGCGCCTGTTTCCAGGTTTTCACCACTTGGATTTCTTTTTTCATTTTTTCATTTTTTTCTTTTTTTGTATTTTTGCTACCAAGGCACCTGTTTCCAAGTTTTCACCAAGGCACTTTTTCTTTTCTTTTTTTTTGAATTTTTTTATTTCTTTTAAATTTTTTTTGTATTTTTTTAGGACTTTTTATGCTTTTTAAGATTTTTTCAACATCATATATCAATTTTTTTGGTATTTTTTTAGGATCATTAAACTATGCCCTCAGACAGAACAGACATTAAACTCATGAGCAAGATCACATCATGTAGTCTCAATATCTATCAATGTGGAGGACAAGAAGGATTAGCAAGCTGGTGAATGAGATAGAGGAAAGGAGAATGAAGGCAAATGGAGGGAAGAAATCCTCAAGGTCAAACTCCTCAAGAGTACCCAAGCTAGGGAAAAATTATCATGCAAAGCACATTTGGACAAGAAATGAAAGGCTAGCATAGGACAAGCCTCAAAAGTGTAATGAAAAAGAAAAGAAAGGATGCAGTCCAAAGGAGTAGACATGTCAAGAAACTTTATAACATCGTGTTTTACCCTTTTTTATTAGATCAAGACCAAAGGGGAAAATGATAGCGAAAGGCTAGAATGAAAGCAAGATCATCAGAAGATAGCTCCAAAGATAGCCAAATGTTCATGTATAGATCAACCTTGTCAAGATCAAAGATGGAATGGAATGGATGAAACATGTAGAAGAACTACGCATGATGTCTGATTACTAGGTTTTCATCACAGTACTTATCCAAGGTACCACAAGGGAGTGGTTTTCACCATAGGATGAATTTATTTCTCTTTACTTTTGCTACCAAGGCGCCTATTTCCAAGTTTTCACCAAGGTACATTTTCAATTTTTTTTTCATTTTTTTCTTTCTTTTTGAATTTTTCTATTTTTTTAATTTTTTAATTTTTTTTTTTGGAAGAAGGCAAGCTTTTTAGATAATGCTCCTTGAAAGGATAAACCATGATATGCCAAGGATTCAAAATGATATGCTCAAAGATGCTGAAGGGGAAAAGAAGACGCATGAGGAATAGGCAAATGAGGAAAAATGACAGAAGGTAGAAGGATAATGAATGGAAGGAATGTAAAAAGGTAGATGGAAAGAAAGATAAGATCAACATCAATACACACCTTGAAGGGTGATGGGAAAATGGAGGAAATGTAAACCATATTCTAGTCCAAGTGTGAACCATATTCTGGTTCATTATTGCTATCTGACTCCTCGAAGAGAGGATTGGTGTGCTTGTTATAATTCTCAAATGTGAATGGAGGAATACGAGAAGGAATATGGAAAATGTGTAGCAGAGGTTGTGGTTCAGGCACATGAAATGGAAGAATGTTTTTGGAAAAAGATGAAGTGGAAGCCTTTGGAAGCTTGAATGTCAACTTCACTTTTTGCTCAACATGAGACTTTTTCAAGAGAGACTTTGGAATCCATATAGCTTTAATCTTTTTATTTTCTTTTGATGTGTTAGAGAGAATATCTTCAATGATGGATTTTGGAACCCATACTTGTCTTGTAGTTTTCTTCTTAGATATCTCTTTTGACTTTATGCCCCCATGTCGATTAGAGGAGACATGGTGATCTTCTTTTTTTGATGGATTCTTGTATTGCTTCTTTTTCTTGTATTGAGCATTCAAGTTACTTCCAAAAGACTTGGTGCTTGTGGAAGAAGAAGGAGGATATGACTGGTTTAAATAGGTGGGTAGATGAAAAGGATTCAAGGGTATGCATCTATGTTGATCTTGAGGAAAGATAGGAGATGGAGGGACGTAAGGGCCCAAAATGGATGATGAATTAGGAGAATTAGGAGGGGAAAGTGAAGGGACATAAGGGCCCAAGATGGAAGGAAGACATAAAGCCTTTGGTATTGGTGGAGGAAGTCCAAGGATGGATGTGGAAGACGCAAAAGGATAATTAGTAAGTTCATCAACATCTATATGACAACCAAGGACATCAACATCTTTAGAGTGAGCATTAAGATTTTCAATAGGATCCTGGACATCTTGAATAGGAGCATCTTCTTTGATAGGATCATTCAAAGCTTGCAAAGACATAGGAAGAGAAGAAAGTGGAAGTGAACATGGAGTGGTAGAACAAGAAGATGGAAGACTTTGATCTTGACAAGGATCTTTGAATAGCATAAGCGTATCATTTTTTTCTAGATTTTCAACAGGCTTATCATTGGAAGTAACAACATCATTTTCAATAACCTTAATGGAAGTCTCATCTTTGGAAAGTGCAAGTGTGGTAAGGTTATTTTGATTATTAATAGCTCAATGGCATGAGTAATAGCTTGATCTTTCTTAGGAGAAGATTTAAGACATGGTGGAATGAATGAGGAAGGGCGTAAAGGATCGAAAGAACCATAATGCGGATAGGGAACATCATGAAAAGTGGTGAATGACATGGAGGGTCCTTGATCTTGATCTTTCTTTATGTTCTTTTCTTTATCATTTTTAGAGTCCTCTTGACATGAAGCCACTTCTAAGGATAAGGAAACATGTTGGAATTGTATGGAAGACTTTGGAGGAGATGCTGAAAGACTAGCTGAAATAGGCATTATAGCATTTAAAGGCTTAGGCTCTTTAGGTTTAGCATTATTGAAAGTATTTGTAGCCAAGTGAAGGTTAGCTTGAGCTTCTTTAAGAGGTAGCCCTTGAGGATAACTATAGGGAACTACATGAAAAGCATTAGGATCTGTGTTGGATGAAGGATTTGTGAAAGATTCAGAAGCTTTAGGAGATGTATGGGCATTGGATGAAGTAGAGGATGGAAGGGAACCATCACAAGACAAAGGTTCAACATTAATATGATCTTGCTTGAGAGTGCAACCTTTATTTTCAACATGAGAACTTTTAGAGGAGAGATTCTTTTGACGTTTGAAATCAGCGCGGTAGATTTTCTCTTCCTCAATAGGAATATTGTATTGTTCGCAAAAATCATCAAAGAATTCTTCAAATTTAGAGTCATATGGATCACCATCACAGTCTACCCAATACGACTCCCCCTTAGAAATCACAAGTGTACCACGAAGATGATGCTTAGGAATAGAAGTTTCATGGGCATCACTACATTGTCCATCATCATAGTCATCATAGTCATCATAGGTGGGTGTATCACTCATTGTGGAAGAGACATCACAAGGACTATCACGTTGCTCTTTATGGTATGTCTTCTGAAGAGAAGTAAGACTCTTGGGAGAAGTAGAAGAAGAACGAGATCTTGAAGAAGAGGAAAATGAAGACCTAGTGGAAGAAGAATACTTGGATAATGAGGAATTTGAATAATGTTTAGAAGAGTCATGATAAGACTTGGAAGATGAGGAATTCGAATGATGTCTAGAAGAGTCATGATAAGACTTGGAAGATGAGGAATTCAAATGATGTTTAGAAGAATCATGATAAGATTTACAATGTGTGGAATGATTAGAAGATGAAGAATATTTGGATGAGATCATGAGTATGATTCTAGCAAAGGTGTCTGATTTAATCGACTTTTCCTTTATTTTTGCTATAAGTTTATCACCCATGCCATATTTAGAAGAACCATTGGAGGAACAAAATTCTTCAAATTGAGAAATGAGTTCAAGATCATCCATTCTCAATAAAGGTTCCAAAGCTAGATAGTCAAGATTCATGGTTCCAAAAGAGGAGAAATCAAGCATAGGAATGATAGAAAAATAGAGGAATGCAAACTAGATAGTAGGAGAAAAAGAATCAAGAATAAGAAGAAGAATTTCCCATGAGAATAGAAGACTTTAGAAAAACATGGGAAATGGAGAAGAAAGAAGAAGACTAAGAGCCATCTTGTGCAATTGATACCATAATGTTCATTGAGATGTTGAGCAACATGACAACATCTAGGATCTAAGATCTGGACTAACCAAGGAAGATTGAAAATTGAAGACCCTTGGTAATAGGATGACCTCACAAAATGTCAACACCAAACTAGGATAATCAAAGTTCTCTATTGTCCAAAGAGAAATGAAAAGATAGAAGAAGGGGCTTTACCAACACTGTCAAAGAGGTGCTTCAAATCAAAGGGTGACTACCCTTGCACTTTTGAACTAGGAGGTTGGACTAGGCTAAAATATAATTGAAATTGAGATTAAATGAAAATTATTTGGACAATAAAAGTACGAGAATTTTCCAAGAATGTAGCTCACAATTCTAGAGATAAACTTTCTCACCAAGAACAACCTTCTAATGCTATATTTCTCTTTGGCTAATGTGATACTGATGTTGATCTTGACCAATTTGTGCAAAATTTTTGGTTTTTTTAAGGTCTAATTTCAAGTTTCTGAATCTGAGGGTGAAAATGTCTGATTTCAATCACAAATTCAACAGCAATTGGACAGGTTTGCAAATAGTATGGGATCAAACATGTCTTCAAACACTTGAAACAAGGGCAAAAGAAACCTTGCCAAGACAAGCACTTGTGATATCAAAAATAAAATTGCACCCTATGGAAGCTACCGATTGTTTGTATGTGAGAACATTCACACTGGTATCACACAATCAAAGACACTTCAAGCAATATCTACTTACAAGACAAGGCTTAATACTTACCAACTTAGCCCACAACTTGATGCCCCCTTGCCTCACACCAAGTGGTTGCCCACAAGAGATATTGGCTTTGTCGTGGAAGTGTCAAACGACACAACCAAAAGGACACATATGGTGAGTATCTTAAGGTGATCCGGGTAAACCACTTGGATCAATCCTTGCACTAAGAAGATAAGCGGCTAAACAAGGTGGCTTCTATCTAATGGTTCTTAATAAGGATTTCTGTTCACAACACCCCTCTTGCTCCTCATAAAGGACTAGGACCTCGCGGCCTCAAGAGTACCTTAAGCATTATTGTTCAATGTTTTCCCCATGGTCACAATCCCATGAGCTACTCACATCAAACGAAGATAAGTGTTATGTCTACCAAGGTTTTTGGTGTCCTTGATAGCCTTGAGATTATAGTGAGTTGGAATCACTTACCACCAAGAAAAATGATGACAAGGTTGTCCCCACTTGAGTCGTTCCTCTTGATTGCTCAAGAGCAGGCCCGCTAAAGGATTCCTAAACTAAACAAAAATAGATAATTTATGAGGTTCAAGGTTTTTGGTTCACCTCAAGGGTGAAGAGCATACTCCCCTATCTCAAAAACTTCTCCCAAACACACCAAGCAAAGAGATTCAATTACTCCCTTGCTTCCAAAACCTTAAGATGGGTCAAGATTTTCTGATTCACCTAAAGGTGAAGAGCATACTTCTCCTACCACCTCAAAATCCCTTTCACAAGGTATTAAAGTTCCTAATACAATTAGTGAATGCCACACTTGAAAGGAAATAAATCACAAGCAAAAAAAATTTTATTTTTATTTTTTTTGTTTTAATGCTTTTTGGGCAGCCCTGCAAAAACTGTTAGTAGCCCTCTTTGACATGCGATTTTTGACAAATTTCTTAAGCAAAGGCACCTACAACCACAACTAGTTAGGCCCACAAGGTTAGCAAAATCCAAAATCTAACAATGGTTAGCACATGAAAAATTAGATAATCTGCAAAAAATGACTGATCAAATGACAAAATTTGAAAATGAAACCATCATGGTTGGATTAGGCACGGAAAGACCTTTCCAACGATATATCACACTTAGATTTTCGATACCATTTGCAAAAAATTTTCAAAAATGGGTGCCCGTTTTCCAGAGGCACGGATTTGAAAACGCTAAAATTTTAAAAAAAAATTAAAAAGTCAAAAATAGCAAGCAAACTGATGAATCTAGAATTTTGGTCTCTGTCTGTTGCAAAATTTCGCACGAGATAGTACAAAGGTCGCGCGAGAAAGTACAGAAGCCCGCGCGAGACAGAACACAGTCCCACGCGAAGAAGCACAGAAGCTCGCGCGAGACAGAACACAGGCCCACGCGAGGAAGCACAGAAGCTCGCACAAGACAAAATGCAGGCCTGCGCGAGGAAGTACAGAAGCTCGCGCGAGATAGAATACAGGCCCACGCAAGGAAGTACAGAAACTCACGTGAGGAAGTGCAGAAGCTCACGCGAGACTTTGTGGCAGTGACGCACGGAAGTACAGACAGCGCACAAAAATCACAAAAAAAATTAGAACAGCCGAAACATGCAGCAGAAATGCAAGAAAAAAAAAGGACAAAACAAAGCTGTCTTGCCCCACGGTGGGTGCCAAAAATGTACACACTAAAAAGGTGCACTTCTATGAACCATTACATGCAAGGTTGCTCAAGAATGAGGCCTCACAAAGCGGCTCATAGCTCTCTATGCATGGAGTTGCAAGGGACTATGATGTGTTTTCTCTCAGCTAGAGCTACAAGCTTATGACCTTGCTAGTCAACCACACAATGAGAGATTCGAATGAAGACAAGGGCAAGAGTGTCAATATCCTCAAGAATCACTATGAAAATGCAATGAAAACTAGTCTATGAAAATGAAAATGCAATGCAACTAAGCTATGAAATGGAAAGAACAAGTGTTACAAATCTCTCTTATTAAGCTATGTGAGTTAAATCTATTGCATCAAAGGAAACTAAACTAGATGCCATGAAAGCTAAAATGCAAGAATGAAAGACTAGGAACAATAAGGTTTCCAAAAGCTCCAAAAAGTCTCCAAGAATTCCTGCAGCATAAGATTAGTATTCAAAACATGATCTGAAAATGGAGGAGAGAGCTTTCCTTTTATAAGAAATGCAAAGGAACGGACCATTGAGATTAAGAGGCAAAAGTCTTAATCGGCGGTGGAGGTTGAAAGAGGAGCAATCCATGTGTACAAGTATCCTCCAATGAGAGTGAAGTGTTGACTTTTGAGCCTCGTGTGAGACAAAAAGTACTTTTTTCTTTTTTGTGAAATAAGAATAATATTTTATTTGTGCAACTTAGGATAAGAGGAAAAGTGGAGCTTTTTATTTAATCAAAAGGGGAGGAAATATTCCTTTTAATTAAATAAAGACTTAGGATAAATGGTTAGCCCAAGGATAAAAATCTAATATATGATCGAAATTAAAACTTGATCAAGAAATTAATAATGTTGAAAATATTGATTATCGATAAAAATGATTTGGGATTGATAAATCAAATAAATGGGGCCCAAAGTCTAGGTGACCATTTTAGGGTGCATATAGTTGTAACAACTGTCATCATGAGATCTACATGTGGCAGATATGCAAAAGTCTTTTAAGTTACAATACATTTTTCTAGTTAGAGGGAAATCTTTCTATATAAGCATGTGGACACATTGTACTTAGGGAGTTTGTCAAAAAAAAATTGGGTTCACTACTTTTGAGAGAGAAGAACACTTAGAAATAGTTACAATTTCATTCTCAAACCTTTTCTTTGTATTTAGTTAATCAATGAAAGCAAGCATATCAGACTATGCCTAGTTTGCCTCTATTGTGTGTTTGCTTTGGTTCTATGGATAATTCTAAAGCTCTTTGTCAATTTTAGATAATCGTAGCTATTAATTATTGTGGGTTCTGGCTTTTATAATTTCATCATAGATGTGTTGATCATTGAATCACGGTTTATACTCTTTTAATTATCTATAGTTATTTGTGATTTGAGGTTATACTATGTCATTTGGTGAGCAAACTCATATGGAATAATTGTTTTAGTGATGCAATAGGAACATCTCCTACGAGCCTTAGCAGGTGCTTCTAACGTAAAAATCCAAATATTTTTCTCTATGCCTGTTTGACTTTATCATCCTATTCTCTTTCCAAATGAAGAGTCAGGTTTCATGCTCAATCTTTTGGGATCTCTTGTTCTTTTTATTTTTCCAAGGAAATTCAAAGTGTTGTGAAAGTTTTGGTGTATTGCCTTAGTTTAGCTACTTTTTACATTTTCCCTTTCTTCCCCTTTCCATCCCCTTTAAAAATGAAAATCCAACTTCAAAATTCTAGAGGTTGATTTGCATAGTGCATTAGGTCCCACATAGAAAAGCTTCCCATAAGGGTTGTAACCTTCCTAAGAGTAAAATCTTGGATCAACAAGCAACACAAATCAAGACAAATTTATGTTGTCAAGGACAAATCTATGTCAAGTGGCACATTTTTGGACTAGATCATGATGCAAGAGCATATGGGTTTACAAGCAATTGCATCACCAATAAAAATATTTTTCTTTTCACATTCAATTTTGTATTTTTTTATGTAGGTTTAAGCTTCAAGAGTATCTTGTGTAGCTTTCTAAAGACAAAATATTTATTTCTATGAGAATTTGTCTTCCATTTTAAAAAGCAAAGACAATCAAGTTGCTTAATATGATTATATTGCACAATTTCAAGATTTCAAGGGTTGAAGGGGTCCATCAATATGGTAGAAGAAACTTTCAAAGTAAAATTAATTAATTTACTCAAGATGTAGGGAAGTGTGCATAAGGTAAGTGACCTTTGGCATTCCATTATTCTCCTATTCTTCCAATTTTTACATTAAAAAATTAGTGATTTAAAAAAAAAAATTAATGAATTTTTAATTTCCAATTTGGGGTGAATGAGAAAGGCTTGGTTTATGATTTTTTCATTTATTAAAAGCATCTACAGTATCAAGGCATGGAATAAGGTGCAACAACCTTGGCACTAATTTTTATGGAATTTCATAGATCAATGTGATGGAAATGAAAGGTAAGATTTGATGCAACTTTTGGGTGTCTAACATGGTTAAAATTCTCTATAAAAAATAATAACTAATCGTATGAAAAAGTAGTGATCAACAATATCCATGTTGAAGAAAGGATTAGCAAGTTCCTCCAAAGGATTGAATGAGAAAAATTGTAGGATGGTAGCTTTCCAAGAGGAGAGGGATAGAAGAATTAAGTTGCAAGTGTTTTGTAGGTATTCAAGGAACCCATAAGAGTTGTAGGATGAAGGAAAAAATCAGATTTCAAAAGAGGAGTGAAGCTAAGGTGTGAAAGGAGTTTTAGATCTGAGGTATGATATTGTGTGGTGTTTGAGAAGAGCTCTAAAAATATTTTTTGTTGTAGTTTAAAAAAAAATTCTATAAATATAGAGAGTTAGGGTTTGATGAGTTATGTTTGAGATTATGAGAATTTGTTTTGTTTAATTATTTTGGGATATTATCCAATAAAGGTGATTCTACAAAGAAGTTGTGTTGATATCCTCCACTATGTGAATGTGGGTAGTCGAAGTCTTGATATTGTCTATTTCCTAGTAACTTTTATAGGTTGAGGATACTTTATGACAATTTGTTACAAGTGGAGGTCTAATAACTATAGAGGGCTCGTTGGCTCTAAGAAAAAAAATGTTGCATGTGTTCTTTGGTAATTTTATTGCAGACATTTTTTAATCTCAAAGATATGTCAAGTTGCAATGTAAAATTTGTAAAAGAAATTTGAAAAGGAATTTGAATGCAAGTGATCTTTTAATTGTGTACGAGTGGAAAATGGTTCTTATATTACAAACCAACAAAGATTATTTCATAATAAATGAAGTCTTTGACATGCAAGAAATTATCTTCCCAATAAAAAGCCCAAAAATTAACTCGCATTCATCTAAACTATCATATTTTAACTATTTCGTTGAAAAAATTATTCAAAAAATCTTCTACAATGGTCGAATTTGCTTGGCATCCTAACCCTTTGGATCTTAGGATGTCATTGGACCTATTGTTCCAAATGCAAAAATCTCTTGGAACTCAAAAACCATGAGAAGTAGTAAATAAAAAGGAGGTGTATGTTTCAAGTGACAACTATTTGCATAGGCTTCAAGTAGGAGATAGTTTATTTAGGAAAGGTTTGTATGTTGTAAGAGGCCTTTTAATTGTGTATGAGTGAAAAATAGTACTCAGTATAAAAACCAACCAAGATTATTACATAGTAAATGAAGTCTTCGACATGTGGCCATCTCTCTCTCTCTCTCTCTCTCTCTCTCTCTCTCTCTCTCACACACACACACACACACACACACACACACACACACACACACACACTAAAGTTTCCTTAATGTACACCAACCAATATTATTACACAATAAACAAAATCTTGGACATGTGAGTAGTTATCTAAGACTTACCCCCTCTCTCTCTCTCCCTCTCCCTCTCCCTCTCTCTCACTTCACACTAAAGTGTATTTAACATACACCAACCAAGATTATTACACAATAAATAAAGTATTGGATATACAAGCAATTGTCCAAGCCTTGCCCCCTCTCTTTCTCTTCTTCTCCCTCTCCCTCTATCTCACTACATACTAAAGTGTACTTAATACACACCAACCAATATTATTATAAAATAAATGAATTCTTAGACAAGTGAGAAATTGTCCA
The DNA here is from genome assembly GCA_027943335.1 of Chamaecyparis obtusa. NCBI lineage: Eukaryota > Viridiplantae > Streptophyta > Pinopsida > Cupressales > Cupressaceae > Chamaecyparis > Chamaecyparis obtusa. The sequence goes on from BSBK01000435.1 coordinate 313,951, forward strand.
AGCCTTTTCCCCCCTCCCTTCCCCTTTCCCTTTCCCTCTCCCTATATCTCACTACACACTAAAGTGTGTGTAATATACACCAACCAAGATTATTATATGATAAATGAAGTTTTGGACAAGTGGGTGATTATCCAAGTAGTGGACATATCTAATTATGTGTTCTTAGTGAAACCTTTATTCCCAATGACTTTTCATTGAAAGGGTTATTGAAAAAAGATTAGGTACGACTATTAAATTTTCTTTGCATCCTAACCCTTCAAATCTCAAGATACCACCAAACTTGTTCTCTATCCTTTTATCATCCCTTCCCTCTCCTCTACATAATTCTCTATAATTCTTCCCCTCCATTTTCCCACCTCTCTCCCTCTCTCCCCTCATCCCTTATTAAAATCAACCCCTCAATAAAACTAATGATTCATTTGATGTACAACCATTTAAATGCAAGCAATATTTTAATTGTGCATGAGTGAAAAATAGTACTTAGCATATAGAACAACTGAGGTTATTACACAATTAATGAAGTCTTGGACATGTTGGAACTTATCCTTATCAGCTAAACCATTTACAATTATGTACACTGATAATATTATCAAGAGATATTGAGACACAAAATATTATACTGGTTGCACACTCTCATGTCATCTAAAATCTAATCACACTTATTAAAAGTTTCCCCTAAAAACTAACAATTCCCTTGACATATATCCATTTGAATGAAAACCATCCTTTAATTGTGTACGAGTGAAAAATAGTACTTAATATACACCAACCAACATTAATAGACAATAAATGAAGTCTTGGATAAGAAAGAAATCATCCAAGAAGTGGACATATCCAATTATGTGTTCCTAATGAAATCTTTATTCCTGATGACCTTTCATTGAAAAAGTTATTCAAAAAAGATTAGATACAAAGGTCAAATCTTCTTGGTGTCTTAACCCTTCATTTAAATTCTCTCTCTCTCTCTCTCTCTCTCTCTCTCATTGAACAAGATGAATAACTGAGAGGGGGGTGAATTAGTTATTCCACACACTTTATAAAACTTTTACTTTGTTGGTAAACTTATGAACAACAATAATATCAACTTCTAATCTATTGGTTAACCACATCAAACATTCATAATAGATGTAAACATGAAATCGCAGAGAACACCAAAATTTACGTGGAAACCCAAACTAGGAAAAAACATGAAGAAGCTAATTCTCATGAAATGAAATACCAGTTAAGGTGACACTAGTTAAGGTTATTTTACAAAGGCTCATTGTCGGATGTGTTCACTGCAAGTTAGCTCACTGTTGATCAAGATAACTACCCTTAGATAGGCTCACTACTAATACAAAGAGGCTCACTACCAAAATATATGAAAACAGATTGAATCCACCACTGAAATCACTGTCACCAACACTCTTCAATACAAAAATGATATATCAATCTACTACCACCTACATCCACGCACAAGATCATCAACACACAGATCTCCTATAAACAAATTCACAATCACTTTACATATAAGAAATGGATAAGACACATGAACAATTGAAATCATCACTCTAATTATACTTCTTGATGTCATCAGTCATGTCAACCAAAACCAATTTGAAATAGGTCCCACGAAGACATTCTTGCGGTGATAAGGAATGAAATGTGGACCACCTTGATCAAAAGAACACGCCTCAAGTATAGAAACACACTACACCACCTCCAAAGCCTTCAGTTCCAACATATATAATGAGCACGTTACAAAATAGTTGTTGGGACCGAAACATAACAAATACGCTCCAAATAGGACCAAACCCAAATAATTGATCCACCATATGTTGCACAAAAAATAGGACCACCACCGAAAAGGAAAAGGATAGACATCTAAAGCACATCCTTTAATGAATACTTCTATCAATACGCCAAAGATATCAATACACATCAACCAATACAGCTAAAACATGAATCTGCATAGGATATGTTTTGATTACTAGAAAAAATAGGTTTTGAAGGGACCCGAAACCCTTTATAGCTTAAGGATCAAAAGATCAGAAGAAGAAAACACAACGCCAAAAAAGAGGCATACAACATCGATCTGCCCATATAAGGGGCTACAACAAAAGCGTTAAAAGGGACAAAAACCCAGACAAAAAGATAGCAGGGATTACAAAAAACCAGCAGGAAAACCAGACTAAGAATCCACATATAGAACCCCAACTTTCTCATCCAGCATCTTCTCCATCTTGGCCTGAATGTTGTCCATCCATCCAATAACACTTTTCAGCTTGTCCAGATTCTTCTTCATCAGAGGGGACTTTTTCCTATTGCTCCCACGGGTCTAAGAGCTAGGGCCACCACTATCCAGCGAAGGAGCATTTCTAACCTCAATATCATCCTCTGAAGCATTATCCAGCAAGTTGACCAGAGCCTTGAGATTGGTGCTGGAAGCCTTCATACTATCCATACTGTGCTGGAGGATATTAATAAGAGTATTATCAACTTTATCCATTCTTTCCTTTATATCAGCGGCAGGGGAGTTAGAAGATCTCTCTTTGAGGAGAGACTCAACTTTCTCATGGAGGATAACATTGTTAACTTCAAGCTTCCTTCTTTTGAGATGGAGCCTTTTAATTTCATGAAAGCACCATTTGTTGAATCTAAAGGAATAAAGGGCCTCAGCTTTGGTAGTCTGCAACACTCCAGTAGTCACTTCTTCCCTATCATCAAAATCTTCAAAGATGAGCTTGAGGGAGGACTCTCTAGCTTTCCGTTCACTGGAGTCATCGCTACCCTCCTGAATGTTGTCCTCAAAATCTTGAGAGATAGGCACATCGTGCCTCATACCAGCAACAAAGTCATCCAGAATGGGAACCTCCTCCTTATTGAAATCCCTATCATTCTTCTTCTCCGCATACTGAATAGCAGTGTCAACCAGGTCTTCCAAGCTATGGGAATTATGTGCTACAGTACCTTTCGAGTTGGCCTCTTCCACAACTTCACCTTTCTCCTCAGCCATACTTTCCTGAATATTTTTCTCAGGGTCCTCTACTTCAGTAGTGTCCTTATCCTCTATAGACATGGGCTTAGGTTCATCCCCCCACATTTGTGAATCATCAATACCCTACAAGTGAGCTCATCTTTCAACTGATCCTCCCCCTCAGTCATCTCCTTGGTCTCCTCCTCCAAATCCTTACTGTTAATTTCCTCCTTATGCTCTTCAAGGGCTGACATAGCATTATAATCATTAGTGTCATCCCTCTCCTTGCCATGGCTTTGCATCTCTTGGATCTTCTCAAAAACCTCCTCATCAGAATCCTCCGTCTCATAACCCTCCGAGTAAACCTCAGCTTCTGCAGCTTCCGAGCAAATTTTCTTCAAGCTACTACCCAAATTATCCTTCACCTTCCACTTAACAGATCCAGATTTAGGAGTCATAGGGCTCTGTTTACTCTTTCGAGAGGAGGGGGTGGAGCTAGGGTTAGGGATAGTTCTTTTAATATGCTCATAAATCAAAAGAATCAAGCCCTCATGCTTAATAGCCTTCTTAGGAGAGCCCTTATGCTTATTAATACTTTTAACCAGTGAAGTATGAAGATAATAGGGTATGTTAATGGTATCCTTGTACCTAAAGTGGTTAAGGAACATGAAGTGATGGGAATGAGCATGGGTGAAGCGATCGTCGAGGGTAAAATACTCCATCACAGCCTGTAGAATGTAGCGCCATATTTCCTTGATTTTGACAGGATCAATGTAGCCAGTAATCTTGCCCTCCACAAAATCAACCTTTTCCTTCGTAGACTTCGAGAACTTTTTGGCCGCCATATCCGATATCTTGCAATTCCTATAAAACTTATGTCCATCATTGGGGATACCCATCACTTGAGCAATAAGCTCCACAGTAATCTCCACCGTTCTTCCTTCAATGGTGACTGTGTCATTTTTCTAGCCTTCAGCAAATTTTTGAGTGATATCCTTGTCAAATCCATGTAATTTTTCCAAATAAGGGGTCACTCCACCTTTTTTCAGCTTCCGCCAAACCATAGCCATATCAGCTTCCTTGAGCTTATTACAATTATCCGACTCTTCGCGCTTCAGGTCACCTCCCATGTTAGAGAAATTCAGCAACACAGAGCTCTTTTTTGAATTAGGGCTATGGTGATCAAGAAAGCTTTCCATGTTAATAAAGAGATTAGTGGAATACATAACCCAGAAAGCGTGCGAACTGTCGCTAATGATGTTGCTTAAAATGTCATTCCATACTTTTCCATAATTGCAAATAGACTCCGTAGCGCTTAGGCGAGTCTCATTAATAATTTCCAATCTTTCCTACCTTATGATTGATTTTATCATAATAAATGTATGATTTAGTGTCCTCTTTGATATCTGCCTCGCTGTCCCAAGTGATGACCTCATCAGATTTAACCCCAATATTAGCCAGGTTGTCCACCACAGAGTTTCTCTCATGGTACACATGAGTAATGTGAATACTGGTACACTTGGCAATAATTTCTTTCACTTTGGATATTATATTGTCAATAGTCCATGACAGAGGAGAGTTACCATTAAGGCAATTAATAATATTCATTGAGTCGCCCTCCAGCCAAATATTTTTAAAATTAAGTCTACTAGCAAGTTGTAACCCATAGTAAGCTCCCAAAGCTTTTGCCATATGGTTGTTTTGAGTTCCCAGAGGAACAACATTAGCAGCAATAACATTCCCATTACAGTCCCCGATAACACTTCCACACCCTGCCAGACCAGGATTGCCCTTAGCCGCACCATCGAAGTTAATCTTAATCCAACCATCAGGGGGAGTAGTCCAAACACTATTTTCACGATCATTCTTCTTCCTTTAAGAGTCCCTACTTTTCCCATTGTGCTGGGTGAATTTATTCAGATTTTCCAGCACCCCGCTGTTAGCTTTCAAATACACCAGAGCAGGAGTACTACTTTTGTCCCAGAAAATACGGTTATTTATTTCTTTCCATATACTCCAAGCAATATGGGGAGTAGCCAAAGTCCATATTTCTTTATCCCTTTCATAATACCATTGCTGGCAGAAGTCCTGGATAGAAGAGGGGAAAATCTAGCTTAAAGCCCATTCCTGCAAAAAGAAAGACCAAACCTACTGAGAAAAAGGACAATGCAAAAAAAGGTGGTTAGTATCTTCCTCTACCTCCTGGCATAGACAACATCTATTCAGCATGATGAAATCTCTCTTTTTAAGATTGTCTATTGTAAGAGATTTGTTTTGAACAAAAATCTAGTAGAAAATCTCAACTTTGGGGGTGAGATTTGTATTCCAGATCTTCGCCCAAAAAGGGGTTTCCTCAGGCACATCATATTGAAGAAAGCTCACAGACGCCACAAAAAAATTGCCACTAGAGGAGGGACCCCATATCAGAGAGTCTTCCTTATCATCATAACAACATTGAGCTAGAAGGGCTTTATCAATTTCATGGAAGGTAGGATTGAACGCAGCCAGCTTCACCTAGCGGTTACTTCTCCAATAATCTTTCACTTTAGGGCCAAAGGTAGTAGAGCATATGCTTATGTCCTCAGGGTTATTAAAGATACAATTCAAAGGTTTTTCAAACAGCCAAGGATCTTTCCAAAAATTAATACTAGATCCATTTCCTAGCTTCCAACGCTTTCCTTTACTGGCTATGTTTCTAACATCATTGATATTCCTCCAAAAAATAGAGCCCTCCACTTTCTCCGAGCTGGAAAGAAATTGATTGATGGAGGGGGTATCATAAAGGTATTTATGTTTACAAATAGTATTCCAATCCTTAGGGTCTCCATAAATACGCCAGAGTTGCTTAGCCAATAGAGCTCTATTCCTAATCTTAATTGGTCTGAGACCCATTCCCCCTAAAGACTTCGGTTTGCACACCCTTTCCCAAGCTATTAAAGGAATACAGTTTCTCTCCTCTACCCCAGATCAGAGGAAACGTTTAAGGATACTATCAATTTTATCCACATATTTGGAAGGCATCTACATAGGATATGTTGACAACAATGAAAACCATTAATGACAACAACATGAATAGAATCAACTTTACATTCTAACAATCTCCCCCTTTTTCATTAATGACAATATTCATCAATAACAAAGGAAACAAATAGCTCCAAAAGATATCAGCATCAAAGCTCTCCAATTTTATCCATCTTTCTCCCCCTTTGACAACAATGACAAAGGGAAAAAAAACCCCTCACTAACTCACTCTGATCCCCTCGAGAGGAAGCCACCAAGAACTGGTGCATAAAAAAGAATAAGCCTGCAAATGACTAGACCAATGCACACACTGATGCATTTAGTGCATCCTAGGAAGGGACAAAATAGACAACTTCCCCCTAAGACACTTAAAAGTATCCTTGCACAAAGGTTTTGTAAATATATCTACTATCTTCTCCTTTGTAGGCACATACTCAAGCTTCACTTCATCATCCAAAACCTTCTCTTTGATAAAATGATACCTAATAGATATATGTTTTGTTGTGCAGTGTTGTGCTGGATTCTTGGACATACTTATAGCACTGGTATTGTCACACATGATCAAAATTGGTTCATCAAAGTATATTTCATCCATAATAATTGAATACAACATGAGGATGTTGCAATGTATTTTAATTCAGTAGTTGATAGAGTTATTGAATTTGACTTCTTGCTTGACCCAACAACTAACTGGGGAGCAATAAAGTAACCTTCACCATTGGTAATTCTTTAGTTATCCAAACATCCTACCCAATCTACATCTATATATGCTATCAATGTGAAATTTGAACCTTTTGGATACCACAAAATAAACTCTTATGTTCCTTTTATGTATCTAAAAATTCTCTTCACAACCATAATATGTGATTCTTTAAGTTCTTGTTGAAATCTAGCTACCAAACATAGTGCATACATAATATTTGGTGTGGCAAAATTCATGTATAATAATCCACCAATCATTGATCTATACTTACTTGCATCTACTTTCAGTGAATCATCTTCCTTAGTTAACTTACAATTGGTAATGATAGGAGTACATACTGGTTTGGCATTATCCAACCCAAACTTCTTCAATAATTCCTTGGCATACTTGGACTGAGAAATAAAATTGTGTTTACTGTTCTAATTTACTTGCAATCCAAGAAATAAATTTAACTCTCTAATCATAGAAATATCAAACTCCTTTTGCATCCCCTCTGCAAATCTCTTGCACAGATCATCAGGTTGTGTGCTATAATTGTGTCACACTTCTATGAATCATTACATTCAAGAACACTCAAGAATGAGGTCTCAAAAATTGATCCATAGCTCCCTAGGCATGGAGTGCAAGGGTTTTTAAGAATGCTCTCAGCTAGAGCTATTAAGCCAATAACCTTGCTAGTAAACCATGCAATGGGAGATTCAATGAAGACAAGGGCAAGAATGCCAATATCCCCAAGAATCAAATGGATGCAATGCAATGCAAGCTAATCTATGAGAATGAAAGATGAAAGCTAGTCTATGGAAATGAAAGTACAAGCTATGCTATGAAAAGGAAAGAACAAGTATTACCAAGCCTTCCTAATTAAGCTAGATGAATTAATCTAAAGCATAAAGGAAACTAAGCTAAGTATGAAGCTATGAATGCCATGATAATGCAAGAAATGAAAATATGATAACATGTAAATGCAAAAGCCAAGAATGCTCCAAATCTTCAAAAAGCTCCAAATGTACCTAGAAAACCTGCAGCATAACATTAGCATAAAAAGTTGGGATATAGAATGAAGAAAAGAGCTCTCCTTTTATAAGAAATGAGAAGGAATGAACCATGGAGATTAAGAGGCAAAAGATTTAATCACGGTGGAGCTTGAAAGAGGAGAAATCCATGTGCACAAGTATCCTCCAATGAGAAAATAGGAGTTGACTTTTGTGTCCATATGAGACAAAAAGTGTTTTTCTCTTTTTATAAGATAAGAATAATGCTTTATTTGTGCAACTTAGGATAAGAGGAAAAGTGGGGGCTTTTATTTATTTAAAAGGGGAGGAAATATTCCTTTTAAATAAATAAAAATTTAGGATAAAATGGTTAGCCCATAGAAAATAATCGAATAAATGATACAACTAAGATTTGATCAAGAATAAGCAATTAATGATTTAGCAAAAGGGGCTAATAGTCTAGATGACCATTTTTAGGTGTATACACAGGTTACCTCCAAAAATAATATCAACATACACAACAACAATCAGGATCTTATTTGAATATATCTTGTAAGACAAGTTACAGTCTGTAGAACCTTTCTGAAACTTTTGTCCAATCAGATATCTATCTAGTATGCCATACTAGGCTCTCAGTGCCTGCTTCAAATCATACAATGTCTTATTCAATCTACATACTACATACGGTTCTTCTTCTAATCTAAATCCTCTTGGTTGCTCAATATACACTTCTTCATTCATCTCTCCATTCAAGAATGATGACTTCACATCCATCTAATAAAATTTGAAATCTTTGTAAGCTGCAAAATCCAAAAATATATGAATTGCCTCCATCCAAGTAATAGGGGCATAAGTCTCCTCAAAGTCAATTCCTTCAATCTAAGTGTAACCCTTTCATACTAATCTCGCCTTGTTCCTTATTACCTTGTCATTCTCATCCAACTTTTTCTGGTACACCCATCTAGTACCAATCACATTCTTCTTTGTCATTCTAGGCACAAGTTTCCAAGTCTGGTTTTTCTCAATCTGATCAAGTTCTTCATTCATTTCTTTAACCCAATTTTGATCATTATAAGCTTCTTCTATAGATTTAGGCTCAATTTCTAAAAGTAAACACAACAAAGCATGATCTCGTGATTATCTACTTCTAGTAACAACTCCTCTATTCTTATCACCAATAATCTGATTTTCATAATGATTTTTCTATACATACATTTTTTTTCTTAGTTGTAGACGTCGGTGTCAATTGAGTCCCTTCCTCTTCTTTCTTACTCTCTTTTCCTTTGTCCTCTATATGAGATTCATAATCAGTAAGTCTCTCAGGAGTCTTCTAAATATATTCATCAACCTTCACATTTGCACTTTCCACAATTTTATTCAACATTTTTTTGTACCACCGGTAAGCTTTTCTATTTGTAGAGTATCCCAAAAATATTCCTTCACCATCTCTACTATCAAATTTGCCAAGATTATCTTCATCTTTCTTAATGTAGCATTTTCTTCCAAAGATTTTGAAATACTTAACTATAGGTTCTCTTCCATGCTATAACTCATATGATGTCTTGCCATATTTCCTTTGGTATATAACTCTATTCTATATGTATATAATTGTATGTACTGCTTCTCTCTAGTAGATCTCTAGTAAATTTTCTTCTTTCAACATAGTTCTTATTGCTTCCTAAATTGTCTGATTCATCCTTTCTACTACACAATTATGTTGTGGTGTTCTAGTCACTAAAGATTGTCTCTTAATGTCATATTTCTCACAAAAACTTACAAACACATCAAAAGTAAATTCTCCTCCTTTGTGAGATCTCAAACATTTAATTTTTCTACCATATTCATTCTCAACTCCAGCCTTGAATATTTTGAACTTCTCAAATGCCTTTGATTTCTCTCTAAGAAATGTAACCCAAGTCAATCTTGAATAATCATCTGTGAAGGGTATAAAGTATCTCTCACCTTGAAAACTTCTTGTTCTAGTAAGACCACAAAGGTCAATGTGCACTAATTCCAATAGACTAGTATATGAATATTCTTTTTCCTTGAATATTCTCTACTATGTTTTCATTCCTGACATTCTTTACAAATCACATTATATGGTTTTCATAATCTAGGTAAGTCTCTTACTGCACATGATGAACTTATTCTTACCAAGTTATCAAAATTGATGTGACACATCCTCTGATACCAAATCCAACTGTCATTAATCTGAGATAGTAAACAACATCCTTGTGAAGCTCCTTAAAGCTAGTACATATTACTTACTTTTCTTTTTTCAACTGCAATTACATGTCCAAATCTCTTATGAATCTCACATCCTTCATTCTTGAAAACAACATAAACCCTTCACATAGTAGACATTGTTAGTATTGTTCTTTCCATCAAAAGTAATAGATCCTCTACCAACAATATAAGAAACCTTATCATCACCAAACCTAACAAGACCACCATCATACTTGTTAAGTGACACAAATTTAATTTTATCTCCAGTCATATGACGAGAACAACCACTATCAATCAACCATTAATTTTTGTTTCTTCTAACATACAAAGCAATTTAAACGTCATCATCAACTTCAATACAAATGTTAGAGATATCAATTTCCAATTTCTTTTCCTCTTCAACATAAAACAAACAATATTTTGCTTCTGACTCATCATCTAAATTACTAGCATCTTCATTCACATAGTAATTATTCTTATTGAACTTTTAAAACTTCTCTCTAGGACCATTCTATGGACATCTAGTATCCAAATGACCAATTTTACCACATCTAAAACATTTTAAGGGTAACATACCTTTGTATTTTTCGATACGCTTCTTAAGTCTCCTTGAAAAGTTTGCATCAAATTATTCTTCATTGTCATTGTTAGGATCCTCTTTTGATTTAGTAGCCTTGAATGTTGTCTTTGACCTTCTCTTCTCTCTTTCAAACTTCCTCAGCTCAAATGCGGTCAACATACCAACTAAATGCTCTTTAGTAAACTTCTTCAGATCATACACCTCCTTTATAGCCAAGATCTTATCACTATAACTATCTGGTAATACCATCAAGATCTTTTCCATGAAGTCCTCATTGGTAATAATGCATCCTTTGTTCTTGACTTCATTCACTACATTCTCAACTCTTTGAAAGTAACTCCCAATGCCTTCACCTTCTTCCATTCTCGGATTCTTATAGTGCCTCTTAGTTGTTAGCTTCTTAGATAACTTAACATTATCATTTCCTTCATAGATCTATTTTAATTTTTCCCAAACTTCATAAGCAGTCTTTAAATAAATAACCTTAGCCAATTCATTCTTTGATAAAGCAATAGTAATATCATACCTCACTTTTTCATTCTCTGCATATGCCTCGATTTCATCTTGAGTGTTAGGGCCATTCTGGGGAAGCACATACTTTGTCTCCACATGCTTCCAAGTCTTGTAACCAACTGAAATCAAATATCCTTTCATATGATCTTTCCATGTATTGTAGTCTGATCCATCAAACATAGGAATACTTAGTTTGTGTGTCATTTTGTCAAAGTCAATATATACATTAAAAATGTCGAATATATACATAAATTGATCCTTCAATGACCACAAATAGAACTATATGTCTCTATCAATATCTATGACTATGGTGGATCATCAAAATCAAGCCTCTTCAAAGCAGTATGTGGCTTTGTAGGCTGTTGTTGTTTGATCAAATTTAGGGTATGTAATTCTTTAAAATTTTATGTATATATATTAGATAAATTCACAATAGAATTTTATCTAATCTTAGGTAGATATAAGTATATCTTGATAATTTATCCTTAGAATATTATATATATATATATATATATATATATATATATATATATATATATATATATATATATATATATATATATATATATATATATATATATATATATATATATATATATATATATATATATATATATATATATATATATATATATATATATATATATATATATATTGATCACAAATAGCCTTTGATATCATCAAATTATAAATTGTGGCACCTGCTAATGATCTATCTGAACCTATAGGGTCATGTTAGACCCCCCTATAATAACCTATGTCAATTTTTGAAGACTCTGAGTCATTTTTGAAGGGTTGGGTGCGAACCAACACCTTGATCACGTTTGGATTGGAGGGTTTACCCTAGGCATGGTCCCAATTTCCTTCTTGGTATGCTGGAATGCTCAACAACATACCCTACCAACGATGTCCCTTGTGTACCCTAAGTGCAAAAAATTATCAAACTTTTAGGGACTATTTATTGCAAACTGTGGCACTTGCACATGATCTATTTGAACATATAGAGTTGTGTTAGGAATCCCTACAATAACCTATCTCAGTTTTTGAAGACTTGGAATTTTTTTATAAAGCATCAATTTTTTTGTTTGTGCAAAAAGTGTCAGATGCACTTAGTGAAAAGTTGCCAAGTAGCCCATATCACGTTTTGTTCATCATGGGCACAAACTGACACCTTGATCATGTCTGCACCCTAGGCATGGTCCCACTTTGCCTCTCTCAGAATGCCAGAATGCTCGGTGACATACCTTACCAACGATGTCCCTTGTGTACCCTAAATGCAAAAAACCATTGAACTTTGAGGGATTATTTCTTGCAAACCATGGTACTTGCACATAATCCATTTGAACCTATACGGTCATTTTAGGCCCCTCTAAAATAAACTATCTTGGTTTTTGAAGACTTGGAGTCATTTTTGCAGGGAAGCAATTTTTCTATTCGTGTAAAAAGCGGCTGATGTACTTAGTGAAAAATCACCAAATAGTCCATATCACGTTATATTCATCATGGGCACGAATTGACACCTCGATCATGTCCAGTTGGGTGGGTTTACCCTAGGTATGGTCCCACATTTCCTCTCAGCATGCCAAAATTCTCAACGACATACCCTACCGACGATGTCCCTTGTGTACCCTAGCGGTACAAAATTAATGGTTTCTCTTCTTTTTACCATTGGAATCCCTTAAAAATTGGTAGTTTGCAAGTTTAAAATGTATACTTTATGATTTCAAAGGTTGTAGTCAGTTTGGATGATGTTTACAAGCAATATGATGATGCCCTAGGGAGATTATTTGTGTTCTTTTATTCTTGGAGAAGCAATACAAGTCCATTTTAACCTTACCTAAGTTCCATATATGTTTTAAAATGCCAAAAAGGGTATTAAAAAAGGTGATTAAATTTTGGGTTTGAGTTTTCATTGAGAATTTATGACCAAAACACTGAGTTTGTTGATTGAAAGAAGACCATGGCTGGACTATAACGGTCCATTTTGGAATCAAGTGTTCCAAAGCACCATATATTATATTTGAGATATGTTAAATAAATTTTTAATGGGTATCTAAAAGCTTCTTGATAGTTCTATTATGTGATCTAAGTCAAAAGGTACAAGGTATATTCTTGTTCTACATGGTTATTAGCTTTTAAGACAATTTGTATGGATGGGGTATTAGTTTGAAGGACCACTACTTGTGGGGTTTTTTAGAGATGTTTATGTGTTATAAATGCCTTGAAAAAGATGTTCCCAAGGGTGGGGCAGTCTCGTAGGTTAGAAAATCAACCTTTGGTGTTTTTAGGCCTTAAGGCAAAGTGACTTGTGAAAGGGAGTTTGAGGTTAAAGAAAGGTGGAAAAGTTTCATTGTCTCTCTAAATTTCAGAATTTGAATCATTTCAACAACTAATTGCCTCTTCCACTTTGATTTAATTTTTCAAAATAGTTATTCCACATTCTTCTACAAGTTGTTTCAAAAAATGTATCATGCTTTGGCTTCACAATATTTTCATCAATGTCAATTAGAACATTTAGTTTTCTACAAATTATTCTAGGAGGTGTTAAGAATATTTTATGCTCTTCATTTTCATTAGGTTCATAAGGTGCATTAATCACATCAAATTGAAATGGTGTATTTTCTTCAATTTCATTATGCTCATTCATCACATCAATTTCAAATGGTGTATGTTCATCACATTCATTAGGTGCATTCATCACATGCATTTGAATTGGTGTATGTTGATCATTGTTCATTTGGTGAATTAGGTGCATTCCTCACATGCATTTCAATTGGTGTATGTTGATCATTTTCATTTGGTGCATTAGATGACGCACCTTCACGTATTCTCCTCATATGCTCCCTTTATCTTTCCTTTTCTACATCTCATTGTTCAATTGTTTCTCTCTTGTTCTTTCACTTTATTGATATTGATTGTCCTAAACATAATATCATGATGTTCACATACTCAATCAATTACCAAAAAAATAACAAATTATCATCATTTTGTTAAAATACAAAGTAATAACACTAAAATAACCTCAAGAACAATCTAAAAACAAGAGAAATTAATCATTTGAAACCAAATGTGACAAAAAATATGAAAACATGTCTGAAACTATCACACAAAGACATGAAAAATAGTAGTGGGCTCTTGGAAAAAGTTGCAGTACTAAATTTTTTTGGTTGTTAGCAATAATATATTTAGCTCAATGGAATGTGTATGGGTTCCATTGAGCTAAAGTTGCAACGTTCATATTTCCTCATAATCCGTGCGGGTTCTATACAACTAAACCTTATTCATTTAGTTCTACATCACCCACACAGGTTATGTAGAACTAGGAGAGAGAGAGAGAGAGAGAGAGAGAGAGAGAGAGAGAGAGAGAGAGAGAGAGAGATTTTATCTTAGGCCATTATTGTTGTCAAACTTTCTTCATCGATTATTTGACACATTAAATTATTATCAAACATTCGACCCACCTAGTGGTCGAAATGTCGACTAATCCAACGTCAAAATAACCAAAGGGGTGGTGAAGAATGGCGGACATATCTTTGATCATTTTCGACCAACATTGGATGAACATTTGATCAATGGTGGTCAAAACAGTCAAATAGTTGTTGAAGAATAAGTGACATATCTTTGATCATTTTTTACCACAGTTGGTCAAACCGTTGACTGCTGCATACATCGAGAGTATAGCATGGGCGTCAAACTATACAGTCTTTTCGGTCGAATCATTGACTGCTGAATATGTTGAGAGTATAGCATGGGCGTCGAACTATATAGTCTTTTTGGTCAAAAAATTGATGACATATTCAATTTTTTTAAAAATAAAATAATATATATTATTAATAATATGACATCATATTATTACCAATATGAATCAATAGGATGACATCATATTATTACCATGGGTTTATATTATTACCAATATGAGTTTATATGATGTCATATTATTGGTAAAGCGACCACTCCTTAAATTAATAGTATTTCTAACTAATCATTGTTATCAGTGATATTCAACACTATCCTAAATCGTTCCCTTTGGGATCACTATTAATATTGCCTATTCACTATATCACATCACTGCCTTAATGATCATCATCATTCCTTTCTATAATTCCCTTAACCATATATTTATTATCTGTCCACCTTGTAATAACAAGGTAATGAACATTAGTTATCTTGAAACTAATCTAGTCTTTGTGGTTTTGTACTTCTTGATAGTATTGATTTGATCTAATTAGTAATTAGATGTTCACAATATTGATTACCAACCATACCATAGATGCAAACATTTGGAATTTCTCTTCATACATCAATGACCATTATCATATTATTGGGTCTCTTCATTCCACTCAAAATTGTTGGTCATCATGCCACTTCGTTACTAACATATCCTCTCTATACTAATGTGTAATTTTCTATTATCCAATAGTGTATTACTTCCAATTGAATTTGAAGGAATAATTTCACTAGATAATGATTGAATGATGATCTTCTGATGAATTAATAAATTGATTCCTATTTAATATATCACAAAGAGATTGGAAGATGAAGGATTACAATGCTTCATTACAACACTTTAGTATTTGTCTTTTCATGGTAATCACAACTTTTGGATAATTAATCGATGATTAGTTAAGGAAATTCTATAGACTTCATTTGTGCAGTCATAATGATGACATGAATGTTTGTTTTTCTTGTTCTTTATCTTTGATATATGAAGACCGTTGTTTGTTGATTATCCTTGTTCAATGGAAGCATTGATGAATTATTTAATGCTATATTTGATCCCTCTTGATTAGTTGTTATGGAAGCTTGTTGATGATCTATCTATGGATTTCTAGTTTGATACAATAATTTTCTCTTGTGGGAATATCGATATATGGATTGTAATATGAGTTTAAAACTTGATATACTTAAGAACATTATGTTTATTAAACCTACCTAAGGGATAATGTATGTAAATAATTGTTTGGTCATCTGTATAGACTCCAAGTGCTATCTTCCCTTTCCTTCCAAATCAAAGAGCAATGAATCCATTTTTTCATCCATTTTCCTCTCTTGTGACCTCATGACTTGACCTAGATGACTAATGAGTTGAGAATCCACACATCACTACCACATATTTACTAAGATGTTTTCACAATGCTATGAAATCTCCAAAATTGAATTGGAAAGAGAAAATGTATTGTTGGGTCTGACCTTGTATATGCACTAAAGGAGTTTGATCTCTTCCCAATTGTTCCTTTTCATTACCAAACTGGTTCTTTCAACTAACCAATCTCTTTCTCTAATTAATTGGTAATTAATCCTCTTTATTATATTGCTTAGCGCTAAGTTTTATTAATTATTGTTCTTCTTATTGAGTTGACACATATTATTGCTTAGAATATGCTTGATTACAAGATTAATGATATGGGATGTTATTATTATTCTTAATGATTCCTATTGATCCCCCTTGATTTTATATGTCATCATAGTATTACAACATATTGATTCATATTATTACAACTAGTAGGAAGAAGAAAAAATGTATTATTTGGTAACATCCTAAACAAGATATTGTACCTCATTCAACTCTTGTTTATGTTTCTCCAAATGTTGCAAAAAGTTAAGAGTATCTCCATATTTGTTTCAGCCTCCTCTTGTTCCATCTTTTGCTTCTTCTATGTAAGAAGAGTCAAGAGGTAGTCCAACTCTTTTTCTGAGAAGCTCATCGTAATGAAGATTTCAATGTTACGCCAATGGTAATTGATCTAGCATATGGTTGAAGAGGTAGACATGTACGTAAAAATTTATTAATGATCATGACACATATTTCATATCAACTCACGACGCAAATAATTTTCACATGCTTGAAAAATTACAGGTCAAGCACCACAAAGCTATGTACTATCATGGCCACAAATTTTGCATTAAAAAGTTGGATGACACAAAGAAAACTTGTGATTCTGGGATAAGTGCAGTCTTCAAGGTCACTAATATTTCATCTAGAAATGACATACATCCTCAACAATCTCAAAATCAATACTATGGCATCTTGGATGATATACTTGAGTGCGACTTTAATTCTTTCAAATTAGTTCTATTCGTCGTTAAATGGTACAAGTTACGACTAAACTAATATGATCCTGATAGAACTGTTATTCAATATGATAATGGATTTACAATGATTAATACAAGGTTATTTGAGTCAGTTGGAGATGAGCCCTATGTTTTTCCAAGCCAATGTGAGCAAGTGTTTTACTTAGAGGTTCCACATAAATTGGGTTGGTCATTTGTTGTTAGACATGATCCAAGAGGAAGGCCGGTAAAGTATAATGTGATGGAAGAAGAAGATACTGAAGAAGAAGAAGAAGATGATGATGATGATGATGAAGAAGAAGAAGATGATGGTGGTGGTGGTGGTGATGATGATGATGATAATGATGATGATGATGATGATGATGATGATGATGATGGAAATGATGATAGTGGTGGTGGTGATGATGATGGCAATGATGATGAGATGGATGAAGAAGATGATCGATGACATGATTGAAATGTACAAGGTATGTGATTTAATTATGTATATATATATATTTATATTGATTAGTATATATATTTAATATTGATTTATTGATGTATTCAACTCTAATGGAATCGTATAATTAATTCATTGTGTTCAATTCTAACAATTACAACATATGTGATTTATGATTACCAATGTATTGCTTATGATGCTCAATTAATTGTTGTTGATTACATATATATATTTTGTTTGATTGTCACCCTTTCTGGAAATAGGTAATTGACTACACACATCATCACCCCTTCTGTTGACGATCTTGCATTCCATATATAAGGTAAAGTTAATTGTTCATGTTTATGATCTTGCATATTTTTCATGTTATCTTCTACGTAATTTGTAGCATACGTATCATGTAATTTTTAGCTAACTTAAGATAAATGATTCACATATGCAGGAAATTTAACCCCTTTGATGAGGATCCTGCACAGTGACATAGATCAGCAGGTATAAGTCAATACGCCTTATAGAAATAGTTTATTAATTGCTTGCTTTCTCTTTACGCCCATCTTCATTGAGTGGTTTAATAATAAGGTATTAACTTGCTCATGATTTAACAGTACTACCCTCAACATCAATTTTCAATGTTTATATCTATATATGTATATCTATTATCAACATTTTCAATTAAGAGCACAAGGTTACTCATTGCACATTGATAAGCATACAATGTTAGTACATTTAATTTATAATTGACATATGATAGTACATAGCTTTGTGGTGCTTGACCTGTAATTTTTCAAGCATGTGAAAATTATTTGCATCGTGAGTTGATATGAAATATATGTGTCATGATCATTAATAAATTTTTACGTACATGTCTACCTCTTCAACCATATGCTAGATTAATTACCATTGGCGTAACATTGGAATCTTCATTACGATGAACTTCTCTAACCAATGAAGCAACACCTTCCCATGTTAATGAGCAACCATTTTGTTGACATCGTTCAATCCATACCGTCATCCAATCAAGATTGTTCGCAATATACAAATGTATTGCATCCCACTCTCGACCAACTCTATAAAAAAATAGACCAATTAAAAATAACTTATATTGAAGATTTATAATAATTAACCACAATAACATCTTATAATTACCTCTCACTTTCATCAATCTACCTTTCCCCATCAAGTACTCCCCTTATAATTTATTAATGGAGTTGGGATCCCAAATATGATCTACATGGATCTTTGATGTAAACTTAGGAAGATATTCACTAATGTACACCATGGTCTAGTATATCATATTTCCCTCCACCACAGAACCCTCAGGATGTGCTCTTTTTTGAACCAAGCCCTTCAAAAATTTTAAGTGCCTCTCAACCATCCACATTGACCTAGTTTGTATAGGTCCACACAATTCAATCTCCTCAACTTGATGTATGAGGTAGTGTTCTTGTGCATTGAAAAAAGTTGAAGGTAGACACTTTTGCATTTCACACATAAGATGAAGAATTTTTCTCTTCCAATATTTTATATCTTCTTTATTGATTTCTTTCGATGACAACCACCTCATGTATTTTCTAAGATCATATATAACTTGTTTGACACTGTTGTCAAAGTGGTGTGGGAGAGATAGAGGTAGAACGTATTGCAATAATTGTAAAATGATCTTTTCAATATTTTATAAAATAATACAATGAAAACTACATGCAATATACAAATATATAGTGAATACAAAATAACACGAATTACCTTAATAAATGTATGCCAATCGGGTGTTTTCATCCTTGGCCCAAATTCACTTTTCTTTGATATGAGATTGTTTATGTTCGCATCAAATCCTTTGGGAAATTGTATTTTTTGCATGACTTCTTTTATAGCATTGCTCTTCTGCTCTGACAATAACCAAGTAAGGGCACTTATATCAATCTGGTCTCCATTGTTATTTGATCGAATGACATTTTTCATTGTATGGTTGGATTCTTCAATGTCACTACAAATTTTGACAATTTTGTCTTTGTCACGCCTTCCATCCAATATTTTCCATAATGTCTCTATTACATTCTAAATCTAATATGCATAGCATCAAACAAATGCACGATTAGAAATTTCTCGTAGTATGTCAACCTACTAAATTGTGTAGGATAAATTTTTAGTCCTTTTGAAAGTTGGTTAGTAATGCCTTGACGACCTTTACAAGCATCAAGTACATCATCAGTAAACAAAACACAATATCAAAATATAAATTTCAAACAAAAACCATCAGATGGAAGGACATTACCTTGATGATTTATTCTATTGTATTCCAACTTCCATAAGTGAGGTGTCATTCTCTGTGGTTTTGATGTAGTCTCTTCTTTCCCACTGAACAGATATTTTTTGGTAATTCAATACTTATGATTTTTGTAGAGAAAGTGTCTATACTCATCAAACACTTGCTTTCCTAAACTTTTTGAATGATGAGATTTCATCTTTGGACCATAAACTAGACATGTAAATTTTTCCTTTGTGTGAAGACTTACAAGATCGTGTATAATTGGATTAAAAATGTTAATTTTGTGTTAGCACTATAACATACCAAAAAAGAGGTGTTAACAAGAGAACATACCACAAAAATGTGTTAGCCTAGATGTATTTTCCATATAAGCATTGCATGGAATTGAAATTGTCTTTGTCCTATTGGTCTAGAGATGTCATACATAGTGACCCCATTCCATAACACCATCAACTTGTCGATAAGGTGATCAATATATACATTCATATCTTTAACTTGGTACTTAGCTAGTTGAATGAACAAAAACATTGCATAATTATTATGACCATTTCAATAGATTATTTATAATAAATTAATTTAGATGACTATTAAATGAAAAAATACCTAGAACAATCATTGCCAACATTATGTGCTCTGTCTTTATGGACATCCAAGGAGGAATATTATTGTTGATAAAAAAAAGAGGCCACACCGAGTAAACAAATCTCATCTCTCCAAATGGATTGACATTGTCCGCTGCCAATGAAAGCTTGAGATTATGAGGTTCCTCTTTAAAGTGTGGCCAAGTTTCCTCTATTTCCTTAAATGTCAAACCATCTGCAGGCATTCGCATAATGTCATCTCGACTTCTATTGCATGCATGATAATCCATAAATTGTGCTAAGCTAGTGCACCTGAATAATTGTTGCAGACGTGGAATAACGAGAATATATCGAAGAACCTTGCGAGACACCTTTTATGTTATTTGATCTGATTGATATCTACTAATATGGCAATCAGGGTATTCTGTTGCAAATTCATGTTGTTTATGATATATAATATGATCATTCAGATATGCATGTATTGTTTGATACTCCCTTCCAATATCTTTCATAATGGCAGATAATTCTTGGTACTAGCGAGGTAGAATGTTTGATGGTGGTAACAAATAATCACCTATCAACCTACGACCAAAAATATAATTTGTTAATATAAAAAATATTAATTGGTACATGATTCACCCTTTGTTAACTATAAGGAAATTACAACTAAAAAAGATGAAAAAAATGACATATATGACATACCTTAACATACATGTGATTGCTACATTGGATAAACCATTCATAACCTTCAAGTTCACCAACAAAAATAAAATGAGAAGAGTTGTTTGGGAGCCTTCATATAGGGGCTCGTATGCCTTTTCAAGTATAGGTACATCAAGGTCATCTTCATCATCATCATCAGTTGCACCAGTACCATCATCTTGATCATCGTGATCTTCTTCCATGGGATCATTACCTTCTACTTCGATATTCACACCTCCATGTTCCCTTATTGGAAATCCACATTCTCCAGATTGTCATGGTCCATAACATGAAACCCAGAGTGGTTGACCTATAGCAAAATGATGACCTTAAATTAACCATGACCATGATGTCATCATCAATTCATTTCTTATGTATATGAATTATTAAAATAATATATCGAAATACATACCAATGGATGAAATTTGTTTCCCCCTTCAATGTGACCATGATTCCTACAATGTTCCTCAGTTGTTTTGATTAGATATCTTCGAGTCTTTAAGCCCTTGCAAATTCTATAGGGACAATAACATTATCCATCACTTTTTTTTAAAACTTAGACCACAATCTAGCAATTGTCTCCTTATTTTGTTCTGGGTTGATATTGTCAGACATGGTCTTTCTTGAATGGAATGACTCATTACTTGTACATTGACTAGAATGTTGGTGGAAGAAGGATGATTTGTTTGCAACCTGCAGATACAGACACTGAACAACCATTTTCTCAACTCTAATTTTCTCAACACAAAGGAACATTTATCATAGCCATAGAAACCTAATTATTTTTAAATGGAATACACCAAGGAGTACCATAAAAAATATTGACCATTTACAATCATGAACAGTAAACCTAAATCAAATAGCTCATTTTTTTATCAGCTTGTGTAGTCTCTATGTATATGAAAAATGAATGAAATATCAAGCTGAAATAAAAAAGTGACCAAAATAGTATTCCACATAGAGTAAATGAAATATACCATCAAAAGAAGGTGAACTCCATGATTGGCACAAACTCAGACATGGGAAAAGTCAAATTCAAGGCCTAATTTATCAAGAGCAACAAACAATGTGGAACCCCACAATTGAAAGCATGAAACCTAATAAAAAACAATGCAAAAGTTGATTGGGACAATGGAATTTACAAAGTAAGGAAAGGTGAGAGGATCAATCAAATAATAAAAAAAGAAACATGCGTTGTCAACAATGTTCAAAATCTTGTCAGCAAGCACATACATAGGAAATAAAAAAGGGACAAAAGACAAGAAATAAGAAAAATCATTAGGACTATAGAAAAATCATTAAGACTATAGAAAATCAAGTTCTAAAAATGGACGGTTCTAATGCTTTGCCATTACAAAGTTTGAGCATTCATCATTTGGTATATGAATAGGTGAAAAACATGCAGATTTGACCAAAAAATTCTGGGAACTAGACCCAGTAGCAAATGAACTTTTGATGATTTTCACAATAGTACATGTGTTACTAGGTCAGCTCCTAGTAATGCTTAGGAAAATCTGCATTTTCATCACCTGTGCATATGAAGTGGCTCTAATGGCAGATATAGTTGTCGAAAAACCATTTTGTCAACTCTAATTTTGTCAACACAGAGGGACATTTATCATAGCCTTAGAAATCTGTCTCAAAACTGTCAATTTCTCTGTGTATATGAAAAATGAATGAAATATCAAGCTGAAATAAAACATTGAACAAAATAGTATTCCACATAGAGCGAATGAAATATACCATCAAAATAAGGTGAACTCCACAATTGGCACAAACTCGGACATGGGAAAAGTCAAATTCAAGGCCTAATTTATCAAGAACAATAGACAACGAGGAACCCCACAATCAAAAACATGAAACCTAATAAAAAACACTGCAAAACTTGATTGGGACAATGTAATTTACAAAGTAAGGAAAGGTGAGAGGATCAATCAAATAAAAAAAAAAAGAAGCACGCTTTGTCAACAATGTTCAAAATCCTGTCACCAAGCACAGACATAGGAAATAAAAAAGGGACAAAAGACAAAAAATAAGAAAAATCATTAGGACTATAGAAAAATCATAAGACTATATAAAATCAAGTTCTAGAAATGGATGGTTATGATGCTTTTCCATTACAACAATTGAGCATTCATCATTTGGTACTTCTTGGTGTATTCCATTTAAGTATGTTAGGCACAAAGTATTCCATTTAGATATGTTCAAAATTTTGCCAGTAATGATTTGGGGAATTCAATCATGTAAAACACAAACTAATATTATTATTATTATGAGAAGAGGTCAAAATAATATTCAAATTATTATTATGAAATCTGCATGTTCATTACCTATGCATATACCTTCTCTAATCACACAACCAATGAATTGTTATCTCTATTTGAGCATTAATGGATTGTCATTAGTATCAATTAGTTATTCAGTTGGTAAAGGAAATAAATAAGTCAGTCGGTCAAGCAGACAAACCCTTACACCAAGAAAAGACAAGGCAGAACTTCAAGTTAACTGAATACAAGTTTGACCAAGCACACTCACCGAGCGACAGGCTATTATCAAGTACTGAGCTAGTGATCACCGAGCATTCATTCACACTGAGCATCAGTAATTTACCAAACAAGGAATGCAGTGATTACTGAGTTATCCAAGAAACAACATAGTAATCAGGAATGACACATACATCTATGCAAGTGGTTCACACCGATCAGAAAATGGTTTACCAAGATTGAGATATATTTAATATGGATGTAATCATTAACTTTTGTGATGATTCCTATGTAATTATTAGATCTAGGTTATTTTTCTACACCATTGATCTTAGGTTTTCTAAGATTGCAAACCCTAATTAGGTCAAGATTGTTTGATATAAATTTATATGAGATGTCATTATGATCAAGTATCATGAAGTAGTAGTCGCACTAAGGACATCAGGATATCAGACAAGGGTTTATGACAGAAGGTTTATGAGAGGCAGAATCAGTTTATCAAAACAACATACAAGGCTACCAAGAAGAACAAAAGAGCACATACATCACATTGAGGTGATATCTATTTGTTATTTCATATATATGAATCAGACAAGTTGAAGTTGTCATTTTATAGATACTTTACTATTATCAATTTAACCATTGTAGCAGAATCAAAATCTCTTAATAGGGTGAACTTAACAGTTCTTATTTAAATCTCTTAACCGAGTACACACATACTTTGTTTTGTTTAAATCCTTTAACCAGGTAGATCTAGTCGATCTTTTGTTACTCCTAACAGCATAAGATCATCGGAAGTGATCAACAATTGTAGCCTTAACTAACATACTTTATTTACTGCAATAGTGAAGATTTGTGGGTGTCATCCCTATCATAGTTTTTACCTTCTAACTACCACAGTTTTTACCTTCTAACAAGGGTTTCTACATAGCCAAAATATCTGTGTCATGAGTATTTAATTTCATGTATGATTTATTATTTTGTTTACATGCACTTTACATTTTCAGTTATATGAATGTATGTTACAAATAATGGAATCAATCGGTTAGTTAAGATCTACTATTGCAAAGTGTTAATTGTTAAAAATTTTGAGGGTACTGATTCACCCCTCCCCTCTCAGTACTTTATCTTTCCAATCCCAACAATTGGTATCAGAGCTAGATCTCTTGTTAAGGAAGTTTAACCACTAAAGAGGTAAAGATCTAAGGATGGAAAGATATAAGTTGGACAAGACTATTGAGAATCAAAGGATACAGATGCAAATCTTCATTGAACAATTCAAGAAAGCCAAAGATGAACTAAATAAGTTACTGATTCAAAGGAAGGATATGGCAATTTGATACAGTGAAACTGATTATCATGAAGAAGAGATAGATGACCCATTTGAGATATCCGGATCTGGATATGATAGTATATCTTATGCATCTAAAGGAGAAATATCTGATTTATCTGAAAAGAACCTACATCTTACTGAACAAGTCAACACTCTACAGATCAGTCAAGAGACACAAATGGTTAGGATGATTGATGTCATGAACAATGCTAGGAAAGTAGAACAAGAAAGAAACTTCGCTATTGAAGACAAGAGACAAATAACTAAGAAGCTACAAGAGAAGGAATCTGAGATACTGAGACTCACCGAGAATCACTTTGAAATCTCCAATCAGATGGTTGTCATAAGACAGGAAGTCAACCGAGTAAATAGTGAGCTTACAAAGAAACTAGAAAACATCAGTGAACTAAGAGAAGAAAATGAAAGATTGAAAAATGAATTCAAAATGAAACAACAACATAATGAGATGATCAAGAAAGTTGAAGACAGTTCCAAGAAAATAGATAAATTTTTGATTAGTCAAAGTGGACTTGGCAGGACAAATGGCTTAGGATACACCGAGCAAGGAGAATCATCAAGACAAGCTGAACAAAAGAACAATGGTTACATAAATAAAAAGACCAAGAAGCTATCATATTATCATTGTGGAAAACCGGGCCACACATCTAATGTTTGCAGGAGAAAATTAAAAGGTATTCCTAAATCCACTCCTAAGTTTAATGGTTATTGCTATAACTGTAACAAGTATGGACATCAGGCACATGAGTGTAGATCTAAGTTGAACATGACTCCTAAGAAACCCTACATGGAGAAACACTATCACACTTGCAACATGCATGGACACATTGCACAAGAATGCAGGACAAAGATGAAGCAAGTCTTGACACCGAAAGAGCAAAACAAAGCATATCAACCGAGAAGGCAAGGTAATGCATATACTTGGGATTATAATACATGGGTTAACTACACAACATGTGGCAGATATGGACATATAGCAACAAATTGCATGAGAAAGAACTGGAGAGGTAGATCTCGCAACTGGACAAGCACTGGTATGGCATGTTTACATTGTCACAAAGTCGGTCACTTAAGTAAGGACTGCAGAGACTGAGCACCAGAGACATAAGCTAATGAAAATGGAAATACAATTGAGGAAATCATGAGGATAAGGAATCAAATGTGGAGAAAAGCATCAAGTGATAATGTAGGATCAAGCAATGCAACCATTGACACCTCATCCATTGGATTGGGTAACATCACCACTTCCACCTAAATTATAAATGGTATGTATGGAACTAAATTTCAAATAGGTTATATCTAATGAACAGTTCCTTATATCAAGTGATTGAATACCAAATTTGCATGAAACAAGATCAACTATGGGTTTATATGTTTAGAGCTCAAAATGTAAATAGTCAGTATAAGCAAGACTGAGTATGTATTTGCTAGTCGGTAACTATTGGCAAGGTTAACCGAGTTGTAGTATTAACCAAGTGTTATATTAGTGTTAACCGAGCATATGATCTTTTGAAGTATAAACTGAGCGCAACTACTCTTACCGAGTTATGTTAGGTCAAGCCTTTAATGTGAAAAGTTTGAGAGGGAATTTGAAATTTTACTATAAATAAATGGTGGACTTAGTCATTTCTCACATTGCGAACACGTAGAACATGTGATTTCGAGTGAGAAATGAACATAAAGATTCACGAGTGATTTGAGTGCAGATTTGAAGGATTTTTGAGCTGAGAATTCATGGTTGAAGTAAGTTTCAAATCTACCAAGCTATTTTATAGTATTTCTTGAAGCCCTAATTTGAAAAAAATGATGGCATCCTCATCAAATGCCACTGAATCTAAAACTGGAAGTAAGAAGAAGGTTTCACTAATAAAGTCCACAACCTACATCGAATCAAAGTATAAATTACATCCGGAGGTTGCTTCACAAACTAACAAAATTGGAGTGTTCTTGAGCATACCACATAGGGTTTTGCTAGTATAGGATATCTATGCATATATTCACTGTGAGATCAATGAAATAGGGGACTTTGATCTAAAATCCACCTATCAAGAGATGTGTATAGATGGAAAGCTCAAGGATGAGCATACACATTTATAGGTGAAGGGTTTGGTGAATGCCATGTACTTCCTGAGGGTTTTTAAGAACGAATGGATCAGGATTGTATTAAGTCATGTGCATGAGGGAAAGTTATGGTTGGATGAACTGGTTAAAATCACAAGAGACATCATTCATGTTGTCATCGGTTACCCCATAACCGACAAGGTTAAAGCATTGAGAAGTGCACCGAGGGTTGAAATTGCAAAGCTGACCAGAGTCGAATGTGACAAAAGAGGCATGAAAGTTAACACTTTTGTTGATCTCAAGACTATATTTGGTGCTTATGTAGTTGGGTACAAAATATTTCAATCCAGTAGACCGAAAAGTGTTCCATGTGGTGTAGTTGATATTGCTTACAAAATTGTTAAGAAAGGCTTTCAATTCGACCTCGTCGAGCTCTTATTGAAACAATTGGAGGAGAATATGAGAACCATCATAACGACAAAGACTAACACTTGTAAGTTTGGCTCTCTATTAGTTTGCATATTCTTTTATGTACAAAATTTCTTTCCCTCAGATGATCATGTGGACTAGGATACTGACTGACCAATTATTTTGCAAGTTAATGATCACATTCAGAGTTTGGGATAGAATTTTGTTAGTATTATGGATTCATATTTTAAACAATTTAAGGAACAAATGCATAAAAGAAGCAGAATACTAGGAAAGCTGGTTGAGAAGTACAAAGAAGACATATGTTTCTTAGTGGATACCGACACCACTCTAATCAAGGTTGTTGAACTGAGAATAGTATGGTTGGCACTAATGGGATATGAAATTGACATTGACCGAGCTTCTAGGTCAATAAAGGCTTTATTAGCCGAGCCCAAAGATCCACAAGAAACTAGGTTTGGTACCTATGAAGAGGCCAAACAAAGGATAAAAATAGATATTGTAGTTGTAAAGGTGAATAAGAAAAAAAATGATGGATAAGTTAGTAAAATAATTCAGTGATGATGCAGAAGATGATGAATTATTTGAGGTTAATCTGGTTGAAGAGTCAACCAAGGATCAGTTATTGATTGAGAATAGTGAACATGATGGAGAAGAGACTGAGTTAGACAAAGACATACCTACACTGGTCAAGGCCACAGGAAAGAGAAAGAAAGCAGAAGCACAAACAAGAGCAAGGACAAGGTCCACAACTGTTGTAGCTTCCCCACCTACAAAGAAAGGTATTGTAAAAATTTCTAGGCCCACTCCTACAAAGACACATCAAAAGAAAAAGAGAGGTGCACAAGCCACCTCCGAGCTACCTAAGAAGAGGAGGAAACTAATTAGAGCTAAAGATGATGTTGATGATGATGAAGAGGAAGATCAAGATAATTTTAAGGTTGTTGTAAATAAGGACCAATCTATTGATGAATTAGCTGAAAAAATAAAGGAAAATGGTGACCTAAGTAACCCGAAGTTAAGTCGGTATGTACATATAGATACCGAGGACCAGGAGAAGATTGAAGAAGCAAGATTATAAAGATGATGATCAAATTTAAAAAGGTAACTGCTGAATTTTCTAAGTACCTAAGAACTTGTATGAAAAAGTATCAGCAAGATGGACTTATGCCTTGGACACTAAGAAAAAGATGAGGGAACATGCACCGATATTGGCTATGCAAACCTTATCAATTCCTGAGATTGAGGACTTAATGAAACAATATTCAAAGAGATTTTTGGTGAAAAATAGAGCATTAAATATTTTGGCCGAAAAGCTTGAGGAGGTAGATGAAAATAGCAAGCTACTATGGACTTCAATCCTCACAGCCCAAGCAGAAGCTAATAAATTGGCATTGGTAGTCATACCTGAGAAGAAAAATAAAAGGGTAAAGGAATCCACTCAGATGATGCTGATATGGCTTCTAAGGAACTGATTCATCTATCTGACACTGAGGTAATATACACTACCATTGAAATTGATTTTTATCCAATGAGCTATAGAGAAGAGTACAAGGATCCTCTCGAGCAATTGGTAATAACAGGAATAGATGATGTACTTATTAAAGACATCACAAATGGAGATCCCGATGATATCAAGGATGATGAAGATGTGAATACTATTGTAGATAAGACTGAAGAAAATGCACCCACTGAGGCAGCAACAAGTGAGATACTGGGTGCCTTACCAATTTTGGTACAAGTTGTTGAGATCATATCACAAAAGGAACTTGAAGGTTCGACCCCCGAGCAACAAAAAGATACAATAGAGGAACAGGGAACAATAGAATAGGGGACAACAGAGAAGACTGAAGATGATGAAGATGTGAATACTATTGTAGATAAGACTGAAGAAAATGCACCCACTGAGGCAGCAACAAGTGAGATACTGGGTGCCTTACCAATTTTGGTACAAGCTGTTGAGATCATATCACAAAAGGAACTTGAAGGTTCGACCCCCGAGCAACAAAAAGATACAATAGAGGAATAGGGAACAATAGAATAGGGGACAAAAGAGAAGACTACTTCCAATCAACCTGAGAAAATAGAGGCAGTATTACAAGCACCGAAAGAAAGTAAACCAGTAGAATCTATAACAGACACCACCACCGATGCCCAAGGACAAATCATTGAGACACTAGTCATCAGGAAACCTAAGGAAGAAAGTGTGTCTACTGAGCCTGAGAAGACAAATCTAGAGATAAAATCTCTAGTCCTATTTATCAAATCATCACCACTAGAGAAGAAGAAAAAGAAACATGGTAAAGGACCAATTACACTGGATGAAATAAATGAGATACCGAACTGTGACCCTATAACTTTAGACCCTGAGGAACTTAGAAAATATGGGGAATTGTGCACAAGGAAGGTTGCACAACTAGAAAAGCTGAAGAAGGAAAGAAAAAGTAAATAAATACTTGAAGAAGGTAGAGACATCTTACAACAAGTAGTTCCTGAGATCAATGTCAATGAGGATATTCCCATACTTGATCAACTTGCTTCTCTAACTATTTACATAAATGCCCCGGACATAGATGCAGAAAAGAGAATAAAGGAAAGGGCTGAAGCAAAGATACAATTGAAATTAGTAGAAATAATAAGCCAAGAAGTAGCAATAAACAAGGTTAAGTTATTTGAGGTCATAACCAAGTTAGAATCTATAATTCAGAAGATTATTTAGATTTTGTTTAAACTATGCACCGTTGAACAATTCACTACCAAGGTTAGTGAGAAGCTTAAAAAGTTGGATGAAGACATCAAGGCCAATGCAAATAGTTCTCTAACTGAGCCAAATTATTTTCACA
This sequence comes from Chamaecyparis obtusa, assembly GCA_027943335.1. Taxonomy (NCBI): domain Eukaryota; kingdom Viridiplantae; phylum Streptophyta; class Pinopsida; order Cupressales; family Cupressaceae; genus Chamaecyparis; species Chamaecyparis obtusa. Next base: position 344,169 of record BSBK01000435.1, read on the forward strand.
AGCATATATCAAAAGTTCAAGAACTTAGGTGGTTGAGATTAGATCTATGGAAACAAGAAGATAAAATAAGTGACCAAGTCACCGAGCTACAAGCCGAGTTGCTTCCACACCTAAAAATCATGGAGAGACATGTAGAGAAGGCAAAATCTTTAGTTACCACCCCCTGAGATCTCTATGTTAGAAAACATTTTTTATATGTATGCACAAGACGGTCTAGAGCACATTGCTCTTGACAACTTGAAAGAGGAATGGCAAAACCTCTTGGCATCACTGAAGAAAACCCACTAGCACATTTTTGATAAGTTGTAAGTACATTTTTCCAGTTTTGGCATTAATTTCAAAAAGGGGGAAAGTCATGTATATGCCACTATGTACTTCACACCACTAAGAGCATGCACAAAGGGGGAGTCTGTAAAGAAAAGAGTTAGTATGTATATAGTTTGTATATATATGGAGTTAGTCTACTTTTGAGTTAATCGGTACATATACATAAGGTTTTGATACTAATGCCAAAGGGGGAGATTGTTATCTCTTTTTGAGAATTAATGGATTGTCATTGGTATTAATCAGTTATTCAGTCGATAAAGGAAACAAACAAGTCAGTCAGTCAAGCATAAAAAGCCTTACACTGAGCAAAGACAAGGCATCACTTCAAGTTAACCGAATACAAGCTTGACCAAGCACACTCATCGAGTGAAAGGCTATTATCAAGTATCGATCCAGTTATCACCAAGCATTCATTCACACCGAGCATCAGTAATTTACCGAACATGGAATGCAGTGATTACCGAGTTATCCAGGAATCGACATAATCAGGAATGACACATACATCTATGCAAGTGGTTCACATCAATCAGAAAATGGTTTACCAACATCGAGATATATTTAATATGGATGTAATCGTTAACTTTTGTGATGATTCCTATGTAATTGTTAGATCTAGGTTATTTTTCTACACCGTTGATCTTAGATTTTCTAAGATTGCAAACCCTAATTAGGTCAAGATTGTTTGATATAAATTTATAAGAGATGTCATTATGATCAAGTATCATGAAGTAGTAGCTACACTAAGGACATCAGGAGATCAGAAAAGGGTTTATGACATAAGGTTTACGAGAGGCAAAATTAGTTTATCAGAACAACAACATACAAGGCTACCGAGTAGAATAGAAGAGCACATACATCACACTGAGGTGATATCTATTTGTTATTTCACAGATCTGAATCAGAAAAGTTGAAGTTTTCATTTTACATATACTTTACTATTATCAATTTAACCATTGTAAAAGAATCAAAATCTCTTAACAAAGTGAACTTAATAGTTCTTGTTTAAATCTCTTAACCAAGTACACACATACTTTGTATTGTTTAAATCCTTTAACCAGGTAGATCTAGTCGATCTTTTGTTACTCCTAACAAGGTAAGATCATCGGAAGTGATCAACAATTGTAGCCTTAACTGACATACTTTATTTACTGCGGTAGTGAAGATTTGTGGGTGTCATCCCCATTGTAGTTTTTACCTTCTAACAAGGGTTTTTGCATAGCCAAAAAATATGTGTCATGAGTATTTAATTTCACGTATTATTTATTGTTTTGTTTACATGCACTTTACATTTTTAGTTATATGAATGTATATTACAAACAATGGAATCATTTGGTTAGTTAAGATCTACTATTGCAAAGTGTTAAGTGTTAAAAATTTTGAGGGTACTGACTCACCCCTCCCCTCTCAGTACTTTATCTTTCCAATCCCAAGATGAATAAAATTCAAATGCCAATTTCTTTAACAATTGAGATGTCACAAGTAGACAAGGTTCTCAATGGAACTGCTTTGATAACATATAGATACAAATAGGAGATTGGATTTGATTAGCCTTCACCTGTGCATATAAGAGTTGACTAGAGAAGGTATATGCACAAGTGACAAACATGTAGATTTGACCAAGCATTACTGGGAGCTAGACCCCACAACAAATGGACTTGTGATGATTTTCACAATAGTACATGTTTTGCAGGGTAAGTTCCTAGTACTTCTTAGGAAAATTTGAATGTTCACCACCTATGCATATAAGAGTTGATCAGATAAGGTATATGCACATGTGAAAAACATGCAGATTTGACCAAGCAATACTGGGAGCTAGACTCGACAACAAATGGACTTGTGATGATTTTCACAATAGTACATGTGTTCTAGGGTAAGCTCTCAATAGTGCTTAGGTAAATCTTCATGTTCATCACCTGTGCATATAAGAGTTGATCAGAGAAGGTATATGAACAGGTGAAAAACATGCAGATTTGATCAAGTAATATTGGGAGATAGACCCAGAAGCAAATGGACTTGTGATGATTTTCACAATAGTACATGTGTTGTAGGGTAAGCTCCCAGTAGTGCTTAGGCAAATCTGCATGTTCATCACCTGTGCATATGAAGTGAAGTGGCTCTAATGGTAGATACAGTCACTGAATAACCATTTTGTCAACTCTAATTTTGTCAACACAGAGGGACATTTTTCATAGCCATATAAACCTATTTATATTTAAATGGAATACACCAAGGAGTACCATCATAAATATTGACTATTTACAATCATGAATAGTAAACCTAAATCAAATGGCTCATTTTTTTATTAGCATGTGTAGTCTCACAATATCAACAAATGTGTAGTCTTTGAACTGTCCATTTTTCTGTGTCTATGAAAAATGAATGACATATCAAGCTGAAATAAAACATTGAACAAAATAGTATTCCACATAGAGTGAATGAAATATACCATCAAAAGAAGGTGAACTCCATAATTGGCACAAAATCAGACATGGGCAAAGTCAAATTCAAGGCCTAATTTATCAAGAACAACAAACAATGAGGAACCCCACAATAAAAAACATGAAACCTAATAAAAAACACTGCAAAACTTGATTGGGACAATGGAATTTACAAAGTAAGGAAAGGTGAGAGGATCAATCAAATAAAAAAAAAAGAAACATTCTTTGTCAACAATGTTCAAAATCATTAGGACTATAGAAAAATCATTAAGACTATAGAAAATCAAGTTCTAGAAATGGACGGTTCTGATGCTTTGCCATTACAACAATTGAGCATTCATCATTTGGTACTTCTTGGTGTATTCCATTTAAGTATATTAGGCACAAAGTATTCCATATTTATATGTTCAAAGTTTTTCCAATAATGGTTTGGGGAATGCAATCATGTAAAACACAAACAAATATTATTATTGTGTTATGTAAAACACAATCATGTAAAACCTGTGCATATACAACCTTCACCTGTGCATATAAGAGTCAATCGGAGAAGGTATATGCACAGGTGACAAACATGCAAATTTGACCAAGCATTACTGGGAACTAGACCATACAACAAATGGACTTGTGATGATTTTCACAATAGTACATTTGTTGCAGGGTAAGCTCTCAGTAGTGCTTAGGAAAATCTACATGTTCATCACATGTGCATATACCTTCTCTGGTGGGAGGAGTCTAATGTTGTATAGTATGTCGTTGTCATTGTATATGGGATCATGGGTAGTATTATGAAATAAGTTGGTGTTTTGGGGTGTTTAAGGTCTTGAAAAGGTCACAGACAATGTAAGAAGGCTCTTTGGGTGATAACTTGTTGTAATGTCCCTAAGTAAATTCAACTAGTTTATGCATAAAAGGACCTATATTTAATATACTTGAATTGAATTATGTTAACTTAATTCATGCAATAATAAAAGATAACATCTGCATACGAATTAATAGAACAAATGATAATTAATATATGAATTGAGAAGTGTAATTGTGGTAATTGGATAATTATGATAATTATGGTAATTACTGTAATTACCATGATTATTCTTAGGTTGGAAGGAAACAAAAAGTGGCAATCAAGAAAACTTGAACTTGAAATTTTGAATTTGGAAAAAATGAGCCCTCAACCATAAGAACATTTTCGCAATTACAAACTAGTCTTTGAACATGAAAGATGCCAAAACAACATCTTGAGGGACTTCATAAGTTACTCAAACACAAGACCAACTAGGCCTTCTCTAGGATTATTCCCTTTGATCCAATGCAAGCTTCACCAAATTAGAGGGCACAAAATACTTATGAAGTCGTGACCCACTCTACACCATTGAAAACATCTTCAATGTCCCTCAATAAGTCATTGGAATCATCCAAGCAAGTTCAACAACTCAAAAATCCCAAACCGGGTGCTTTCTAGGCCTATTCTCCTAGTAGCCCTGCCAGACTAGTTTTCCTAGGATTTCACAAAACTTTCCCAAAATACTAGGGAAACTAAGGGAATATCTGAATAACCTTTTTAGAGATACATAACATATCCCAAATCCATATGAAATTCCTTTGGACCATATATACAAACAATTACTGGTGTATAGGCTTTTACCCCTCCAATAAGTCTCCAAATACAAAGAAAATCTTATTTGCACATCCACCCTGACTTCCTAAAACATACAAAGAGTCTAGATACCATCCCAATCCAAGGATTTTCAACTTTGCAAGATGATCCAATAAGTTTTAACATCCCAACAACAAAACCCTCTATTTAAGGTATACAAACCTAGGGCTTTCTCAAAGTGACCAATCTCATCACTTCCCAACCAAACTAATGGTTCAAACACCTTTACATAAATATATTATGACCATACATTCCATAAAACAAGGTCCTTATGTGGACAAATGCTTCAATCCATGACTGTCCCAAGGGCAAATGAACCTTACAAGGCTCCTTCCAGGCAATCAGTGTTCTCAAATTCAACTCCCTTGTTCATCCTGCAAAAAAAACACATTGGAAAATACATATTACATAAAATTACACCCTTCCACATTCCATACCATCCATGGAAGTGAGAGATCACACAAATCCATCATTGCTTCAAAGCAATTCACTGTTGCTCATAGTCATCCCAAAACAGGGATTAAACACTTTAAAAACTCCACAAAACCATTCAAATCAACATAGGAATGAGTAATCCACACTACTCTAACCCATTCACATCCATATTGCATTGAGAGAAGAGTTTCAAAACACCAAAAAGTAGACTATGTCTACACGACAGAGACAACGTTAGTTATATGGAATTTACATTTTAATGATCAATACATATACATTGTTTGTTTTCAATCTTCTACTCACTTACCATAAGTGTAATGATGGTAATAAATAAACAAATAAGGTGAATATAATAATATATATTTATAAAAATAACTGACAAACATGTTTGAAAATGTGTCAAACGACATGAAATAAGAGACTTACTTTTATACAAGATTATACAAAATTATACTCCTAAGAGACTTACTTTTATACAAGATTATACAAAATTATACTCCTAAGAGACTTACTTTTATACAAGATTATACTCCTAGGTTGGTTATAGCTCGATTCCTTGATGTATAAATCTTTTCTTAATTTCCAACTATGTATGGTCAGTTGCCTCTGTTGTCTTTGGGATTATTCTCCTATAGAAAGAATCATCAAATCATAAGGTTCCTCACAAAGGAATGTATTTGACTCTTCCCTTTACTCTGAGTGGTGGCTAGTAATATAGTATTGAATCCATTCTATTACTGTAATGGAAAATTATCTCTGCTTTATAAATCTTAAATTTGATTTACAAAGTGTTGTCCAATTTTATTATAATGGAATTAAGTTCAGTGTCTTCTCTGTTGACTAAGGTTTTGACTGCAAACTTGATATAGTTATCCCTGTATATTCATTGAATGTATTAATGGCCTTTGTTGACTGCAATACTTTGTTGGCTGTATATCTTCTTATTATTGATCTATGCTTGATGTTGGCTATATAAGAAGGCTAGGATTATTGATTCATATTTATCTCTAATTGAATATTAATACTCTGATGTTTATATATCGATTACAATCTTCCATTTGGTATTTAAAATCTGTTGCTTTTTTTTGTGTTGAAGATTCTTAATTATTAGTTATTTTATTTCCTTATTCTCTCTATTCAACCAATATATTTCCATGGACTTATCTTGCTGACTGGATGGTATAAAGAAATGACGCGATGATAATTATTTTCTAATTTGGATATTTATTATTTTCCATTTTTATGCTTGGCTGTTGTATTTTTTATAATGGATGGGTTTTTCATGAATTTCTTAGAGATTGGCCCAAGAAATCTTCATCGTATTTTGTCTTATTTCCCATCCATATTGTTTATCCATGGTGGTGGCATAGGGTTTATATACGCCTCTTCTCTATGTACACTGTAAGGCTTTGCGCAATAGTGGGGTGAAGATACCCATAGCAGAGGTCTTAGAGGGATGAAGATCATAAAGTGACAATTCGCAAAGGAGCATATGGACGGAATCACAAAATGCAGTGCTTTCTAGAGATTTATGGGTAGATCAAACTATGTAATGAAATAAAATGAAATGTTGAGTACAGGAATGAATTGAGAGATGCCCTTACATGTGGTATCGAGAGATGCGTAGGTGGTGTCGAGAGATGCCCTCCTTCCCTCCTTCAACTTTGCTTTGTGGAATAACAAAATGAAATAAAATGAAATTGCCTTTTTTTTAAAAGTTATATGCCTGCGTTGGTCGTAATTACGACATGTCATGGTTGTCATAATTCTGATCAACACGAGAATGGATTAAAGAAAATTCTAATTTTTACTTCTATAAACCAACCAAGCAAAACCATTTTAATGCTTGGTCAAAAATGTTGGTCGAAAATGTATGTCAAATATACTATGTGTGTGTGTGTGTGTGAGAGAGAGAGAGAGAGAGAGAGAGAGAGAGAGAGAGAGAGAGGAATGGGATAGGGAGAGAGTAGGAGAAGGAGGAGAGGGTGAGAGACATAAGATAGACAGAGAGTAGGAGAAGGATAATAGGATGAGAGACACAAGGCAATGAGAGAAGAGGGAGGGGGAGAGATGAGATAGAGCTCATAATAGATAGAGATGGTGATTGGGGAAGGAGGATGAGGGAGAGGGAACAGGGAGAGACATGCATATACATACATACATACATACATACATACATATACATATATATATATATATATATATATATATATATATATATATATATATATATATATATATATATATATATATATATATATATATATATATATATATATATATATATATATATATATGTAATAATATACATCTGTGTAGTGTATGCTTAGTTTACAAGCATATGTTTTTATTTCTTCGTAACCCATGCAGGTTTTGTAGAATTATAACTTATGCTTTAAGTTCTACATAACCCACATGGGTTATGTAGAACTAGGAAAGCTAATTTTGGTCCTACAAAATGTGTGTTGTTTATTTAGTACTAAGGAACTCGTATGCGTTATGGTTAGGTAAGAGGGTTGGACAATGACCCTAAGGTTTGGAAGTTCTTTTTCCCTCCATTTATCTCCCTTTACACATTTTTTAATCTTCCAAGATGATTTCTCGACTTTCTCATCATCAAGTTTATACATTATCAAGTGGGTATCCATAAAATTACCACCATAATCTCACACGTCTTCTCATCTTTCTAACCATATAATTTTTTCTATTTTTGGACAACATTATCATAATAAACTTTAATTTTCTTTACTAGTGTCTTCACAGTCCTCAGAGACACATGTCTACCATTTTTTCAATAACTTTGATCTACGTGACCATATTAAAAACAAATTACATATTATTGTTCTACACTTGATTCTATACACTTTTAAAAAATAAAGTTTGAACTTTCAATTATTTTGATGCAAATTATGCTCAATGCATGAACAAGCATCGGATTTTGAAGATTTGACCACTTCAAAAATTTATTAAAAAAAAATACGCAATTAAAAATTACAAAAAAATACAAAACTTCTAGATCTCACTCTTACCTATCATTCTACCAAAGGGTTTTGTAAAATACCAAATCTAAATATATCTTTTGTGAAGCACACATGATCAACTATGTTATACTTTTATGAAAAAATCAGGTACAATTTTTCATGTGAAATGGGTTTGACCCTTTTAATATTATCTATTTAAAAAAAACTTTAGTAGTTTAGAAACTAGATTCAAAGTACTACAATTCTTATTATTTGCACAACTTCTACTTTTGAGTGGAAGACCCTCGAATTTCTCTTCGAAGTTTAGGTTTACATAATTTTAGGAAAAAGGTGGCCACTCACCCAATTAAACATTCTAATGTCTTTTAATTATTTTTAATAATTTCATAAGGAGACGTAAATAATTAAAATAAAATTTTAAATTAATAAAAATCAACCCTTAAAAGAAGTAGAATTAGAATGAATTAAAAAATAAAATAGAATATCCAAATAAAAGAATATAACAATAATATTCTCATCAAAAGAAGATAATAATAAAAGATATATTTTTTGCTCAATGTTGATATGGTTTGATCTATTGTAGATAAATTCGTTCAATCTGCATTCTATGATGCTTAAATTCTTGACTCTATATTTTTGGCTAATTATAGACTTGACATTGGAAATTTCCCTATCTAGGTTGCTTCATAGATTTTTCTAATTTCTTTGCTAATAGCTACTATCATGAGTTTCTTTTTCTGTCAATATTGGTGTTGTTGTTGGTGCCTATCATGATACTCTTAAATAATTTGAAAGGTTACAAGAGCATGTGAAACCTGCTATTGTATTTGTTTCTATTGATCACATATTGGGGTTATATGATCTTTTTGATAATCCTGAGTATGATGTGGAAGAGCCACTGGTTATGGAACCTCTCCAACCTATTCCTTCTATAGATGATGATGCTAAGATACTGGAGGATTCATACTTGCAAGAGGATTATGTTAACTCTACCACTTCAATGCACCTCTAGAAGTAGGTCCAACTTATTGGTTCAACTATCTTTGGGCTTAGTATGATCTTTGAAGGTACTCTTCTACTCCATGTATTCAAGACTGCTCTCTCCTTAGTTGTTTATGTGTATCTTATCCTGCCATTTTGTCATATTTTTGTGGGTTGAGCTATGTTAGGGCATCAAACTTTACTTGTGAAAGTATCATTTTTTGGTTAGGTTTTCTCAGGGTTGTTCACCCTTAACATTATTCTTTCCCTAAAATTTTTGGATTTTATTTTTAATGCTAGGTCTATCTATATTTGTAATTCTCTTTTATAATTAATATATTTTTAGTGACTTCAACTACTTTTATAAAAAACAAAACAAAATAATAAATGATAAATTTTAATTCAAAAGATAATTATTCTATAATTTAATAAGATAAATAATTATAAATTACACTAATTATTAAAATAAAATTGAATTATTATAAAAGGAAAATAGTTAAAATAACCTTTAAATCCAATGAGAAACTAATCCTTAAAAGAAGAAGAAGATGAAAAAAGAATTAGCTTGCCTGAAATTTATCTGCAAATTCAAGGTTTGAAGGCCAGATGCATGAGAAAGTGTTTGCTCGGCTTGTGCGGCGTCGCCTTCGAATTGATTAGTTTCTCATTAAGACAATACACAACTTTTTTTTGTATAAGATTAAGACAATTTATTAAAACATTGTCTCAAAAAATGTCTTTAAACCATCGTCTATGTTGATGCAGAGAGGTATCAATCATTCAATCAAATCTGCATGTCTCCTTATTATCCCTTGTAAACATTAATTAGAGGTTCCAAATATTTAATATCAAACACTAAATAACAGCAACCATATCTTATTTTGCACATTTAGTCAATCCCTCATCTCATTGCACTTCATAATCCTTCGGTTTTATCACAACCAAATCCAATCACAAATGATTATGTAGGTCAATCTCCTACACAATGACTATAGACACCTTATAATTTTATTCCACATACCAAGTATAAGAATCTTTGAATGTTGTTTGGGAATAATCTTTAGTATCACTCCTTGCTGCAATACAATGCTCTCGGGTCCTTAGGACTATCATAAAACTGGCTACCACCAGTTTTCCATTGCTAGGCCGAGTTCATCAAAGACTGATCTACAAACCCCTTGGAATGATATTGAGATACACATTCCTGCAATGCTACCAATAGATATTTCTCCCAGAATCAATGTAGCATAAAACAATTTAGTAACCTCCTGTTACCTGCGTACAAAGCCAATCTAAATGCACACAACAGTTTCTTTAAACTGTTTTGATGTTAAAACATTCAAACATTTGGCACTGTCGTGAACCCAACACGAACAAGACTGTGCTATTAACATCGGTCCATAATAATTTAAAAGAACCCATTGCATAAACTCAAGATGGTTAATGTCCCAAATCGGGACTGTCACAAAAAACCGTTTCAACACAACGTTAACTTTCTTCCACAAAAATCCAATACCAGGAATTTAATTCATGCTCAATCAAAACTGATTTCTATGCCACCGAAATGCAAATACTAAAACTTTCAAATAAACTAATTTTGTAATATTGATTAATAAATATTCAAGAACTAATACTTAGAATCTAACTTCACTTCTCTGTCCCAAAACCATCACATAACCTGATCTTGATTACCATCTATTAAAACTAAAGAATCCGCTACATATCATTGTTGAATTCTTTCATCAAAAACTGACACAAAGAAACAATTTCATTTTACATCTGACGAGTTCATTCAAGAATTCGAGAACAAAGAATTACACATTAGAACAATGAAGAATCAAAAACTAAACAGAGAATTCGATCCTTCTTTTCATTATTCAATTCTCCATTACATCATTTTTTCCTTCTTTTCGATTCTCAATAATCTCCTATCCTACTCTACCCTGTTTGATCGGGTTTTCCATTGCATAGATAAAGGTCTTCAAACCCGATAACTCCCATAACTGACTCTATAACCACCGAACTTCTCTAACGGTTCTCATCACCGATTACAGTAAGAATAATAGCTAAACTAGTAAACTATCGTGGAGTTGACAATGTCAACTTCACGATGATACATAACATTTATTATATAAAAACACTTAATTTTACTCGATTGAAAACATCATTAAAATAACCATTTAGAACTAAGACACAACCCAACATTATTAAAATAACTATTAAAATGCATGTAGCATCCTGGATTTGTGAAAAGATTGGAGTCCCGGGATGCGCTTGCATCATGCTCCTCAGGACAAAAGAATTCAAGTCCCTTTGAATTAGCCTTCTTTTGAGTCTTCCAGTTCAATATCGTGGACACCTGCTCTCTGGAGGAAAAAATTGAGCCCAAAATCAAATCTACAGAGGACAATGCTAAATCGTAGGCATCAACAATAATAGGCATCACCACACATGCATCTTGCACACTTGCACCAAATAAAACAAATATTTCTCCTCCATGAATTCGAACACTGGATTGATCTACTAAAGGCATCAAAACTCCATCTCCATATCCAGCAATGGAAAAAATTTCATCACTGTGAACTACTATCATGCTATTCTCCATGCTTGCAAATACTGATGTCTATTCATGTGAGATCACTGCATCTACCATTTGATTAGTGTGAACCATGTCCTCAAGCTTTTCCAGAATCAAATCAATGTTACCCAAATCAACAATTATTTCAGCATCTTTGTCTTCAACTAGAACCTTCTCAACACAAGGCTCATCCAAAACCTTCTACTCTTTTAGCATCAATTTTCTTCACTTGTCCTTCCAATGGACAACTCTTCACCTTCATATCTTCTTCTTCATATGCTATCTGGGCTTCAATCAATTCAAGGATAGCTTGGTTTCTTTTCTCCATCTTTTCTAACTTTATTTCATATGCTGTTAAGTCATCTTCCATCTTCAACTGTCTTGCTTCTTGTTTTCTTTTCTTTTCCTCTTTTCTCATTTCCATTTCTACTTTCTTTTTCTTTTTCTCTTGCACTTCCTCATACACAATCCATGCATCTAATTTGAATAACAATTGTTCCATCTTTTCTTTTCATTCCATTTAAAATAATGTATCTTGTTACCGATCCAACAATTCTAAATGCTTGTGAAGGACACAAACCCAATTGATCAAGTTGGACTTGGTTTCCCCTAAAATCATTCACAAATGGGTACACAACACCAAGAAAAATTCTAGAAATTTATTTGCAAAAACTTGTCAAAAGCATAATGAAGAATCAAACTTAATCCATCATGGCTAGGTCTTGGTGTGATTTCTAACTATCACACACTCAAGAGCTTCCTGCTCTGATACCAATTGATGCAGAGAGGTATCAATCATTCACTCAAATCTGCATGTCTCCTTATTATCCCTTGTAAACATTAATTAGAGGTTCCAAATATTTAATATCAAACACTAAATAACAGCAACCATATCTTATTTTGCACATTTAGTCAATCCCGCATCTCATTGCACTTCACAATCCTTTGGTTTTAGCACAACCAAATCCAATCACAAATGATTATGTAGGTCGATCTCCTACACAATGACTATAGACACCTTATAATTTTATTCCACATACTGAGTATAAGAATCTTTGAATGTTGTTTGGGAATGATCTTTAGTATCACTCCTTGCTGTAATACAATGCTCTTGAGTCCTTAGGACTGTCATAAAACTGGCTACCACCAATTTTCCATTTCTAGGCCGAGTTCATCAAAGGCCGATCTACAAACCCCTTGGAATGATACTGAGATACACATTCCTGTAATGCTGTCAATAGATATTTCTCCCAGAATCAATGTAGCATAAAATAATTTAGTAACCTCCCATTACCTGCGTACAAAGCCAATCTAAATGCACACAATGGTTTCTTTAAACTATTTTGATGTTAAAACATTCGAACATTTGGCACTGTCGTGAACCCAACACTAACAAGACTATGTTGTTAACATTGGTCCATAATAATTTAAAAGAACCCATTGCATAAACTCAAGACAGTTAATGTCCCAAATTGGGACTGTCACAAAAAACTGTTTCAACACAACGTTAACTTTCTTCCACAAAAACCCGATACCAGGAATTTAATTCATGCTCAATCAAAACTGATTTCTATGCCACTGAAATGAAAATACTAAAAATTTCGAATAAACTAATTATATAACATTGATTAATAAATATTCAAGAACTAATACTTAGAATCTAACTTCACTTCTTTGTCCCAAAACTATCACATAACCCGATCTTGATTACCATCTATTAAAACTAAAGAATCCACTGCATATCATTGTTGAATTCTTTCATCAAAACCCGACACAAAGAAACAATTTCATTTTACATCTGACAGGCTCATTCAAGAATTTGAGAACAAAGAATTACGCATTAGAACAATGAAGAATAAAAAACTAAACAAAGAATTCGATCCTTCTTTTCATTATTTGATTCTCTATTACATCATTTTTTCCTTCTTTTCGATTCTCAATAATCTCCTATCCTACTCTACCCTGTTTGATCAGGTTTTCCATTGTATAGATAAAGGTCTTCAAACCCAATAACTCCCATAATTGACTCTATAACCACTGAACTTCTCTAACGGTTCTCATCACCGATTACAGTAAGAATAATAGCTAAACTAGTAAACTATCCTGGAGTTGACAATGTCAACTTCACGATGATACATAACATTTATTATATAAAAACACTTAATTCTACCCGACTGAAAACATCATTAAAATAACCATTTAGAACTAAGACACAACCCAACATTATTAAAATAACTATTAAAATGCATGTAGCATCCTGGATTTGTGAAAAGATTGGAGTCCCAAGATGCGCCTGCATCATATGTAGTAGTGTTACCATTCGTTGTAAGAGGGTTGGCCTACTGCCGCAACCATGACAATGGACATACCACTGTTTGCGGTCCTACCGCGATAGTGGAAGTGACGAAGGCTCAATAAAAATATTTTTAAGAAAAAATAAATATTAATTTCTATATATATATATACACTTAAATATAACTGTTTGAGCACTTAAAAGAGCAACAACTATAAACATAAATGAATTTTTCTTGTTACAACATAAACATAATGTCAAATACATATTGGAATGTAATTTTCTGATTTATGAGAGAGGCATAAGAAACAATTTATAATTATATTTTTTTGCAAACAAAATTCATCTTTAGATAAAAGTATTAACTATTAAGATAGTTATTCAAATGCAAATTTTTTAATCTACTTCTAAAATCACATATTGAATCATGTGCATAAAACAATAACTTTTAAATATTTTCATATGGAAGATAAGTCTCTCCCTATTTTTTTCATATCCATATTTTGAATAAATGGAACACTACTAATTAATGCAAATATATATTTTCCCATGAATCTTTATCTAATTTCTTTTTAAGTTTATGCACACTAAAATGAAAAGAAATAAAATCTTCCAAAATTATTAGCAAAATAACAATCCACAACTCTTCTTTTTTTAATATACGTCTTTCTTCTTTTTCATACAAATAACACTTTCATAGACTTCCATTTTCTCACACAAGTTCAAACTTTGGAATAACATAAAAATAAAATCTTATCCTTTCAATGGTTGAAAGTACAAGATTTTCTTGGAGCCTTTACATCCTAATGAAAATAAATTTTTTTTACATAATTTATACATTGAAGCCACTCTTTTAAAAGAGAAATATCCCTCACTTAATCTCTCTTTTTTTTTTCTTTCTTTCTAGTCTTCCAAATGCATGAACCTACAAATAAAGATTAACAACTTGACAATAGAGGCTCACCTCCCAACTTAAACCTCTAAGAGGCCACCCCCAAGCTTGGAGAACAAAGGGTAGATGGGTTACAAACACACATAAAACTACAATTTTTTTTTTAACACAAACAAACATAATAAGATACCCAACCATGGCTTTCACAATAGGTCTCCAGAACCCATGAATAGGGTGAAGGTGGACCAAGTACCCAAGAGGAGATTTCCAAAATAAGAATATATAAAAGCCTTTGCATGGCTCATTATCAACACATCACACTTCTCTTTTCACACAAAAAAATCTCCCCTTATGGCCCCCAAATGAGTAACACAAAAATGGAAACATGGTGCCCATACTCTATGTCTTATCCCTCTCCTCCATTAGGTGAGTTTGGCCTTAAAATCCCTAAACACTCACATACACAAAAACAACATGAAAAAAATAATAACTTGAAAGGAAATGCCTTCAACAACACAACATAACATACTTCATGAATTTAAAAAAATCAACAATGCACAAAAAAGATGAAACTTCTTTCATGGCATGAGTGCAGCCAACCTTGGTCCAAGCTAATGGAAAATGCAATTTGATGAAAAACTATCGCTTTTGTCCAAGTCCTTCTCCTCCAAACCCTCACTAATTGTATAAGTCCCTAAAGATAGAGAGTCGGTGATCAACCAAAAATTTCTCCAAACTTCCTACTAAAAGGGCTTCCTACCAAATTCCCAACCAACCATCATAAAGAGGGCATGGCTCAAGAAGTATTTTTTCTCCATACTAGTCTCCTCTCATAATTGAGATGGAGACCATGAATGGGGAAAGGAGATGGACTTTTCCTCTCACTCAAAACCTCAATTTTCATCACTTGACTTAAGGGGCACTTTTGATGGGTCATAAATGAGTTATAGGCTCTACATTGAACAAAATATAACCCCAACCCATAGTATATCAAGTGGGGTAGCTAAAATTGACCCAAACTACACTCTATGGGCTCATTTAGCCCTTAAAAAACCCACTTGAAGTTCGCATACGGGTCCAACAAGATATGAACCAAATTAATGGCTTCCTAACCATGGAGTCAATATGGGAACTCTACCAGATAACCTAGGATAAGTGTCATACTCCAACCTACTCACATGGTCTTGTCATGCCAACACATCACATAATACAAGTGTCAAGTGACACTACAAAGTTTGCACATCACTTGTACACATGGCAAGACCATTATGATAAAACATATTTACAATTTATAATTATTACAATCATGCAACATAACAATTACGAAATGAATTACGTAACAATGAGGTTTTGTCTCTTCATCAGACAAAACTTTGGCTTTCACTAATTTCACAAAGGTCTAACCTTGATTCCCTAATTTATTTCCATGATCAACTTCCTTGCACAATTAAATTCAAATATCAGTAGTCCAAGAAAAATCATACATAGAAACAATGTAAATAACTGACAATATTAAAGCATATATCTTTGACTATTTCATTCACATAATTCACCATTAATCCAAAATAATATTCTCAATCCAATTTCTTCCTAAACATATTTACTCACAAAGCATATGCAAAACCCAATCATTATATGATTTTACATGTCCATATAGGTTAATCATAAAATCTATAATTCAATCTCATCATAAAAATTATATAAATCAATCCATCATAATGCAATATCATAATGTAACATAAAATCTGCATCATAAAATTCATAAGTGTTGAATCAATTCCTAAAACCAAGTTCATCAAATTTACTGATAGAAAATTTATGTCAGAGAGATCTAAATATTTCCTAAGAAAGAATGCAAAAACATAACATAAGCCAAAATATATCATAATCAAATGTAATCTAGTGCCTGTCATGTAGAGTGATCATCTAAAGTGCATCGAAATAGAGTATAAATGCTATGTCCATCATAAATATAAAATTAATGCTATGAAAGGTTGGGACAGGACCTCACATGGACATAGGAGTTTGAAACTCAGAAAACCAAATCTATCTTTCCAAAACCAAAATAAAACTAAGACAAACACACCAATCAAAATTGAAAAAACTGAAACTAACATTGCAACATGAGAGAATCAGGTTACAAAATACTGTGTATGGTTTGTAGCATTGAACTTTTATGTTGCATAATTTGATTTCTACGAATACTAGGCCATTTCTAAAGATGATTTTGCCAGGCTGCAGGAAAACTAACTGGGAATCTTGTTGTGATATGTAATGGTGACCTCAGCGAGTATGGATGATGTAGGGAAGTGGGTGAAAAATCATGCTCTATGTGATTTTATACTCATTCATACCCCTTCTATGCATGACAAAAATATATCATAATCAAATGTAATTTAGTCCCTTTCATGTAGAGTGATCATCTAAAGTGTATCAAAATAGAGTATAAATACTATGTCCATCATAAATATAAAAGTAATGCGATGACGGGGCAGAGTAGGACCTCACACCCTCCCCCTCTAGGAATGAACTTCCTCCTAGAGTTCATAAAAAAGATGGGGGTACTGAGATCTCATATGTTTTGCATCCTCCCATGAAGTTGTAAGCTCATCATAACAATCCCATTGGACTCTAACCTAGTCCATCTCTCTGCCTCGAAGAGTCAATGTCTGGTGTGCCAACATGCAAATGGGCTCCAAAGCTATCTTCCCATCCAAATCTACCTCTAAGGAATCCCAATCTATAATGTGAGACTCATCATAAACATATTTTCTCAATACATAAACATGAAATACATCATGGATATGTGATAGGTTAGGTGGCAAGGCTAGATGATATGAAACTGGTCATATCCTTTCTAAGATCTCAAATGGTCCAACAAAGTGAGGTGTAAGCTTAGAGCCTTTTCCAAAATGGATTGGGCTCTTATGCGACCACACTCTCAAAAAGACTCTATCTCCAACCATGTAAACATGACTCTATCTCTTTGACTAACTTATGTCCAACAGCTACCCTATCCTCAATCTTGTCCCAACTTAAATATGTCCTATAGGGCCTACCATACAAATCCTAATAAGGTGGCATACCCAATGACATATGATGGTGATTGTTATAGGAAAACTAGACTAAGTGCAGGTACTCCTCCAACTTGACCTGATGGTCCATCACATACATGCATAGCATATCCTCTAATACCTAATTGAATCTCTCTATCTAACTATCTATCTCAAGATGATAGGTTGTACTAACATTGAGCCCACTGCCCAATGTTGCCTATAATTCTCTCCAAAATGATGATATCAAGAGATAATATCTATCGGAGATGATCTTATAGGGAATACCATGAAGTCTAAAAACATCTCGCAAGAACACCTATGCCACTATGAGTGTTGTGAAAGTAGTACAAATGGGTGAAAAGTTAGCCGCCTTGGTCAACTTGTCAACTGTCACCATGATGACATCATGACAACAAGATGACATAAGAAGAACAACAATAAAGTCCACAGATATGGTGTCCCATGATTTCCACTTGAGTACCTCATGAGGATGAATAATCCTACTAGGATGGTGGTGCTCCACCTTAACTCTTTAACACTCAAGGCATTGGGCTACTAACTTAGCAATGTGTTGCCTCATGCTGGGCCCAATGATAAAGTTGTCTCGAATCTGCATGCATCTTCTTGAATATGGGATGCACTATATAAGATGCTCTATGAGACTCTAGCATAATGAAATCACACAATCAATTGGGAGAAGGTACATAAATGCATCCTCTATGGTGTAAAAGTCCACCAGGCTCCAATGAATAATCTGCATACTTCTCCTCAAGGGGTCTCTGCGATCATACCAACTAACAAACCTATGTATACATTGCATCCTCATACAAGTGATGTAGTATATGATCCCTCAAATTTATGCTAGTGGACATACATAAAATCCCTAAAATCTCATGTTGTCTCCTACTCAAAGCATCTATGACCAAATTATCTTTCCCCTTGATGTAATGGACATCAAAATTATACTCGCACAAGAACTCCATCCATCTCCTTTGATGAGAATTAAGGTTCAATTGAGTGAATATGTAATACAAACTCTGATGGTCTGAATGAATCTCAAACTGATGTCCTAAGAGAAAGTGACACCATCTCACTAAAGCCTGTACCACTCCTCCAAGCTCAAGGTCATAGGTAGGGTAGTTGAGCTCACGAGTCTTGAGTTTCCTAGATTCATAGGCTATAGCTCACCCACCCTACATAAGAAATGCCCCTAAATCATCCAAGGAAGCATCTGTACAAAACAAAAAATCCACTGAAGGGTTTGGCACTGCAAGAATAGGTGCACTAGTAAGTGCTTTCTTGAGTTTTGGAAAGGCCCTCTCGCACTTCTCTTTCCACTCAAATTTATTTCCCTTTCACTAAAGGGACATGATAGGATGTGCCACTCTAGAGAATCCCTCAAAAAAGCATCTATAATAACTTGCTAGCCCCATGAAACTCCCAACCTTGATCATAGTGGTTGGAACTGGCTCCTCATTTTCCATTTATGGCAGACCAGTCCCTTAAAACCCCTCATTCTAGCATTTCAGTTGAGAAAAAAGAAAAGTCCTTTAAGGACGCGATTTATGCAACAAGGCATATTTCAAAGGGTTAATTCTTCACTTCTCACCAATCTGGATGTGGTGATGGAGACCCTAGGGTTGGAAGAGGTAAGTTTCCTACCGCAAATAGAATCATTTTCAAACCTAACCAATATATATCCAAGGTTATTAGTAATGAAAAGTATAAATAACAAGATTCAACATTCTTTCTTGCAGCCCTAGATTTGAATAAGCTCCCTTCTCGGTCATATCTAAACAACTAGTGCATTATTTTTGGGGTAAATGGATAGGGCATAATTTTTTTCCCTCGACCCATGTTTTCCCCTCAACCTCTATCACTCTCTTGCCCCCCTTGTTGGCTATCATTTCCCTTCCCTTCTCATCTTGTCAGGATGTGTTCACCCACCCCCCTCTCCTCCTAACAACCCTCTCTCTCCTAAGATTCTTCCTAGTTGTCATCCCTCTCCTCAAGCCCCTATTGTGACTCTGCCCAAAACCTCTCTCTCTACCTCCATCCCAAGAATAGGATGATGAATGCTCAACAATTGGCCTTGCAAAAGATGAGGAATACTGTTGATATAAGGAAGAGGATTTGCAATCAATACCCTTAACAAAGATCACCTTGTTATTGTTGGAATTTCTAACAAAAAAGGGAATAATCTCCATGAGCATCAAATAGACAAAAGTACTTAGAACTTATTGAAGGAAAAGGGCTCCAATTTTGATGGCTCTATGGAGGGATCTAATAAGGGAGGATTTTATCTGGAGGCAAAACATATTGATAGTGTGGTGTTTGACTTTGATGAAAATCTTTTTGTAATTAAGAGAGCATATGACCCTATCATCCATCTCATTGATGTTATTCTTTCTTTGGCTCTTTCTGCCACACCTCCTTTTAGACCACCTCAGAGGACCATCAACATTGTTGACCTTTGTAGCCAAGGGAATGGTAATACTCCCAATAAGAATTTTAGGGTAGCTCATATCCTAAATATGAGCTACCCTTAGGAGAGGGAAAAATGAGTCATTATCCCATAATCAAGTCTAGGATCCAATGATGTTGTTAATGAAGCCATGGAATTCATTAGCAAGAGGAGGGATACAACTAAATATAAAAAAACACAAGAAAAAACCAAAATCCAAAGAGAAGAAAACTTAGCCCACTTCACTGAAGGCAGATCGGACCCTGACCTTCAAGAGGAAAAGAGGTAGACCCTCTGGCTTTGTCTCTAAAAAAGAATCTATTTCCCCCAAAATAATTTTTTCCAGATGCTATAACAGCTTTAGGGCTCCAATAGATACAACCCCATAATTCTAATAGAGTTAAATTGTGTCTCTTGGAATGTGAGGGGCTTGGAATCCCTTGGTAGGAAGTATTTTGTTAAGATATTTTTGAATATAAGGAAGAACATTGACATTCTCATGTTACAAGAGATTAAATCCATGGAATTCTTCTTGGATGTTAATTTGAACTATATTTGGAGAGATATTGAATACTATGTCACCAAACATATTAAGGGAAAAGGTGGGGAAACCTTCTTAATCAATAAGAAGTGGACCATATTCATATATATTTAGGGAGTCTCTCCATGTAATAGGGTGGTTTGGATTATCTTGATGTATAAGGATACAAAGTTTGGGATTGCATCTATCTATACCCCCAATGACCAAATGCAATAGAATTGACCTGTGGAAGTGGATGACTCAACTAGAAGAGATTCCTTGGTTGATTGGTGGGGATTTCAACATGATTAAACATCCCCAAGATAAAAGTGGAGGAAAAAAAATTGAATGGAAACCTAAGAAAAGTTGTTTTGGTCTTTGATGATCAACAAACTAAGACTCTCAAATCCCCTTGCTAGGAGTAGACAATATCACAAGGAAATTTGGTTCACCTAGTGTAACTTTCAGCAAGGGTGTAAGAGAATCTATTGTAGGTTGGACAAGTTTTATGTAAACAAAGATTTCTTTAAATCCAAAAACATGACAAGTGTTTCTTATTAGTTAAAGTTATTCCATACACTCTCTCAGACCAGCATCCCATTCAGGCTACCTTTTATGTTTTTGACTCCTCCACTACCCCCCAAATTAGGAAGTATTCATTTTTCCTCAATGCTAGACTTCTAGAAGATGATTTCATTAACTGGGCTACTTTTATTATCAGACAATTCAATCTGCAACACCACAAGCTAGAGAGCCCTATCTCTAGATGGCATAGAAATGTTGCTAGCTGGAGGAATATTTTTCAAACTATTAGCAAGAAACTTTCTAAGGATGCTAGATGAGAGGAATGTATCCTCCATGAGCAATTGGTTAAGGCTAAGGGTGACCTCCAATCAAATCCTAACAATTTGGAAGCCACTAATTCTCACAAGATTGAAAAGGATGCCCTGGGGAGATTAAAAAATATTAAGACTCGAGAGTTTAGAACCAGGGCTAGAACTGACTGGATGAAGCACGGTGACAAAGGCTCCAAGTTATTTTTTCAAATGTTGAAGATAAAAGAAGATAGATCAAGAATTGACACTATCAGGGATTTTTTTAGTGGCAATTATTCGCCAATTGGCGAATATGTCCCGATCGACGGATATAATTTGGTGAATAAAATGCTCGTATAGTGGTTGACCGGTTCGCCCAGATTTTATAAAATGCTCATATAGTGGTCATATTGTTCACCACTATTTTTACGTAATTTCAGTATGGTAGTCGGGTTCTTCACCCATCTTTCTATTACTATTTCACTCTTATTAGCCACAGATTAAATTGGGCGTCTTCATCGAGGATCAACATTCGCCAAAGGCCCATTGTCCCAAGTACAACTTTTATTTACACTAGGACCCAATTTGCCATGCATCATACTTAATTGTGTCCCAAATTCCTGCCCTATTCACCCAGTCAATTATTTGAAAATATGCGGGTTTGCCAAATATTAGTTGTTATCATAAGCAACGGTTGGCCCCTTCGCCAAAATGGACAATGGATATTATGAGGCAAAATCTGATGGCTGATATGAAAACGGTTTACTTGTAGTTGTCTATTTAAGAGATATGAGTTTCATTATTGAAACATGCCAGAGAGAAGGAGACTTCAAGAGATTTAGTTGATTCTAAGCTCACAATTGCATTTGCGATCGGTAGCAAACGACTACCAGTCCGTAGTATCTTATTCAAGTAAAATTTTATTACAGCCATAATTTGTTGGAGATGTCACAGTCAAAGTTAAACAAGAAGAGGACTATTGAAGGTGGAGATGTCCAAGAGAGGCCAATGAAATGTAGAAATATATCTTCATACTTTGGCATGGGTAGATGCAATAGTGTTGGTCAAAGTGAGGAAGGTACATCATTAGAGGAACCTGTACAATTTGAAGGTTCTCAACCTACACAGGAGTCTAATGAACAAATTGGGGAGCCTAATAAATCTGGTGATGAAGTTGCGGAACCTGATATCTTTGATGAAGATGACCTTGAAGAAGAATTTCAAGTCAATAACTAGTACCAAGATGAAGCGACCGACTTCGGTGATGATGATGGTTCAATTAACAGTAACACTAAAGGGAGAGGAAAATCAAAAGAAAAAACTGATCATCAATGGGAGATGTCGAGGAGATTTAAATTTGATTGGGTGGCAAAGTATCCATTCATTGAACCCATGGACAATCCAATTGTAGGTGAGCCACCAGTAGAATGCAGATGTATGATTTGTAGTTGGAAGTATAAAAAGGAAAAGCGGTTGCAGCTTAAACTAGACACCATAGAGAAACATGTTGGTAAGGTTTACGAAACCTCAACTGTTGATGGAAAGGAAATAAAAGGAATGCTGAGGAATATTATTTATTTCAGAAATTTAAGACGAAGCTTGGTGAAGTTCAAGGTTCTATTAATGCTATTTTTGCAAAAGCAAGTGAAGTACAAGAACACGAAAAAGTTGTTCAATTAAGTAATGTTTTCCATATTTTGAGCAGAGGGCATCCAATGACAGACTATCCAGAAATGAGTGGTTTGATACACTTTCTGAAAGTTCCTAACTATCCTTTCACTCATTGGTCAATAAACAGTGGATGGGAATTGGCAAGTTGTATTGCCCAGGTTGAAATAGAGGATGTACAAAGAAAAATAAAAGAGTCAACCTTTATTGCATTGTCCTTAGATGAAGTTACAGAAATAGATAATATGTCGTGGGTATGCATGCATGTTTATACTGTACAAAATAATGCCCGCCAACCACATCTACTAATTGTTGCAAAATTGAGGGACAATGCGACATCAGAAACTTTATTTCAATTAGTAAAGAACCAATTAATGGAATATGGAGGTATGGATGAATTGACAATAGCAAAGAAGTTGATCTGTGTTGGAGCGGATGGAGCTTCAGTAATGCAAGATCAAAGGAATGGTCTTTTCACAAAGATGCAGGCTTCTTGTTCACCATACATTGTTGGCATTCACTGTATGGCCCACATGATGAATCTTGCTTTTAGAGTTGTGAAGAAGTTCCCTTTAGTAAACAAGGTTGAAGATTTAGTAAGAGAGCTGTACTCATATTTTTGTCGAAGTCCCAAACTTTTTAGGGAATTTCAACAGTTTGATGATGAAATTACCAATGGAAACAAGCTTCTTAAAGATGTTGATACCAGATGGATCTCTTTGGATGGACCAACGCATCAAGTTTTTTCTGAATATAAATCTTTGATTGGATTGATGTATGAAAATCGGGACAATGTAGAAAATTAGAGATGTGGCAACCTACTTTGGAGGTTAAGCAATATAGAGACACTTTTGACTTTAGCATCTCTTCTTCCCATGCTAGAAGAAATGACGTTCATTATGAAAAAAGCCCAGCAAAGAGCCATGTATATTGCAGAATATGCTCACTTGCGTAAAATGTCATGCCAAGCCCTGGATAGTCTCTCTCAAAATGACCTAAATTTATCCAATGAAAGATTTAATCATTGGTGGAAACTAACAGATTTGGACAATCCTGATAATTATTTAAAGATTGTTGAAAATGGGGATTTATGTGTTTGTGTAAGGGGATTTCAGATACCAATATACTACAATGCCCCAAAGAAGTGAGCTACAAGAGTTACAAGGGAAGAGTTTACCAAGATCGTCGAGTCTATAGTAGGTAATGCAAGGGACATAGCCTATAAAGTTTCCTTTGAAATAAGATCTTGATTCCCATATGAACAACTGCTTGAGGCCATGGCAATTGTGTTTCCTCAATATTGGACCTTAAACTCTCAGGAAGATTATCGTAATAGGCTGATGACTTTGATAAAGGAATTTTGCAAATCTTTAGAATTCAATGGAGTGACTATCAATGGAATTTTAGATGAGGGTCTTCTTAGACAGCAATCAGGCACTTTTGCAAAGACTATGAGGCATCAATATCAATTAATGCATAACCCACATGAAGAGGGCTCGACAACAAGGCTTTGGATAGAACTAAAACATAGCACAATGTTGCGTGAAGAAATTTTATAGTTCTTCAAGCTTGCTGATCTATGTCAAACCATGATATTGGGTTCAGTGGAGGATGAGAGAGTTTTCAGTGCTTTGGGCTTCCTAAAATCAAAGCTAAGAAACAAACTAGACAAGAATTTGGAAACATGCTTGAGGGTCTACACATCTAGGTATGATGTCAATACTTTTCCTTATAAAAAAGCAATGGAAATCTGGAAGAAAATATGCAAAAGAAGAGGGTTGGGAAGCACCATTAACCAATCTCTGACAGTGACTCCAAGTGGGACAAGTACAGGTGGCGATGGGAGTCAGAGAAGCGGAGGTCAGAGTGAAGAAGCAACAAATGAAAATGAAGAGACCAATGAAGAAACTGGAATACCAGAATTGGATGATGACGACGACGTAGAGATGAATTGGCAAATTTAGGAAATTTCTGCTAAATTAGCAGTAGCAATCAATAGGTATTTTTTGAACTTATTAAATACTATATCCTATCATTCAAATTTCAATGTTCATTTTAGAAAAGCAAGAATATATTATGTTTCATCATTAAAATTTGAGAACAAAGAGTATTATTACTATAGAGTGTAGTTTGTAACTTTGTATCGTATCATCAATGATCATTCATATTTGAATTTGAAATTCTTGAATGAAATTTTGTATTCCAATAGCATATAACAGAGTAAATCAACTAAGAATAACTGAATAAAATAGAGTAATTCAACATACATTGAATTGGAAAACATAAAAATTAGATAGAGCACAATTTGTTTTGTATTAATTTGCAATATATTACAATTTACAGTAGTTCATAATTTAGAGCAATCTTTGTAGGCCAGTCCAATCATCCTCTGATGGCAGAACAATTTGGTTCATAGTATACTCACACTCCTGCAACTTCGTTAGCAATTCATATTTGGAAGTGTGACTTGACATCACTGTTGCTTCTAAAACTCCATTCAAAGTTCTCACTGGTTTGATGAAATCCATGAATGTATCAGGAGATATGTCTGTAGGAAGAAAGTGTAAATCAGTATTTATTTTGTCTTGCAACCTTATTTTGTAATTTTCTCTTCCAATGAAGTTATTTGCATCAAATCCCTTAGGCAAACCAAGACTTTCCATATTCACTTTCCTTTGTTCCATCTTTGTGATCTTCTGCTTAGCTTTGTCATCTAATTCCTGTGCTTCCCTTAGCTTCTCACATTTTCGAATGATACTTGATACCTTTACTGAGGCATCAAGGCAGTTGCTAATTCCCTTGTTTGATAGATAACTATCACTCTTATTGTAGAGTTGTTGTGATGAAGGGTGCTCCCCTTAATACCACAAACACATAACAGAAATAGAGAAACAACATCAATATGCAAGAACAGAAAATTGGCTTCTTATTATCTCCACAAATGTGGAATTACAAACTTTCAGAATTACAATATGCAAAGCCACATGGGCATTCCCTTACAATATTCTGTAGGACAAAGCCTCGAACTATTACCCAGATCTACTACCCAGAACTATTCTGAACTGCCTAAGACAATAATACAGCCTTCCTTATATAGGCAATTTTCCACCGCCTGGGAAGGTTCCAGAATTTTTAGCCAATAAGGCCGACCAAACTTAGAATTATTTTATTTTACATTTTATTACATCATAGTCGGCTCAAGATAACCTTTGAAACCCGAACAGAAATTTTGAAGAAAATTATTTTTCGCCATTTCAGGTGGCCCAACTTTCGAAGACCATAAGTCATCACCAGTTGACCCGCTCGGCTACTATAACCCCATTTCGAAAACGCCACGAAGCGCTCTACAAGCTTGACCCGCGCAAGCGCCCGTCACCCAAATTTTTGACCTCATCCGGGGCCTCTAAAGCCTTCAAAACTGAGTTCAAAGTTTCTGTACCCTGCTGCCAATACCGAAAATCTTCAATATCTTCCAATATACACTTGATCTGGCAATGAAACTTTACTGGCAGACTTATATGACCAAAATGAACCTCCAAGAAAGAAATCAGATCATTCTGAGCACATACAAAAATTACCAAAAATAGTAACTTTCCATAAATAGTAGCTCTGCACAAAATAGCCCTTTATTGAATAAAAAAACATAAATATTTTTGGGTGATGCAAGATTGCTCTTACACCCAGGATGCTCCTGCATCATGTTGCATGATATCTTTTGCTTCCTTTTCTTTCTTGACAACATCCATGTTTTGTTCAATGTTCTTATGGAGCTTCAAATAACATACTCTCATACTTTGAAGCATTTCAAACCACTCATACAAGCTATTACACATCACCAATATTTGGCTCCAAATGTGTTCTTTTGCAATCTTCACTAAATTATTACTAGTATTTGTTAAAGTTTGAATTGTATTATTGGCTTTTTTTAGTTCTTCTGCCATTTTTTCAAAATTCTCCCTCTCTTCCACTGCTTTGTGTTCCCAATGATTTGCTTTATCCACCTGAGACTCCAATTGCTTTTGCAATTCCCAGTTGAAGGCAACATTACTCTCCATGGTTTTAACTAACTTTTCTGAACTAACTCTTTCTTCCTCTAGTTTTTTACTAATTTCTACCAATTTTCCCCTTAGTGCCTTAAGCTCTGCCTCTACCTACTCCTATTCCTGCTCTGTATCTGTTGATGTAGAGGTCAATTTTTTAATCTTTTTCTATAATTCTTTCAAACTGTTCTCTAAAGCTTTCCTCTTTGCTTTTTCATTGCCAATGTCTGCCTGTAATTTTTCTATATTTTTCTCGAGCATGGTTTTCTCTCTTTCCACCTTTAGCAGTGCACTGTAGACCACTTGGTTTGTAGACTTTGACACAATGATTTTGTCCACATTTTTAACTTTGGAAAAATCCATTTCGAGAGTGCTAACTTGAAATTCAGATTGATCTATCTGACTCTCTGGTGGGTTTCCATCTTTTTGTGGTGGAATAACAACCATGAACTCCATCATGTCTCTTTTTGGGTCATATGTTGGTATAACCCTATTGGATGCAGGTTGTTCTTGTACATTTGCATTAAGGGCATGAGTCTACAATGTCTTCTTTATTTCCTTATTCTTGGTTCTTATTTCTGCAAATTTATTATAGAAATCTTTGAAATGAAAATTTGGTGTTGCAGAAGGATTTGAATGTTTAAAAGGTGATCCAGAGGTAGAGCTTGCAATGCCTACTGATCTAACTAATGCTCTTTGAGGATTTAAACTTCTAGAGGGTTTTGCTGAACCTGAAACTGCAAGCAGTTCTTTAGGATCGAATGTCATTGTTGTCGGTGTTCTGGAACTAGAAAGCTTTTGCTTCTTGACACTATCTTCTTCCATGGGATTCTGTGTACTTGAAAGTTCCCTCTTTAGAGAGGGAACTTGTTGTATAAGTTGGCCAATCCCACTGGCACCAGTGACACTAGCAGACCCAAGGCCTGCACCATGATCATAAGCACTTTTTTCTGTCTCAATTGTATTCCAGACGCCTTCTCTTGTGGGACCCAAATCACCACCTTTATAACCCATTTTTTCCACAATGATTTCCCCTTTTCTATATGCTTTATGTCATTCCTTGGTGGTTCCAATTTGACTCCCAGTCCCTAGAGTAAATGCAATTGGTGGATTATCATCCTCAATGTCTGGATATTCATCCTCAATGTTGTATGCCATGTTAGGATGCTCCAAATTCCACAATTTGCTAAACTCTATATCCTTGTCTATTTCATCCAGATCTTCACTGGTCTTTGGTTCACCAAGATCCTTTCTCATACTCCAAAAATCATCCATTTTTGTTCTAGTCCATTTTCTATCCTTACAAGCTTCTGCTAAGCTCTTTGGTATTTTTTTGTTTGATGGCTGAGCAGGTTTTTCATAGAAATTGTAGGACATCCTAGGTTGTACAATGCCTTGGTTTATTGTTGTCATAATTTGTGATGACAACTGTTCAACTGAAATTTTTTCTTCATTGGAAACTTTCTCCAACTCTTTTCTAATGTCATCCCAGCTATCCTTGTTTTTCAACATCTCTAGCAATGGTTTACTTTCATGTTGAAATAAGTTTGTAGAGTTCTTATTAGCAACAAGCATTGTTTGAATGACGTTGAGTGGATCATACTTCCAATACCACTCTAAATCAAATTGAAAAATATCTAATTTTTTTTTTGCCACTTTGAATGCCTTTCTCTCAAATGTTAACCCTCCAATTGAGAAAGGTAAGGAAGGGAATATGCTCTTCTTTGATTGGCCAGTGAAGAGTCTATCTGTGCTCTCTAGTTGTACTACATATTCTACTGCAAACACCTTGTCCGTCACATGCATTGGAAGTTTGTGGGGTTGCAATTCTGACCCATAAAACCTTATTATAGTGTATTCTTCCATTAAGTACCAGTCAGCCGATTGAATTGTGCTTCCAAGTTGGATGCAATCCCTACATGAAGTAGACAATCTGGGCATTGGAGTGCTTGTTATTTTTTTGTACAATGGTGCCAAAAAGAAGTCTACAAAATTACTATAATTACTTCTATTATCATACATTCTTATTTGAGGTGTCCAGTTATATATTGGACTTGGAGTACCTGTCAGTGTCCCCCTCTGAATTTCAAGCTTGTTGTCATTGCTCATTAATATTGTAGCATGCTTGGCTAGCAGAAGATAACACAAGTAGGTTGTGAACCTAAATGTATTGGAATTGCCCCTTTTAATCAATGCTAATTGTTCTTGCATCGATTGAACCATGTGTCCAACAAAATTATATCTTACTAGTTCATTGACACAATGGATATCCCAAATGAATTGAAGAATGTTGGCACCCACTTCCCTATTGTTTTCCAGTCCCAGGCAAAATGCTAGCGAGGATATAGTATCCTAAACCCATGGCACAAAAATGTTAAAAGCATAAGGAGGCTTGTGGTTCTCACCCAATGAACCCTTTTCGTCTGCAATTATTAGACCCTTTATAAATGAATCTTTTGCATGTGGCGGGACTGCCTCATATTGCTCTGCCAGCAATCCTAGGTCAATATGGACATTACAATTTTTTCGGTCAAACCCTAGGTCTAGCACACTGAGAAATTCTTTCTCGGTTATTGATAAAATTTCTTCCTGATTATTTTTAATCACAATTGCTTTTCTTTCTTCATCATAATTTTTTGCACAAATCAAGACAATTTTCGAGCAAGGGAAAGCTTTGGGTAACATCATGTAACCCAAACCAACATCCCACAAAGAAACTTTATTGGTTTTTCCACCTACCGTTGGGTTAAATTTTATAAAATCAGGCCTCTTTGGCCTAGTTGCCTTACTGCACAATTCATATTTAATTGCTATAAGTCTCCTTTCACCGTCGATAATAGGATCATAAACATCGTGATACTCATAAGTGAAACCAGGGATTTCTACTAGTTTTCTGCAGTCTATTAAAGTTTTCCCATCTGCTTGCCCTTGGCCTTGAGTTTTCGCTTTCCCCATTGTTCTTCTGAAGAATGAAACAACATAGATATTTACTAACAAAATCATAGAAAATCCCAATTTAAGAAAACCCCAATTGTAAATTGTAATTTCAAAATCAAGTTAAACTAAATTTTTGACATTACAAAATCGGGATGCATCAAGCTAGATATCTTACCCGAAATTAAACTTTGAAATCTAGATAGATAGAAGTTACAACGGCTAACTCTAAGGCTCTCACAAATTACAGTCTTGAAATCTTTCACAATGGTTCAACAGTTCTTTTTAGCTCTGCTACTAAGAGTAATGTTAAAAAGCTTTTGTTAAATGTAAATTGTAACGGTATATAATTATACTTATTACTATAATGGTAACGCAAACTTTCTAAAACATACAACGTGTAACGTAATCTTTGTAAAACATACCACATAATCTTTTCATCGAATTACACGTCAATGTGTCACATTTTTGGAGTGAGTTTTCAGAAAAGCTTTTGGAAACCAATAGTACTTCTGAAATACAACTCCAACCGTTCATCTCTCGGAATCCAACGATTGTCATGATTTTAAATATTGATAATTTAATACACAGTAATGAATATTAATCATTAACTATATTCACTTAGAATAGCTTATCCATGAAAATTGAACCAGTCACCATTAAATGATAAAGTTTGGAAACATTAAAATATTACATGAAACAAAAGCGCAACACAAATTTTTTATATTATATAAGACCATATCTATTCACAATTCTTATAATCAAAACAAAAAAGAAAAGCAGTAGCACTTCGAATTTCTTAAAACATTTTCGTATTATATTTTTCAACAATTTACAATTTATATCATTTCAAAAACTCTGGTAAGCTACTACCACTAGAGGGAGACAAAGTAGAGGCCGAGGGACTAGAGAGTAGAGAGTAGAGAGTAGAGAGTAGAGAGTAGAGAGTAGAGGGACTACAGAGTCGTAGACTCAGGGACTATCCGGTTAAGGCACCCTTCCTTTTGTGTAGAAGTCTGAAGAGAGGAGAATCTCGAAGAATTCATCTAGCCATTGATAGTCCCCAGGTTCGTCCAGTAGGTACCACTTTCGGAGAAAATCCCTCCCAATCTTTGCCCACTTTCGATGATAGTTGATCTGCTCAGCATCAAGGTTTAGTAGGAATGGTTGCCTAGGAACAACTCTTGGTTCTAGAATCTTAGACAAATCATTTTCCCAAGGAATTCCAACCCCAATTTCAAAAAATATGACAACATGCACATCATCGCCGAGGTACTCTTCTTTGAAAACTTTCCTCAGAAGCATAATCATATCCACCTTTTCCCCCCCAGGTCCAACAAAGAAGCCAAGAACTGAGATGAAATGTCAATGGTGACTTTATACCTATTCTCGCTCTCCAAAAATTCACGTCCGAGCACCATTCTTATAGCCTCCTTGGTGAAGGCTCCGAACTCCGTAGTAACAAACACCAGGATTGGGTCCATGGCCAGGCCCAGAAAGGCCTTCTGGTCCTCCAAGGCAGTGCATCTCAAATGAATTGGAGTGTCCATTCGCAGACTATTCTCACAAATATTCTTTCACAAAGAACCTAGCACTCGCAGACTATTCTCACAAATATGCTTTCACAATCGTAAATTAACAAGCATAGATCGATCTATTTATAACTCCTGATTGTAAATCATTCCCCTAAAGATCTAATTAAATCGCAAGATAATTGCTATCTGTCCAAATATCTCCAAATCTTTCATATTTAATGCAACACTGGGTGAAATTAGAAACAACACTTATGATAAGACATTTTCTATCTTGGGAATAATGAAGGCCGAAAGGCTCGTGCCACGCAGGTGGACATAACAATTCTTTATTATAAAAGAACCATAAAACCTGTACCCACTTGGCAGAAACAAGAAGCAAAGTACATTACCTATGAAATGGTGGCAGGAAATGAAGCTTTACCATTGATTTAAGATCATCGAATGGTCAGAAAATAATGTCCTTATATGATATGACGTTTTCATTCAGGCATTAACTTTAAGGCATTAATCAATTGAGGTACTGAATAGTTATTATTTATATGATGTCACACATATTTGTCAGTGAAAATTGAAACGCGCCATCAAAGAAACCATTAATTCACATTACTTTAATTGATGTCATGACTCATCTACTCATCGCCATTAATTAATCATGACACGTGGTATGACATGTAAGGTGAATTTCGAGCCGATTGTTGGTCTTCATAATATTTACAAAAAAACCTCAGTAGAATCATGACATGTGGTATGACACCATGTGTCATACCACATGTCATGATTCCATCGAGGTTTTTCCATAAATATTATGAAGACCAATAATCGGCTCGAAATTCACCTTTGGCCGTTGATATGTTGTAAATCCAACAGACGTGTATCGTGTGTCATAGTGATGGGAGTGGGACCCAATGCAACTTCAACATCAAATCACAACCATTAGAATCTTTCAGAGAGATGAATGGTGGAAGGTTTCTTTCGGAGGGAATTGGGTGCGTTAACTCCTTTAGTGAAAAATCTCTCCGAAATTATTCAATCGCCATACCAACTATAAATATTTGAAAACCATTCGCCATGACAAATATATTAATTCAAATATTTGGAAAATAGTTTCGCCATATTTTTATAAAAATGGTATCCATTATTTAAATATTCGCCAACCAATATCTTTATTTTCACACATAATTCGCCATCAATATTAATAATTGTATTAAAAAATAATTATAGTCACCGTTTTTTTATAAAAATTATGTACACTATTAAAAAATTCGCCACCAAATATCCATATTTTGATAGATAATTCGCCATCGCTATTAAAAATTTTCCCCCCAAAACACATGTGATTTGCCACAATTTTATAGTTTTCGGGAGGGGGGGGGGGGTTCCTTAAAGTTATCCCTAGACACTATTTCAGAGGATGGCCCGAGTTTGATGAAACAAGAGGATATTCTCAATGCCTTTACCCAGTTTTATCAGAAGTGATTTACCTTGGAGGACATTAGTTAATGAATGGAATGGGAAAGATACAAAATTTATAGTATTATCCCTAAAAAGGTTTCTAATGAGGATTCTAGTAATCTAGACAAATAAATAACTATAAGAAAGGTTCAAAATGCCATTCACTCGCTAAGTAATGATAACTAGGCACCTAGGCAAAATGGATTACATGTGGAATTATTTAAAGTAAATGAAAATGGATAGGGGAGGACTTGATTTATATGTATAAGGAAGCTTGTTTAAAAGGATCTCTAGGAAAGGAAATCAACACTGGACTTATTAAACTCATTCGAAATGACAAAGATACAACTCTAGTTAAAAAATTGGAGGCCAATCATCCTCCTTAATGTTTCATTTAAAATATTGGCCAAAATTCTAGCCAAAATAATTGAAGACCTACCCTTCCCAAAATTGTCTCTCGCACTTAGATAAGGTTTGTAAAGGGGAAGGTATTTATTGGAGAATATTATTACTTACTGGGAGGCAATGTATTGGTCTAAGGTGGAAAATTGGAAAGTGGCCATAATGTTGTTGGATTTTGAGAAAGCATATGATAGAGTAGAGTGGAAGTTTTTTCATATGATGCTAAGCAGTTGGGATTTCCTCCATGATTTTGCAATATGGTTAAGGTTCTAATGAGATATTTCATGGCATGCATTGATGTAAATGGAACTAGATCTAGTTGTTTCCCTCTGTCCAAATCTATCAAGCAAGGGTTCCCCCCTTTCACCAGCCCTATTTGTTCTTGTACAAAATGCCCTATTTTATTTTCTTAGGGACAATTCTCTCTCTCCAAATGTTAAAGTATTCACACTCCCAAAGGGAGAAGAGATTCTAAATTCTCAATTTGCTGATGATATAAAAATACTGGTGGAGTTGGAGGAAGATAAATTATCTACTCTAATGGGAAAAATTGACCTATTTTGTGTTGCCTTTGGTAGTAAGCTATCTTTATCCAAGTCTATAATGTTGGGATGAGATGATCATTCTCCAAACTGGTTCAACAAATTCTCTTTTATGTGGGGTGGTCCCAATCATCGAGTTAGGTATTTGGGGATCCCACTCTCTATATCTCCTAACCTAAAAGCAATGTGGGATTGGATTAAAGCTAAAATTGATAAAAATATTGGAAAGTGAAATAGGCATTACCTAACTATGGCTAGTAGATTTCAAGTCTATCAAAAGATTTTATCATCTTACAACATATATTACTCTTTAACATTGATGTTTAGTAATTATTAGATTGCATATATCCAAAATACTATTAGAGAATTCCTATAGTCCAATGGGAAAGACAACAAGAAGGGCCATGCAATATATTGTCAATGGTGCATTATGTCAAAATCTAAGGGGGGCTTAGCTCTAAAAGATCTAAGACTATAGGGTATTTCATTGGCTGCCAATGGGTCTTCAAGGCCTTGGTTGGAGAATAACCATGGAAATTATTGGTTCAACACAATATCTCTAAATCCGTTCCAAAGAGGGGATCTAGTTGGAAGGTTTTTACCTTAGCTGATTTGGTTGCTAGGAAGTTCCTAGTTGTACCTATAGGGTCTAATATTTTCAAGTCAATTTGGAGAGTGTGGGATCATGTCAAGAAATTCATTACCAATAGTGGCATTGTTAATAAGGATAATAAAATTATTGGTGGAAGGTCCATTTAGTGGAATATATTTTACAAAGGGAAGCCCCTTGCCTTATGCAAGGTTTCTCAGCCAAATCATGGGATGCAAAAGGTATCCATTTAATTAAGGATATCATAAAAAATGATCACATTATCTCTTGGACTGAGACCAGCTCTAAGTATAATCCCCCCCCCCCCCACAGATGAGGACTTAATCCATACTCAAAGAGGCTTGCATGTCCCTTTCTCTTCCCAAGCCATGGTTCCTTGACTCTTACTATTGGGATTCCTTTCAATGGCTAGATGGATCCCTATTTCATAAGGCCAAAGCCAAAATTGTTTAGTCCCTTCTTTCAGATAATGATGATATTCTTAATCATCGTAATCAGTACTGGTATCTTAACCTCTGAGATACCTTTTGGTTTAATCTTCTTCTTGGCTTGTGGGGTAGACTATGTGGGCCCAATAAAAAGTTCTTTTTCTGGTGTCTTCTATTGCACAAGCTTTCTCTTAAGATGCCAAATGGGAATTATAATTGTGTAGCATTTTCAGGGTACCTGAACCCACCATTCATATTTTCTTTGAGTGTCTTTTTGCTAAAGAGGTATAGGGCATGTTTGGGATCTCCATTAATGGAATTATTTATATATGTGATATCATTTCTAGCTAGATTAGCAATCTTAAGAAAAGTTGAATTATCTTTTGGTCTACTCTTTGCATTAAAATTATTTGGATAATTTGGAGGCATAGGAATGATGATGTTTTTAATTGCAGGAATAGGACACTTACATAGTCTCTCAAGAGAATCATTTTTTATAATGTTGAAATGTAGGTGACTATCACTATGAGATTATTAATTAAGAATTTTGAAGATTTGCTGAAAGATGGAATTGAGTGAATCTATAAGTGGGAAATCTCCCACAAACACACATGGAGCAGAACCACATATGAAAGATCACCATTTGAGTTGGCTCTACACAAATTCATAGAAGAGTTGAGACAATGAAAAGATAGAATTCAACATGACAATGAGGTCCCTAGTATTGTTGATCCATTAGCTGCTATTCTTGAGGTCCCTATACCTGTGGTAGTTTAGGTCACTCATCCTTATAGTGAAAAAATTTATGAGGATAGAGTCAAATGGAGAAGGGAAACATGGGATGGACTAGATGGATTGGAAGGGTGGGTATGTGCAAGATCATGAGGGGCCAAAAAATGGCGATGTGAAAAATATTCACTTTTCACTCGTCCAAAAGTGCATGAAAATGCTTGTTGACTTTTGAGTAGGCCTAGGTGTCAGTACACCTGGGCAAAGCTGACACCAAAGCACAAGCCTAATTGGGTACCCGAAACCTGTGGCATAAATCAAAACCCGCGAGCCATTTTTCTCATTTCTCCTCATGTTTTGGGTTTGGAAAACGGCTTGAAATATCATATACATGATATTTTCGGGTATCTAATTTTTGCAATAACAAATACGATATCTGCACTATATGGTAAGTACATTCTTTGTAGATTTTGATTGTTTTATTTCATTTTGATGCTAAATGTAGTTTTTTTGGTTGAAATAGGGTTTATTTATTTATTTTTGTAATAATATATGAAATCAAATTGAAATTTAGATTTGTTTTTTATTTAATTAGGCATGGCTAACAACAATGAAGAAAATAACCCTCCCGCACCAAATAACGATCCCCAAAATAATCCCCCGTTTCAAAACCCTCCATCTTTACAAGATAATTTGAACACAATACAGGGTTTCCAAAACACATATCAGAATACACCTACATTAGGTCCCATGCTTGCCACATTAAATACTATTGTTCAAAATATTGACACACTCACGCAACAACATAATGCTACTCTTCATTGGCATGCTGATATGCACGCCCAATTTGATGATGGGCTTGACCATGATGGGATTGTAGCCCTTAATATAAGTAAGGAAGATATAGCCTCTCTTTTTGTGAATCCTAAAACCGGAATACCATTTGACCCCAAAAAGCCCAAATTATCAATAAAATGGTGCACAAATGAAGTAATGCGCACACACTTTTGGGATCACTGGTGGATGGTTTTTGATAAACCACCCCATAGCAATTTGGAGCTCCCTTTCTATTTCATAAAAAAATTG
The DNA here is from genome assembly GCA_027943335.1 of Chamaecyparis obtusa. Lineage (NCBI taxonomy): Eukaryota > Viridiplantae > Streptophyta > Pinopsida > Cupressales > Cupressaceae > Chamaecyparis > Chamaecyparis obtusa. The sequence goes on from BSBK01000435.1 coordinate 381,029, forward strand.
TATGCTGAGTTTGTGCTTGGTCACAATGTTAATTATTGGAGTATGAGGCCCAACATGGGCATAGGCGGAGGAGCTCCTCAGACTAGGCCATTTGCCCAGTGCAAAAAGGCCACTACCTTTGTCCCCCCCATTGATGTCTCACCCCCTCCTCGAGTGTAGCATCTCGATATCATTGCAGAGGATGCCTCACAGACTATCAGGGCCATTCATTTTCTGAGTGATCAGTTGATCACGCAAACTAGGTCAGTGTTGCCTCCTGGTGTGGATGATGTTGGCGCATCGACATCTTGCCGAAGTTCAAATGTATGCGAGCCCCATATTTGCATTATATGCAAGAATATGTGCCTCAGACCGCTTACTGATGCTGATACATATTAGTATGTTATTAATGAGGAGGATGTAGGAGACACAGTTGCAGAGGCTGCAACACCTCATGGAGCATCTACATCTCATGAGAGTGCTCATGAGGTGTATGCAAAGCCATGGAGTCCTATTCATACGGTAAGAGTAAACATTATAAATAAATTTGTCACATGACTTATTTAATTGATTAATTTAGATTAGTTTTAATGATTGCATGCACTTATGTATATATATTTTTTCCATTTATGTTTAGTTGATGACATAGGAGGAGTTGAGATAGGTGGATGTGTCCATAGCTTCAACCATTTCATTTGGCCTTGATGCCTATACAGTATATTATAAATTATGTACCCATTAGTTTTTTTTATATCATTTGGTGTACATGCTTAAATCTCTATCAATTAGAGCAATAAAATTCATACATTTACTAATATATTGTCATCTTATTATACTCTTGCAGGCTACAACTGATGTTAGTGGGGGGCATGAGGGGGTTCCTTCATTAGGTGTCAACAAAGGAAAGGTAATTAATTGTTTAAGATTAATTATGCATGCATATGTATGCCACTTGTGTGTAGTAATAAATATTTTACTTGAATTTATTATATAGGGTGTGGCTATCGATGATTTTCTGACATGGGTTCGGGAGCCTAGGCTGACAGGCATCTCGATTCAGAGTGATAGCCCAATTGTACGTAGACTTTTACATATTGTTATTTGTATTTTGTAACCAGGGTTGTTATGATGAAGTACATTTATATATAATTGACAATCTTTTTACTCTCATAGGTTACTCCTAGTGTGAGGGAGGGCCCATGAGAATCTTTCGTATCTTTGTTGACCCAGCTCACTATTCAAGAGGAGGGATCACTAGATGTAAGTTTTAATTTTAGTTCAAATCATGTCCTATTTTGTAGATTTATTACTCTATGTTGCACCACTTTACTAATCTCATTATTGAAAATATATATTTATAGGTCAGAGTTGGTATTGTTGGCATGGTCCCTTTGATACCAAGGACTTATGCTAGGACCCCTGATTGTGGTAGGCGACTGAGAGGCCAGGAACAAATATTTGTATTTAGTTATAATTTTAATTAAATTAGTGTTTGAATTATGAATTATACACACACACACACACACACACACACAAATCATATAACGTAAGCAATCTAACTTGGGTTTGAACTCATTTTTGATGCAGGATCAATCAGAGCCTAACACTTCTTCAAAGAGGCTACATTTTGATGATCCCCCTATGACATAGGATGTAGTTTTAGTTTTGTGGTCATTTAGAGATGCCACTAGGCACATTTTGAGATGGCATATATGCCACATTGTACACCTTGAAACATTGATTTTGTAGACATTTTGAAATGGCATGTGCCATATTTGTATATGGAGATGCTTTTGATACATTTGATACTTTCTATATATAGAACATGTTCATTTTTATGTTATATTTGTGTCATCTTTTGTATACATATTTATTATTCATGTTTATGGAATTGAATGGTGAAGTTATATCTTGACTATGATTATCATTATGATTTAAATTATATCTTGTTGAAGTTACAATTATTTTTCTTTACTTTGGAATACCTTGTTCATGGAGCTTATTATGTTTGAGGTTTAACTTCTATAGATTTTCTATGTTCTTATGTTTCATCATTATATATACTCACTTGAGCCACTTAGTACTACGTTGTTTCAATACTATGTATATACTCACTATGTATATAACTCATCATATTGGGGTTTACTAAATGCACAGAGAAATGTAGCACTTGTGCTGTTAGGTTACTTGGGTCGAGCATGGTCGCGAGCGTTCCAGTGACTCCGTGAGGGAACGGGGTTGTCACTAGCATTTACCTGGCCAATCGGAGCTGATGGAGTAGACGGTTCGATGCAATGTTGGACGGTTTGAAAGATACGCTGTTGAGCCACTTTTAACTGACCCTCACTGCTAGTTTTGGCATCAACTGAGATCGTCTTGCCAAATGAAAATGAAATCAAATTGCCCAAAACTAAGAGAGGTTATTGTAGACCTTGGAAACATGATCCCGTAACCCCTAACAGTTTGTAGATACCTCTAACGAAGTCTGAGATACAAGCCCCAGAAGATAACTGCCCAATCGTGCTTAGTGCACCTTGGGGTCACTTGGGTCGAGCGTGGTCGCAAGTGTTCCAATGACTCCGTGGGTAGAATGGGGTTGTCACTGGTGTTTAACCGGCCAACTAGAGCTGATGGAGTAGGCGGTTTGATGCAATGTCAGACGGTTTGAAAGATATGCTGCTGAGCCGCTTTCAACTAACCCTCACTATAAGTTTTGGCATCGACTGAGATCATCTTGCCAAATGAAAATGAAGTCAAATTGCCCAAAAATGATAGAGGTTATTGTAGATCTCAGAAACATGATCCCGTAGCCCCTAACAGTTTGTTGATACCTCTCACGAGGTCCGAGATACAAGCCCCAGAAGATCGCTGCCCAATCATGCTTAGTGCACCTTGGGGTCACTTGGGTCGAGCATGGTTGCGAGCATTCCGGTGACTCTGTGGGTAGAATGAGGTTGTCACTAGCGTTTACCCAGCCAACCAGAGCTGATGGAGTAGACGGTTCAATGCAATGTCAGACGGTTTGAAAGATATGTTGTTGAGCTGCTTTCAACTGACCCTCACTGCAAGTTTTGGCATCGACTGAGATCATCTTGCCAAATGCAAATGAAGTCGAATCACCCAAAATCGAGAGAGGTTATTGTAGACCTTGAAAACATGATCTTGCATCCCCTAACAATTTGTTGATACCTCTCAGGAGGTCTGAGATACGAGCCTTAGAAGATCACTGCCCAATTGTGCTTAGTGCACCTTGGGGTCACTTGGGTCGACCATGGTCGTGAGCATTCCGGTGACTCCATGGGCAGAATGGGGTTGTCACTGGCATTTACCTTGCCAACTGGAGCCGATGGAGTAGATGGTTTGATGCAATGTCAGACGGTTTGAAAGATACGCTACTGAGCCGCTTTCAACTGACCCTCACTGCAAGTTTTGGCATCGAATGAGATCATCTTGCCAAATGCAAACGAAGTCGAATCGCCCAAAACTGAGAGAGGTTATTGTAGACCTTGAAAACATGATCCCGTAGCCCCTAATAGTTTTTTGATACCTCTCACAAGGTCTGAGATACAAGCCTCGGAAGATCGCTGCCCAATCGTGATTAGTGCACCTTGGGGTAACTTGGGTCGAGCGTGGTCTCGAGCATTCCGGTGACTCCGTGGGCGGAATGGGATTGTCACTGGTGTTTAACCGGCCAACCAAAGCTGATGGAGTAGATGGTTTGATGCAATGTTGGACGGTTTGAAAGATACACTGCTGAGCCGCTTTCAACTGACCCTCATTGCAAGTTTTGGCATCGACTGAGATCGTCTTTCCAAATGCAAACAAAGTCAAATCGCCCAAAACTGAGAGAGGTTATTATAGACCTCAGAAACATGATCTCGTAGCCCTTGATGGTTTGTTGATACCTCTCACAAGGTCTGAGATACAAGCCCCGAAAGATCGCTGCCCAATCGTGCTTAGTGCACCTTGGGGTCACTTGGGTCGAGCGTGGTCGCGAGTGTTCCGGTGATTCCGTGGGTGGAACGGGGTCATCACTAGCGTTTACTCGGCCAACCAGAGTCGATGGAGCAGACGATTCAATGCAATGTTGGACAGTTTGAAAGATAAGTTGCTGAGCCACTTTCAACTGACCCTCATTGCAAGTTTTGGCATCGACTTAGATCATCTTTTCAAATGCAAACGAAGTCAAATTGCCCAAAATTGAGAGAGGTTATTGTAGACCTCAGAAACACAATCCCGTAGCCCTTGATAGTTTGTCGATACCTCTCACGAGGTCTGAGATATGAGCCCCAAAAGATCGCTGCCCAATCGCGCTTAGTGCACCTTGGGGTCACTTGGGTCAAGCATGGTCGCGAGTGTTCTGATGAATTCGTGGGCGGAACGGGGTTGTCACTAGCATTTACCTAGCCAACCGGAGCCAATGGAGTAGATGGTTTGATGCAATGTTGGATGGTTTGAAAGATACGTTGTTGAGCCACTTTCAACTGACCCTCACTACAAGTTTTGGCATACAACCCCGTTCCGGTGACTCCGTGGGCGGAGCGAGGTTGTCACTGGCATTTACAATGTCATGAAAGTGAACCACCAACTTATGTTCCACACCATTTTTAGTAATGAAAAATTTAACCCTTTTACTCTCCCGTGCAAACTCATAAAGCATGTCACTTGCAGACCATAAAACACACAATGCATTATGGTACACTAGGTAGCCTGCAAGTAGTTGTATTTTACAGATTGAGTAAGTAGTCCTTGGGAACATGTCCTTGTCTATAGTGGAAACAATTAGGTTTTCATTCTGAAACAAGAGAAGAATCAAATGGGAAAGCATGCACACTTCTTTTCTTGACCCAGTTCCGTTGCAATGACTGTTAGTGGTATGTTTGAAATTTGAACTATGAAACTAATCATGATTAAGCTTGTGAAATTTGGACTGTGAAGCTTATTATGTTTGAGGTTTAACTTCTATAGATTGTTTGAAATGATAAAAAATAATATCCTTAAAGCATTAGAAACAACAATCAAACATGTAAGAATTCAAACCATGCAAATGACATAAGTAAATGACATGTAAGATCCCTTCTTGGCACTATTGGCCACCCATACATGATTTTGGTCATAAGTCCTTATCAAGACTTCTAGGATATTTAACTTTTAAATCAAATTGATTGTTACAAATTGCCATTATAGGCTTCAAAAGATCTCAATTAACCATTAAGGATTCTTTTGTCCTTCTATCTCTGATTGGATCCATGGTGACCATAGGCGTCTTCATAGGTGCTCCTGTACAAGTTACAATCCACATACAAAACCAAGTTTATTGACTCAAAATACAATCTAAGAAAGGTGAAATTAATGTATTGAAATTAAGCTTAACGAACTTAGAAAACAATGCACTAAGTTAACTTATTATCTAGTCAAGTGTTCCTGAAGGGTCATCTCTTTGTTTTAGGGTCTCCAATAGTGCTTCATGATCAACAGTACTAATAGTCCAAAGTTCTTTTGTCTTTGGTCTTCCTTGATGCTTTGAAAACTTGACATTTGTTGCTATAATAAGGTATGAATACATGAGAATAGTTTTGTGCTTCTCATTGTCTTCAAATACGAGAATTCCATTCTTTCTAATCATGTATGTTCGCAGCCATGTTCCTGCAAAAACAACAGAACCAGTAGGATATGTGAACCCATCACCATCTGTCATCGATTGTACAAGCTTCTGTTTACCTCGTACACAACGTGCTAACCAATAATCTGACCTCTCATCATTCCCCTGTGGTGCAACCAATGCAAAAACATCTCCTAGCTTCAGAAGATCTGAAAGTTGGTCATACTCAACTGAAGTGTCCATGTCATCATTTCTTATAGAGAGTGTCAAAGATAAAGGAGTTAGATACTGTGGAGCCCATGTATCCACCCACTCACTTGACTCACAATGATCCCAATCATACTGAAAACACATGGGACAAAAACAAGCCAACTCTCGTGTCCAAATGGTCCATGTACTACTATTGGAGCTTTGGAATGAATGCATTTTTGAAGAGTCTTTCACTTGTTTGACAATCCAATCTATCTCCTATAGTTCCCTCCTCAACCAACCAAAAGAATCCACGCACTCTAGAATCAAGAGTCCCCCCTGTGACAATGCTAAAGTACACCAATCAATAATAGAATGAGCATCAAGAAGTACAACACCTGAAATCCTCAATTGCTCCTTAACTAGAGCTCTCTTCACACATGCACTTGCTCCGTCATGCTCCCCTTTCTTGTGCCCTGACTCAAAAAAACTCCAAATATGAGGTACACCTCTCTCCACATGCATTCTACACAACCAATAAAACATTCTGGCATTCTTAAATTGACCGGTGCAATTATCCGACCAAATGAGATGCCTATCCATAGCAATACCATTTTCCTGCAAGAAGTCAAAATAGTTCTGGAAACAATGTTGAACAAACTCATGAGAGTGAGACCTATCGTCGCTTATATAAAAATGGTACTCTCTAATTATCTTTTGCTCATGTTTTGTGCTATCAGGGGAATGTCTATATGTGATGTGTACAAAAATAGCAACCTGAATGGAATTGTAATATTGAGCTTGAGTCTCATTTTGGGGCTGCAATTTATATTTCTCCGCAAAGTCTACAACGGATATAATAGTTCCAATGGGGAAAGTGTCCTTACATGTCCTAAATTGTTGATCCAACCATTGAGACCTGTGACTATGCCTTTCATACTTGTAAAAAAGATTTGTCTTGAAATCTAAGATAAAATCAGCAACATTGTATTCTTTTGCAACTAACTCACATCTAGAGCCTTCACCTCCACTCTTCAATGTATATTTCACTGTTTCATATACCTTTTTTTGGACGAGTGTCTTTCCAAAATTTTGTTCCAAACCCTCATGAAAACATGTTCTAAACTTGGACAAACCACCACATTCTGAGTACTTGGCATTTAAGCAATCTTTTTTATAAAATAAACAACCATAATCTCTGTGACATAAAAATTGATCTAGCAAGTCTCTTGATGATTTGGGAAGACCACTTGCACCACAATCCTCTAGCATTTCATTAGTATGCAAAGTAGAACGAATGGACTGTAATAATTCATGATGCATTGAAAACTCAACATGATATTTGCAACAACATGTATTCTGAATCTTAAGGGGTACACAATAAAATGGCTTCACAGATTCAAAAGACCTTTGTGATATTTTCAATGTTGGATGTGTCTCACAAAAGTTTTTATACAACATTGTTTGACTTACCTCCACATAATGTTTAGGATGTGGAGTGCGGTCTCAATTGCCAACTCTCAACTTCAAGACATCCTTCACATTTGGTGACACTCTTGAGTTAGCATCCCAAAATTGTTGAATTTCATCCTTGACAACATCTGTTAGCTTCTTATCAAAACATGGAAGTATCCCACCATAAGCCCATGTATCAATTTGAAGCGGATCATCAAGTCTTTCTCTTCTTGCAAGTGCTCTACCCAAAGTTTTATGGTCTATATTGAAGTCAACACAAGTTTTTCTCATCAAACGAGCCTTTCTCAACTGATGAATTACTAAGGAGGTTGTAATAACCCTCCGAGAAACTCTCTTGTCTTTTTCTCTGCTAGTCTTCCCAATGCTATTAAGAGCATTGAAAAGATTCTTCACAAAAATTGCATTTCTCTCCATTTTCTTGTTCACACGAATCTTCAATTTCACAAGCATGGGTCTCATCTTTTGCATCTTTAACAACTGCACAAAAATTTGACATTGCTCAACCAATGTCTTGTTTCCAAAAAATTGATCATAAAGTCTTGAAGCCCACAACCTAACGGTTCTAGGTGACCTCTTTCCTTCCCAATTATTCATAATGTTCTCCTCAATTTCAATTAACCATTTAGGTGTTCTTGAAAGCCCCGAATTTGAAGATTGATTACCTTTATTGCAAGGGACTTCATTTTGCATATAATTTGGAGATGTGTAACGTTCATGTGGTTCTTGTGCAACATTTTCATTCCCCAAGTCTACATTTTCAATCTCCATCTGTACATTTTCATCTTCATTCCATTCATTTTCATTCCCCAAATCTATGTTTTCATTCCCCAAATCTACATTTTCATTCTCCATCTCTACATTTTCATCTTCACTCCACACATTGTTATTCACAAAATTAATTTCCATATTATTTTCAAATTCAACATCCTCTTCACTTGCAACTACATTTACGGGGTCACCTTGATTAATGTTTAACATACCTTCTCTCCTTCTTCGGTGATTTTCCTTATCTTTTTCCCTATATGCTTTAATTTCTTCATCCGTCACCTTCCTCTTGCGTTTAGCCTTTCGACAACTACTGCTTCCCATGGTGAGACCACAAGTTGAATAAAAACAAAAAATGGGCCCCAAATCACATTTTTTTTCCTGCAACGCGTGAAAAAAGTCTGAAATCCCGTGCTTCTCTAGTCTGTGGGGATAGGGAATATTTTGATCAAATATGACTAGCCAATAATCAGGTACCTGATTTTCCCAGGTAGATGAAAACAAGGTGGGAGCAAATGAAAAATTTGAACTTTTATATATAAAAGAGGCATATTATATATATATAATGCATATTATATATATACTAATGTATTATAATATACTAATGTATTATATGTACTAATGTATATAGTATATTATATATATACTAATGTATTATATACTAATGTATATAATATATATAAAATATTATATATATACTAATGTATTAAATATATACTAATGTATATAATATATATATATATATATATATATATATATATATATATATATATATATAATACATATTATATATATATATAATGTATTTGATAAGGCGTACTAGGACCCCTTGTAATTTTGGCGGTCTGACTATACTGAATAAGTAGATGTCATCATTTGTTCTAGAAACTAGTACTAGGACCCCTAGGAAGTCCCCACGACCCCTTCTGACACATTTGAATGCTCAAGTGTGTCCAAAGGGGTCGTAGGACCCCTTAGGACACACTTGAGCATTCCAATGTGTCAAAAGGGGTCATGGGGACTTCCAAGGGGTCCTAACGCGTGATAAGGCATACTAGGACCCTTAGGAAGTCCCCATGACCCCTTTTGACACATTTGAATGCTCAAGTGTGTTCGAAGGTGTCATAGGACCCCTTAGGACACACTTGAGCATTCCAATGTGTCCAAAGGGGTTAGGGGGACTTCATAGGGGTCCTAACACGTGATAAGGCATACTAGGACCCCTGGGAAGTCCCCATGACCCATTTTGACAAATTTGAATGCTCAAGTGTGTTCAAAGGCATCGTAGGAACCCTTAGGATACACTTGAGCATTCCAATGTGTCGAAAGGGGTCACAGGGACTTCCTAGGGGTCCTAACGTGTGATAAGGCATACTAGGACCCCTAGGAAGTCCCCATGAACCCTTTTGACACATTTGAATGCCCAAGTGTGTTTGAAGTGGTTGTAGGACCCCTTAGGACACACTTGAGCATTCCAATGTGTTCATAGGGGTCACGGGGACTTCTTAGGGGTCGTAACACGTGATAATGCCTATTAGGACCCCTAGGAAGTCCCCATGACCCCTTTTGACACATTTGAATGCTCAAGTGTGTCCGAAGGGGCCGTAGGACCCCTTATGACACACTTGAGCATTCCAATGTGTCCACAAGAGTCACAAGGACTTCCTAAGGGTCCTAACGCATGATAAGGCCTATTAGGACCCCTAGGAAGTCCCCATGACCCATTTTGACACATTTGAATGCCCAAGTGTGTCTAAAGGCATTGTAGGACCCCTTAGGACACACTTGAGCATTCCAATGTGTCCACAGGGGTCACAGGGACTTTCTAGGGGTCTTAACGCACGATAAGGTGTACTAGGACACCTAGGAAGTCCCCATGACCCCTTTTGACACATTTGAATGTCCAAGTGTGTCCAAAGGTGTCGTAGGACCCCTTAGGACACACTTGAGCATTTCAATGTGTCCACATGGGTCACAGGGACTTCCTAGGGGTCCTAACGCGTGATAAGATGTACTAGGACCCCCAGGAAGTCCCCATGACCCCTTTTGACACATTTGAATGCCCAAGTGTGTCCGAAGTGGTCATAGGACCCCTTAGGACACACTTGAGTGTTCCAATTTGTCCACAGGGGTCACGGGGACTTCCTAGGGGTCCTAACATGCGATAAGGCCTATTAGGACCCCTAGGAAGTCCCCATGACCCCTTTTGACACATTTGAATGCTCAAGTGTGTCCAAAGGGGCTGTAGGACCCCTTATGATGCACTTGAGCATTCCAATGTGTCCATAGGGGTCACGAGACTTCCTAGGGGTCCTAACATGCAATAAGGCCTATTAGGACCCCTAGGAAGTCCCCATGACCCATTTTGACACATTTCAATGCCCAAGTGTGTCTGAAGGTGTCGTAGGACCCCTTAGGACACACTTGAGCATTCCAATGTGTCCATAGGGGTCACGGGGACTTCCTAAGGGTCCTAACGCGTGATAAGGCATACTAGGACCCCTAGGAAGTCCCCATTACCCCTTTTGACACATTTGAATGCCCAAGTATGTCCGAAGGGGTCGTAGGACCCCTTAGGACACAATTCAGCATTCCAATGTGTCCACAGGGGTCATGGGGACTTCCTAGGGGTCCTAAAGCGTGATACAACATACTAGGACCCCTAGGAAGTCCCCATGACCCCTTGTAACACATTTGAATGCCCAAGTGTGTCTGAAGGCATTGTAGGACCCCTTAGGACAAACTTGAGTGTTCCAATGTGTCCACAGGGGTCACAGGGACTTCCTAGGGGTCCTAATGCGTGATAAGGCCTATTCGGACCCCTAGGAAGTCCCCATGACCCATTTTGACACATTTGAATTCTCAAGTGTGTCCAAAGGGGCCGTAGGACCCCTTATGACACACTTGAGCATTCCAATGTGTCCACAGGGGTCACGGGGACTTCCTAGGGGTCCTAATGCATGATAAGGCCTATTAGGACCCCTAGGAAGTCCCCATGACCTCTTTTGACACATTTTAATGCCCAAGTGTGTCCGAAAGTGTCGTAGGACCCCTTAGGACATACTTGAGTATTCCAATGTGTCCACAGGGGTCACGGGGACTTCCTAGGGGTCCTAACACATGATAAGGCATACTAGGACCCCTATGAAGTCCCCATGACCCCTTTTGACACATTTGAATGCCCAAGTGTGTTTGAAGTGGTCGTAGGACCCCTTAGGACACACTTGAGCATTGCAATGTGTCCACAGGGGTCACGGGGACTTCCTAGGGGTCCTAACGCATGATAAGGCCTATTAGGACCCCTAGGAAGTCCCCATGACCCCTTTTGACACATTTGAATGCTCAAGTGTGTCCAAAGGGGCCGCAGGACCCCTTATGACACACTTGAGTGTTCCAATGTGTCCACAGGGGTCACGGGGACTTTCTAAGGGTCCTAACGTGCGATAAGGCCTATTAGGACCCCTAGGAAGTCCCCATGACCCCTTTTGACACATTTGAATGCTCAAGTGTGTCCGAAGGGGCTGTAGTAACCCTTATGACACACTTGAGCATTCCAATGTGTCCATAGGGGTCACGAGGACTTCCTAGGGGTCCTAACGCATGATAAGGTGTACTAGGAGACCAGGAAGTCCTCATGACCCCTTTTGACACATTTGAATGCTCAAGTGTGTCTGAAGGCGTCGTAGGACCCCTTAGGACACACTTGAGCATTCCAATGTGTCAAAAGGGGTCACGTGGACTTCCTAGGGGTCCTAACGTGTGATAAGGCCTATTAGGACCCCTAGGAAGTCTCCATGACCCCTTTTGACACATTTGAATGCTCAAGTGTGTTCGAAGGGGTCGTAGGACCTCTTACAACACACTTGAGCATTCCAATGTGTCCTCTCTCCTTCTCCCTCTCACCCTCTCACCCTCTCTCTCTCTCTCTCTCTCTCTCTCTCCCTCTCTCCCTCTCTCTCTCTCCGCCTCCAGTGAACTATTCTTCAAAGCCTCCATTTCTGTGTAGCTAGGGTTTATGGTGCCTGTAAAAGGCACAACTATGCCTCTGTAGGGATTCATGCTCGTGCTCAGAATCATATTATTTTCATGCATTACTTCATTAATGTCTACTCTGGGAGGAAGATTATAATTTCCATATTTCCGCAAGCCCTGAAATATTTTTGTCGTTATCACTGTCCGCCTCTGCTCTCTCAATTTTGTTCTCTCCCTCTCCGCTGCACTTAGCTTAGCCATCCTTACCTACTCTTTAACATAGATTCTCCAAAATTTGTATACAAAGGCATCCTATAGGAAAAAAAATGAAAAGTTTCCCAGAGAATATCCACAATTCGTATACAAAAGCATCATATAGGAAAAATGACAAAAAATTAATACCTAAAAGGTAAAATTTATCATGAATGCCACCAGTACCAAGGTCATACCCATTGTCAAATCCTGGCCTATGACGTGCAAAATGAGCAAAGCAAGTGAAATGAAAGGGAAGTATGGATCAAATAGAGAAGGTGCATCAAATCGGATCAATATTATAATATATGTAGAAAATACTGTTACGGACAAAAATATTTGTATAAATTAATGGGAAAGAGTGGGAAGAGCTTCTTGGACCCATGATAGAAATTATTAAGGAATTGCATGATATATTACTCAAGGATGCAAGGAATATTATTGATGAACATGGGATTGCAGCTACATCTATTCAATATACAGATGAAGATATAGAAAATCTTCTTAATAGAGAGATTAATGTGAGAGAAAAGGACATTTCAGAAGAAAATGGTTATCTTGGTGCCATCCAAGGTATGCCAATTACTCATGATGAAGAGACAAAGTCCATAGTTAATGGGAAAGAATGGGAAGAGCTTCTTGGACTCATGATAGAAGTTACATATAAGGAGGAAGAGCTAGGAAGGGGAAAATGACAAAGGAAAGAAGTAAGATATGCATGTGTGAGCCTATGTCAGATGATGATGATGAGTACTCACCATCTGCTAGTAGCTCAAGTAACAAGTGTTGTGGAATTATCCACAGAGCAATGTGAAATGAAGCCTCAAATTGGTTTAGCAGGAAAAGAATTTGGTCATGCACTTCATTCTAGCACCACAAATATTTCTATTAGAAATGCCTATTCATCAATGACCTTGCATTTACGGGACTTGGGAAACTAGGTTACTCATGTTGGGCATTATCCCTCAAATGTAAGTTCATTGCCACCTTTGGCAAGGCAGCCTCACTCCTCATTTTACAACAAAGGGCAGCCATCTATGGTCCAAGGTTTTAATTTAGCTGACAAGTGGAGAGCTTCTCAAGGTACTGATCTCTTTCGTAGAGAAGTTCCTGATTCATCTCAAGGTTCTCGTTTAGGTGACCAACACCTTGGAGGTCCACAAATAGACCCATTGATTTCCCAAATTGGTAAAAGGGTAGATGCAATTTTGGAAATAGAATCCCAATTGAAGAGAAATGGAAATTCCAGTGAGCATAAAGTTATTGTAGATCCAATGGGTGTATCTCTTCCATTGACAAATATAAATGCTTCCAGAGACTTGAGTTTAAATGGAGACTGTCTATTCCCAAACATGCCCCAGTCGAGCACATGAACCAGATGTTGCTTGAGTAAAGAAGATAGTGGTTTATTAAAGCATCTGCATTATCCCACTTGCTATCAGTTACTACTTTTTGAGCGGCTTGCCAGCTGCTTCTATGCAGGATTTCTGTAATATATAATGTCCTCATGCAAGTACATGCCAATTTTTGTAAACATTTTCTGTTGTAAAGGGTTAGTGAGCAATATCAAAGAAAAGGTTCTTGCATGTATTATTTAGACACATATCAATTAGGAAACCATTTTTCTCCCTTTACATGGCAGAAATGCCTAGATTCACTTTGTGGGTATCAATAGGCAGGAAGATGAGGGAAGAAATATTTGAGAAGAGGAAGTACAAATGTTACTGTCCAAAACCATTTGGAGAGTAATATTCTTCTCTTGATTGTAATAAGAAACTCAAAATGCAGAAGACAAAAAATAGCTTGGGCATTTATTTCCTATGACCTATGTCAATTTCAGTTCAATTCCTATTGATGATATTCTCAATGTGTAAAAATAAACTGATGTGTTATTTTAAAATGGTGTTGATTGAAATTTATGAACATATGTCAAATATCCATTTTTTCCAAAATTTGGAATAGAACCAGTGGTAATATAATCAAATTTGTGAATTTCACATCCAATCATTGGATGTTAATCAAAAGTACAACACAATAATATTTTTGAACTAATAAACAATCTTAGTCTTACTTCAAACCTACTCTCGTGTATGTGGGTTCTTGGAGGTATCTACTGAGCAATGTGTGGATCTGTAATGTCCCTATCTAGGACCTTACTCACTTTGCTTAAAACTCCTAATTAGAATTTGGATTTCTAATGCCTGCTGTGATATTATTTAAGTTTGCCTTGCTCCTTACTGATTAATATTGTAATGAATTGGTTATCCTTCCCCTTCTCTCTCTCTCTCTCCTACACTGTCCCCTTCCCCTTCCCCCCCCTCTCTCTCTCTCCTATTCTCTCCCCTTCCCCTTCTCTCTCTCTACTACTCTCTCCCCATCTCTCTCTCTCTCTCTCTCTCTCTCTCTCTCTCTCTCTCTCTCTCTCTCTCTCTCCTTCTCACCTTCTCACTCTCTCTTTTCCTCTCTCAGCCCCCACCACCTTCTCACTCTCTCTCTTCCTCAATGGCTACCCATGAATTTTTTAAATGGCTGATTGATTTCCTTTGCTTCTTTCAATGGCCATCCATGATTTTTCTACAATCTTCCAACCTTTCCTACATAGTTGTACAATACATATTAATATATATTATATACATATAAAATAATATGTAATATATGATATATAATGTAATATATAATATTAATATATATTAAATAATATTTAATGTAAAATGTATATTATATAATATTTAATATATATAATATATAATCTAATATATAGTTTTTGATATTTAATATATAATCTAATCTAATATAGGATGGAGAAATGGGAGGGAGAAAGGGGAGGGAAAAGTGAAAAATCAAAATTCTATTGGCCTTTTCGGGTACTTGAAAATATTAGGTACCCAATTAGGCTCGGTATTGCTTTGTGCACCAAACCTACATGGTCAACTATTGAAATGTCTCAAAAACATGTTTTTCCCCTGTTTCTCTGAGTTCCAGACTTCGACCATGTAGCTGACGACTTTTTTTTCACCCGAATTTGATGAAATAAAAAAGGGCATCTTAAGGAGATTATCAACTTTCTATCGATATAATTGCTGTCAAATTTTGAATTCAGTAAGTAATTATTAGTTATTTTCTAATTGAGTTACCTCTAAAGTGCTGATTTATATACTGATTGAAAAATGACTATAACTTTCAGACGGTATAACATTTTTGAAATCCAAAAAATGTGTCACATTCTATGCTTCACCTACTATAAGGAAAAAAAAAAAAAATTTGAATTTTGTAAAGTTTTGAATATGTTAAGGTGGTCAGACACGAGAGTTTTTTTATTCTAAAAATGTTGTAGAAAAAAATTCATAATTAATTATTTTTTTGGAATAAAATTACAAAAAAATATGCGTCACATCTAGGCATGAGTCTACTACTTATATATAAAATCTTATAATAAAATATTATCATTTGATTATGATTAAGGTGGTCAGACATACACCTACTTCTTATTTTTTTCTAAAAATTTTTGTACTGCTGCATTGAAATCTATACTTTTCACCAATCATACTAACTTTTTTTCAAAAAAGACCTAGTAGTTTAGAAACTAAATTTGATTTTCTACATATTCTATTCTTACAACTTTTTGATATTATGTTGATAGCTAGTTGAAATTTTCACGTCAAGTTGACTAACCCTGATTTGCTGATTTTTCATTGCCACTTAAGGGCATAGTTTGGCCCCTCATGATCTTGCACATACCCAGGTGGGAGAAGAGAGTGATCTTGATGGGGAGATTCTATGAATCAAATACATGCTTTTTGATCCAACTCTCTGAAGACAGAGGAAACATTTTTGGTTGTGATGGATAGTATTGTTGATCCTATTTTTGTAAATCTAGTTATATAACAATTGTATCCTTGTATATGTTTATAATAGAATATGCATAACTAATGTATAAATGAGGTATAGGTTGATCACTGTAACTATGGATATATGATGGACATCATTGAAGCTCTATAGATGTATTGTGTTCTCCTTATATTTAATAGATAAAAAAGAATTATAATAAAGCTATTTTTTAAAACTTGAAAAAAACAAAATAAAATATGCTTATGAAATAATATAATATGAAAATATATTCATTTCAAAAGAAGGTTATAATAAAAGATAGATTTTTCTTTTTATACTGCGTTCTCATATTTTTTAAAATTAAGAAAAATTTCACGGTTGAGATTAATTCTATAGTCTTGCATCCTTCTCCTCAATTATGAACAATTGATTTTAAAAAGTGAGTTGTTTACTTCATATAGAGAATGCCTTAAGCATAATTACCTCTATTATTCTACATGACATAATTAATTTTCTTGCATAAAATCATAAACTTACAATGAATTTCTCTCTTGTTATATATTTATTTTTCTCCAACTCTCATAACCTTATTACCTCAGAGATAAAGTCATTTCTTCTTGGAATGATATTAATTTAGTTATAATTATGCAACTTAGACTTTTACCCTTACTTGAGTAATTGTCAAGGAAGAATAAGGGCACATGGTCAAAATCGAAGGAAGTAAGTACTTGGTAGGAATATGAGACCCTTACCCCTTTTTGGTCATCTTATACAAATTTATTGATTATTTCCTAACATTATCTATCATTCATAATTGATTGAGGCATTATATTGTAAACAATGATTTACATGTAATTCATTTCATTTTAATTTCTAGTTTTTTAAAATAATAGAACATACATTAAATTTAGAGGAAAGGTACATACTAAATACATTATTATAGTGTATATAAATATATTACTATTTCCATGACTCAAAATATTCAAATAAGTAAATCTTAACTCCTCCAAATGTCTCCCTTGAATGAGTGATTTCAATGAAGTAAAGGGAAATATTTCCTAACATTGATTGAAAACATAATTTTACTACAATTTTATTTCCAACAAATGAGATACAATATAATATGTTTTATCTTCTCATTACCATGGAAATCTCTTTTTATTTAAAAAAGAAATTAGATTCCATCATATGAACAACCTCGGTCATCTTCAACTTTCTAAATTAGAGGATGGATGAAGGAAAGTTAATGAGAATAACTTTCTCTTTTATTACACAATAGAAATCTCAACCAATACATTATAGAAAAACTCTTAAGCTCCCATTTTGAAACAATTATGTGATCCTCAATAGAGGTATACCAAAAGGAAAAGTACAACAAAGGTCTTGCTCTCTACCTTTTTATATTGGCATCATTAATCCTCATGGCCTCTATTTGATGCCCCAAGAAAGAAGAAAACATTATGCCACCATTAAGATCAATGGTAGTGGCTTATTCATATAACATATCTACTCATTTTCCATATACAACATTATAACAATCTCTCTAACCTATATCCTTTGTAACAAAAATACATAGGGCAAGAAACTATGCCAAAAAATAAGCATAGAAGAGGGGAGGAAACTTATCTCTCCAAAAGTTCTATATTTTGATCTCCATCTCCATGTCAAAGGTACTCTTTCTTTCTTCCAACTCTCTCCTCCCTTTCTTACAAAACAAGCATTCTCCAAAAGGAGAAGTGGTAAATGTCTAAATCCCAATTCTTCATGAGGTATATAGAAATTCAAAATCAACACTTTCTCTCACAAGTATTCTCACATCTATGAAACATTGGGAGGTGTAGAGCTTACTTTTACATTATTTTCAAAACCACTTACAAGGTAGGTCACACACCTGTGAGCTTGGTTGCCAATCCCAAGTTCATTAATGAAATTTGGGGAGTGCAAGGTTTAGAGTGACAAGTCACTCTTCCCAAGCCCCACACTTAAAACTCATCACATACATAATTTTGGGCTTTATTATACTCCAAGGACAAGGTCACATGTTCACAAGGTCCCCAACTCATAGATATAGGCCCTAGGGTAATATTTTTTCTCATAACTTAAGGAAATTAACTAACCAACATCCTTATAAGAACCATTTTAGATTCCATTCGAGTTTAAACTTGATTAAGGGTCCCCAAACATAACCCTAAAACACTTACCTTAAAAAACCTCAAATAAACTTGTCCCACTATAATAGACCTCATAAACATAATCTCCCAATAATAGAACTTCATTTCCGTTCTAAGTCAAATATGGTTACCCATACAAATTCTCAAGAGATATATTTAACTTGGTTTCAATGTTTCTTCATTCTCCTATTTGCAAAATTAGTTCCCTACATCATACAACCATAATAATACTTAAATCAAACAATAACTCATATTAGTAGCTTGTCAAATTCCCATAATTTCACTTGTGAACTTTCTACTCATCAATTTCAATATGACACAACAAATGCACCTTATAATTCAAGACATTTCCAATGATTTGTACATATATACATCTTCATTAGTAAAAAAAAGATAATTCAACATAATGTCAAAAACAAGATTCAAGACCTATCCATACTTTATACTGGTCATTCATAAAGCTAGTCCAATTTCATCATAATGAAAGAAGAGACGTATATAACTACAATATGCTTACTAAAGATGATAAGAATATAGAAAAAGGTTCAATCATACAACTATTTTATTTACCTTCTTTAATCTAAATACTTGAATTCATATAGAAATTAGGGTTGCATTAATCTTTAATGAGGTGAGGTCTTACAAAAATAAAAAATGTATGGACTAAGTAGCCCCACATAGTGTAGAATCTATGTGAATGGTAAAGGATTGAAACTTGATATCGAAGATGGTCCAAAATCATCAAATAACATTCCTCCCATTAGAAATAAATATAAAAAAATGTTTATGCATGATATCTTCCCATTTCTGAAAGGAAAATGTAGGAACAATTCTCAAAATGTATGAAGTGTTTGAACTCTACTCAAGTGTCCTCATTTTGATGTTGATAGACGTCATTTCTAAGTCAAGTGTATTAGGCCACACTAATAAAGATGAAAATCTTGAACCTAATACAGATGAATGAAGAAAAGTATCTAAAGACTTGAGTATCTTCTATGAAAACAAATATGTTTCCTCCAAATGCTATTCAAAACTCTCCACACACAATAAATTGTGATGAGTGATCATGTGGGAAAAGAACAAGGGGATCTAAATGTTTCCTCACAACAAATAAAGAAGAATCAATTCCATCAAAAAGAAGATGAATTCAACCAATAGTGTCTTCCAATATGCAATATCACGAGTCTCCACAAACAAGTCTAAAATACATTTCAAGAAATCATCCCACAAAGTTGAATTTGAAATATATGTATGTCTTTTTGCAAGAAATCACTCGAATCTCTCAAAGAAAAAACAATAAAACTTGATGTAGCAATAAGTTATGGAGATGTGATCTCAATATGAGAAGAAGGAAAAAGAAAAGTCTATATCTCATATAAATGTTCAAGACCTCTGATATACTTAAGCTTCTCTCAAGTATCATCATCTAAGGGTATGTTATTCACATCAACAACGGGAATGAGGCAATCTAAAAAAAGATCATTTAAAAATAAATAAATATGAGGCTATCTAAACATTTCCTAGATATTAGTCCAAAGTGTGTGGGGATAATCAATGTCCACTATAGCGCGCATGGTGTCTTCATCAACACTAGAATAAATCAATCCTACTACATGACCAATTTTATTACCCCATGCTGATTTTCTTCCAGTTGTGTGTGGTTTAGGTATGAGACCATAAAGGTAAGGGAAAATATTAAGCCATATGAGATGGTTTTTTATGCCTTTTGCGAAGGCTCATAATTATCTTAACCTAGAGTTTTTATAGAATGACAAATTATAGAAAAATCCATGATATAATCCTCAAATGATTAAAAGTTACTCCACTTTTCCACTAGTCTCAAAAACATATAACGTTGGTACTACATAATTAGTGTGACTACAAGGTTTTTTGTTGAACACACAGTAGGACTGGTAGAGTGGGGGGTGAATCAATTTGGACCATAATAACTTCAATTCAGATCTTGATAAACTTCAATTCACCATAAGCAATTATCTTTTATGAAACAATAAAGACGAAAATAAGAAAAGCACAAGAATGCTAAATTATCATGGAAAATCCACGGCTCGAAAAAACCATGGAAAGAATCAAACTCACAATATACATAGCTTTGTATTACAATGATTAGGCTCAGTTCTCAGACTTGCACAACTAGGGCTCACCACCTTAGGGAAAATTACAAAAGACTTGTTTAACTAAAACTCACTATCTTAGAAAAAGGCACAAAAATATTTTCTAGAAGACTCACTGTCAACAAGCAACATGAATCTCAGAAATGAAATAAGGATCTCCTAAACATGAATCAACAACACACAATCTTTTGAATATATCTTTAAAGTTTGGACTATTGCACATTCACTTTTCTTCTTTTTCTTCTTTCCTTCACATAATGCGTTATTCCAATTTTATTCCTCTTCTACTCTACCCCTTCTTCGCCTTGAATTCATTCCTTAAATATAAGATAGATAATTAAAATATTCAGTTCAAATTGACATCAACCAAGATAAAATAATATTATACAATATAGGTCATCTGGACCCAAGATATACAAAGTAGTCCACTTTAGGAGAAAGAGGGGACCCAAATATATCTCAACAAAATATTCAAAGATAAATTCAACAGTTCGCCATTAAAAAAATGTAACGTGTGAATAAGAAATTATCGTGTGGACTCAATTGACCAAGGAACATTTTTTTGAAGCAATCTTGAAGTATACGAATCTCCACACATCATGGTGAGACCCAAATTAACATCCCAAAATTAATTGTGAAGTATACTCGAACCAAAAGAATGATCCCAGATGAGGTAGCACATTCAGATACACAAGAACACAACATAGTTGAACATATTGAGTATAGAACATTAAATCTCACTTGTGAACCAAAAATATCACTAGAAAGCATACTATATGTCCAAGCATGAATAAGATCATCATTCAACAACAATGTATCCACACAAATCCAGAGGGCACCAAAGATACTCCAGACCAGTCTAATAG
Organism: Chamaecyparis obtusa; assembly: GCA_027943335.1. Classification (NCBI taxonomy): domain Eukaryota; kingdom Viridiplantae; phylum Streptophyta; class Pinopsida; order Cupressales; family Cupressaceae; genus Chamaecyparis; species Chamaecyparis obtusa. The sequence continues at coordinate 402,261 of BSBK01000435.1, forward strand.
AGCTCACCACTGTCAGAGAACACTGACGACACCATAGTATAAAACTTGTCTTCAATAATAGCACATATGTTACCAAAAATAGTAGAAACACACAAAGTGCTCATTTTATGTGATAGCAACATTAGATCAACAAATTGCACTATTGAATATTTCAAAAATTATTCATCAATCATGATCTCAGTCTTCTATGATTATTGCAACCAAACATTAATGTTACACCAGGGATGAGTGACATCAATGACACTACAAAGAATAAAGGTGACATTCAAAAAATGAAAAAAACCACAAAGGAAACTTTGAGCATCAGGAAATCAACAAACATCTTCTGAACCAAACTAAACATCAATAGGCAAGTAGTGATATCATATTGAAGGCATACCAAGCGAAAACTATAATTGTATACAGATCGAAGCACAACAAGAATATAGACAGAGAATCCAACACCACAACAACAAATTCTAGAGCATAACATAAATGCTTGTAAGAACATCTTCCGAACCAAAGGAACACAAGTGTATAAGATGTATGCTAAATCATATCTATGCAAGTAATTACTATAATGATTCTTTCTCCCCATAATTGACTTACTTGTATGAATACAACAACATAAAAAAGATTCTTGCTCCCCATAAGTGCTGACACGGTGCCTGTTGAGACCACTAGGGGGCTTGCTCCTGTGGGTGTTTCTTCTGGTCTGCTTCCTCTTTCTCCTGCTAATATTAGTGTTGGCTCAGTGCTTGCTATGGATGCTAGGGGGCTTGCTCCTGAGGGTGTTTCCTCTGGTCTATTTCCTCATTCTTCTGCTAATATCCCAAATACTTCCATTGCTGCTGGTGATCGTGTTGGAGTGGGTTCTTATGCCAAAGCTACTTTTAAGGCATTGAATGGGTCTGGGGGCTCTTCCCGTGGTGTGCTTGCTTTTATTCCAATTTTTGCCAGCGGCCCTCTTTTTGTTAAGCTCTTTGCTGCTGCCGAAGGGGAGCTGGAAACTTGTTCAGAGACTCTTAGGTCTCAAGCTTTGATTTGTCTCTTTTGTGGATTCTGGTTGACTTTGCCCCAACTTCATGACTGGATTTCCCAAAAATGGGAACCAATAATCTCAGATAATGTCCATATCTTTCCATTAGCAAAAGGTTTCTTTATTGCTAAATTTGATAGATATAAGGATAGAACTAAGATCTAGTGTGAAAACTTCTTCAACTGGGAGGAGAATAAATTTTTGCTTATGGTAAAACCCTGGCATCCAGATTTTAATCCTTCTATTGAAGTTTTCGATAATATTCCTATTTGGGTTAGACTCCCAAATCTCCCTCTCCATCTCTGGCAAGGTGTTGTACTAGAGGAGGTGGGTGAGGCTTTGGGGGAGTTTTTGCTTATTGATGATGATTCTTCTAATATGTTCCACTCTACCTTTTCCTGTATCCTGGTAGATATTGACATTTTTCAGGGCCTTCCTTCCGAAATTAAAATTGAATCATCTAAAGGCTGCTAGACACAATAGCTAGACTTTAAGGGTGTCCCCTTTAGATGAAGAAAATATTTTAAAACAGGTCATCATGCTTCTCTCTGTAGCGCCGATTTCATTAAGAAGAAATTATCTCATACCTGGTGGAAGGATGACTCTACCAAGCATTATATAGTTCTTAAAAGCTCTTCTTAAAACTTGAAGGTTCTTGCTCCCATCTTAGGCTCTCAGAAGCCTACTGCTGATAATGTTTTGAATCCTATTTTGCCTCCTGTTGCTCCTATAAGGACTGATGTTGAGGCTGATCTTAATTTCTTTGCCATGCAAATACCCCCTCTCTCTTTGCTGGCGGACCCCAGGCTTTCTGCTGGTGGTTTTGCGGTTGCTTCTCCTGACAGCCCTGTTGGTGTGATTTCTGATGTGGAACCTGTTGTTCCTGCTTCTCTTGCTAGGAGTTGTTCTGTTATTGTTTCAGAACCATTGCACGGGGCTTCTATCCCTCTTGGTGGGTGCTTTGCTAGCCCTATTTCTGTGATTGCTTTTCCTGCCAGCTCTGCTGGTAAGATAACTACTGAGGTTTTTGGTGCCCCTGTCCCTCTTGCTAGGGGCTTTTCTGATCCAATGCTGGGTGTTGTTTCTTTGGATTCAGTGTACTGGTAGAAGAAGGCAACGAAAGTCAAAGATGGATGGATTACTGTTAAAGGGAAACATTCTAAGAAATCCTCCTCATCGTTTGATATGACCCTTCGTTCTCATAAGAAGGGGTTTCCTAGATAGTCTTGCTGCTATCCTTTGTGGACTGCAGTTTTTATTGCTTATTTTGAGGTAGTGGTCTGGTAGTGGCGTTTGTGTGTTCTACCTTTTTTTGGTAGGACTGAATCATTTTGTGAGCTTGTAATGATCTATCTTAAGTTTTTTACTGTTAAAGGGTTTCGGGGCCCCTTCAAAACCTGTTGTTAACATTAATAAAAAACAACATAAAAAAGATATCAATAGACTTGTTAATGCCTTATCAAGACATTATCCTCCCAACAAGTCTACTATTAATACTTCATCCTTCCAACAAGTTTGACATCAATGAAAACCAACATGGCACATTTGCAACACTTTTATAATATTACAATCCTCTTTATGCCCACAATAGCCAAAAGTATGTAAACTTCTTATACAAATGATAAAAAATGACTATATAGCTATGGAGTGATCTTTAATAGATTTCTAATGCCTATTTGTTTTGTTTTTTTTAAATGGAGCTTCGGGGTGAAAGTTATGACCTATTAAAGAAAAATGCAAAAATCAATTTCAACTTAAAATATCTTATAAAAATGGAAAAGAAATTGATTAAAACCTTTGTGGATGGAATGCGCTTGTTCCCATATTTCTATTAGCTATTTATTTGACAAAACTTGAAAACTATGAAAAAGTTATACAAATTTGAAAAAAGCCCCAATTTGGCTTATAGGAGGACCATAGAGACCCTCTACCAGCTTGTGGGTGGTGCGATTGATAGAGGTACTAGTTGGAAGGAACTAGAAGTTGCACTTAGTGAGGTCATATCATAGTTAGCTCTTACCAATAGTCATTGTTAGGTATTCACTAATGGGTTTTGAATGAGTGCTAGTAGTATGAGACACCTAGGAAAAATTTAAGTTGTGGTACCTTAAGCCCTTACTGCATAAAACTATCACATTGGGAATTGAGAACTTATAACATTAATAGTTATGCACTTTGCACTCAATCCATATCATTTTTTTAATATTTTTAAATTTTTCTACTACACAATTCCATTGAGTGGGGTCGTACAACCCTCTTGGCAATATTTTTGCCAAGTTTGAGGATCTTGATAGGAAAAGTGGGCAAATTTATAGTCAATATTTATTCACTTACCCTCTTGTCCATACTTAATGATAGAGATTATTTAAGCTGAAAATGGTTTGGTAAAAATCTATTCGATAGATGTAAGCTTAAACCCTTGTTTGTTACTATGTCATATGGTGGCCAAATTGAGTGAAACGAAAGACAAATATAACTTTCTTGAACCTTTTAGACACATTGGAACAACCAAAAATGCTTCCACTATAGTTAGAATAATCACAATCACTAGATTGCACCAAAACTACACATAAATATAAGATTAACATATATTTAAGATTCCCGTATAATTCTCTAAAGAGTATTAGAATGCAAGAGAAGATCTTTAAAAAAATTTACAAGATCATTAAAAATTCAATCTATTAATCAAGAATCCAAGTACCGAAACTCTTAAAACCAAATCTCTAATATCATTTTAGGAATTCAAAATAGATGAATAACCAAAATATTTCTTTGAAAGAAATCAACTATAAAATTGTAAATGAAATAACACATTTATAGACCCATGATTCCAAGAGATGTGTAAATGTCAAGATGAGAAAGTTTACTGAGAATCTCAAAGAGAAACTACAAAAGAATGACTACATGCATTAATATACATGTATGCTAAGTATATTAAAGAATTTCTATGTATGAAAATACAAATTGAGTTTGTATAGGACTAGGGAAATGACAGCTTTGGAAAATCCAAAACCAATAGGGAGTGATCACTAAGTGATCTAAAAATAGTAAGTACTCCCTTTAAAATTTGGACACCTCAACATCTTATGTATTAATTATTAATTAATTAAACTCACTTCATCAACTTAGAATGCTTAATAAAACCAAAGGAAAAACCAAGGACAAAAGGAAAATAAATGTCCAAAGGGGAAAATAAAAACCTGCACTAATAGATCTGTGGTAGTTATATGAAAAGTTTTTTTAATATTTGAAATCTTTTCTATATTTTATAAAACTTGGTTATAAATAAGAATATATTGCATCTTAATTGAATAATTGCTTAGTTTTTTAATTAATTTTTTTAATTACATTTATATACTATAGAAATTAAATAGATAGAAAAATTAAAGTTATAATATAAATAGATTTATATTACATAGTTATAACAATGTTATGGAGATTAAATATTATATACAATGTACAATAGAGATGTACTAAGTTCTTTGAACACATTTCAATATTGAGTTGAATTAATTTATATAGGTGAATTGTAATGAATTTTAAATGGTCTTCTTAATACTAATTTGATTGAATTGTTTATTATTACTTTTATTTCTTATAGCTAATATCCATAAATTTTGAAGTTAATATTTCATAAGTGTGAAATAGTTTAGATTGAGGGATGTATATAATGTTTCATTATTTTACAACTTCATGTTATGATAATTAGTTCTTACTTTCAATATATTTGGTTTAATCCTCACTATACTATAATTAATCAATACCTTGGATTTATTTTATTTAATCATTTATTGTGTACTATTAAGAAGTTCAATATGGATTTTTTGAGTGAAACTTAACAAACTATTTTATTAGAATTTAATTTATTAAGATATATTCTTAAATGAATTTATGTAAAATAATTTTATGTAGGCCTTGTAGAAATTTCCAACAATTAGATACTTTTGAAAATGTCAATTTTAGATTTTTATATAAAGCCTTGAGCTATTTGAGTCTATCTTATGCCTATGTACAAGATATTTAATATAGATTTTTATTATATATTTTTAAAAAATATTATAATATAATTATAGTCTAAAAATTATACAATGTATATATTATTGTGATTTTTTTTAATTAATAGAAAGAAGAAATAATTATTAATTTCATTGTTACATTTGCAAAAACAATCTTATTTATACAATAATGTAGATTTTTTTATATTTATTTGAATTTCAACACTAAAACTCTAAAAATAATTATACATTTTTTTAACCATTGACATAATTATAGATTAATAAACATTATATTATTTAATCAATTAATACAATCTATTAAATATTACTTAATATAACCCTATAAAATTGCAAATCACACAATTGTACTAATGAGACAATAAGAGTAGACAAAAATAATTTGATAGTAATACTCTAATTTGAACTATGCTTACACTCTTTTCTTTCTAATGGAAGGTTGTTTTTTATTAGGGTAAAAACAAGATTTGAAGGGGCCCCAAAACCCTTTACAGACAAATTTTGACGGGGATCTGGAACCTCACTAACAAGAAACGCTGCTACAAATCAGATAAAGAAAACCAACAGCCTAGAACCACTAGACAACCAACAACAACAAAAAGAAGCCAACAAAGAACCAACTGCCCAAAACACAAAGAACAAGGCCAAAGCCTCACATTAAAGAACAAACCTCAAAAGCAAGGAGATCTTGGGGTGTTTAGGGGCACCCCTACCCCACCCTAACCAAGAACAACCACAGACAAAACTGGACCCTTGAAAACTATCAGCATCCAACCAAACAACAAACCAACTGAAAAAAACTTGGGTTTTAACCTAGATCCCAAAACCAAAATGAGGGTTTTGAAAGGTTCCCTTAACCTTCAAAATGGGTTTTGTAGTGGATCCTGGGACCACTAGCCACACAATATTATTCATGTAAAAATTGGCTGGAAGAAAAATGGGTTTAAGGAAGGAACCCAGACCCATCTCAGGGTTTTTAAAGGCTCCCCAAACCTGAAAAGAAATCATCCAGCCTAAAGTATTACTCACCATAAAACATGTTGGAGAAAGAAAATGGGTTTTAACATAGACCTAGAAACCATTATGTCCCTCCTCCACAAAATAAGGAGAGAAAAGAGAAATCGAAAGGCAAGCCCTATTCCAGTTCCAGCCTACCACCAGATAGCCAAATGAGATAGAAGACCACCTACAACCATTGAACACAGCCATCCAGAAGCAACAATCCACCTCCATAGGATGTGCCTCTACCTCAATAGGCTTCCACCTTGATATGAAACAAGAAAGAAGATAACTACAACATAGAAGGTCTCCACCACCTTAAAGCCACATGATTAATCCCCACCTCAATAGGGGTAAGCTCCACCTTGATAGGAACCATGCAAGGAAGGAACCAACCAAAGACAAAAAATCTTCCTAAGAGAAACATCTAGGAGGTTAACCCAGAAAGAAAAAAAACCCAAATGGAGGCAACTACAAATATCTTTACTAGCTTCATTTCCCCTCCAGAAGGACACACTAAAAAAACCCAAATACAAGATTGGCATGAAAAAAGAGCAATTTGCATCCCCCTCCAAGCCAAGACATGGGAAGTCATCGATCTCACAACCCACCAAGCCTCTACTCTGAAATCTCCAAAGTCACACAGAACTAGAGAAATAGGCAGTTCTTAGAAAGAGCATCCTTCTACCACAAATAGAGGCCAACGAAAACTTGATCAAAATCTCCAGCCTCGACATTAACAAACACCCAAAACCTTATGGCCACTACAAAAGCAAAGAGCATTCCCAAAAGAGGAAAAACCCCGCATTGAAAAAATAGGGGCCAACCAATCCTAGAGAGAAATGAGACTACAATGAAAGACCCCAATGTCATTGTCGTAGTCTTCCTTTGTAGATGCTTTGTTTGCAGAAGCCCAAATATGTCTCCCTCCTACACCACGCCTTCCACCCACAAGCAGTAAAAACATCGCAAAACCTCCCCAAAATGTAGAAAGGAGGAGGGGGAGAACCCAAGGCCAACGATATAGAGGAGAGAGGATCAGCCACCATCGACCACACATCGAGCGGCTCATCGCTCTCTCCATCCTTGGCTCCTTCACACGTAGAGATACCAGGGTTTGAAAACCCTTGACCTCCCTTCCCGCCCATCACTCTTGTCTTTGCCATTGTTATTATTGTTCTAATGGAAGGTTGTTAATAAAGTTAGTATATATCAAAACTTAATCTTAGAAAGGAAATAAAAATAACCTTTGAACATGTTACTAGTGAATATCAAAAGTACAATATTTCTTTATGTGACACTTTTTATGTATACCAAATCATATTGGATTTGGCAATTTTTATTCTAAAGAATATAAAAATGCCCTTCTATTTGACTTCATTGTAAATATTTTGAATTTAAAAGCAATTTTGATACTTTGTAAAATAATATTTAATATTTTTTATGGAAAAGTTTATTGTAATTGAATTTTTTTAAAATAACAAAAATTATTGACAACTAATCAAATATGTTATTTTAGAAAAAAATTGAAAGTTATTTTTATATGTATTAATAAATATCCTATTCAAAAAAATATCTATTATGATAATTCATATTGTAATCATGTTTTTATTAATAAACATAAAAATAAAATTTAAAATTTAAAATCTCATGAAATTGAGATAAAATTGTATAATCATACAAAATTGAAAAATAATAAAAGACTATTATAACAAAAGATATGGAAAAAGATTAAATTATTGGATTTATTCTTTAAGACTTCTATAGTTTGTTGTACACATTAAGAATTATTAATAAATTTCTCATAGGTTTTTGTACAAAACTATATTACTATAACACCCTACTAGGGAACCCAAGACAAACTAAGCTAAAACATGATACCAAGTTTATAGAACAATTTTTTTCTTAAGAGTTTACATAACAATAATGAATAACAATGCGGAAGCAATACACCATAAGACAACTCATACACATAAATGTAACACGATCACCAGTTACAAATCCCAAGGGTTTCATGATGTAGAATTACGTATGTTAATTAATTATTAAGAATAACTACATGTACAAAATCTCACATATGCAAATGAATAATAAATATATCATCATATAAATGTGAACATAGATCCAACTGATACCACAAAGTATACATAATAACCCAACATCCCTTGCACAAGTTGTAGGGTATGTAATAATAAATCAAGTACAAAGTACATGTACAATTTATGAAGCATAAGAGAAAAACTCCAAAGATGAAGGAAGAAGGTAATTTCTATAAGGATCATCCAACACTGGTATAGGAACGTCGAAATCTCAAATGGTAATAGAATCACTAGGTCACCCGACCATGTGGAACCCAGAGATCCACTCCCACCATGCTGAGGAGATAACAACAGACCCCACTTGAATATCAATAAAAAAATCCAACACAACATAACACCTAAGCAAGGGATCCTGAAAGCTCTCTATCTTAAGAGGTACTACACATACTGCAAAAGGAGTATACACTAATCTAGAAGCAACCAACACATGTAGGAAACCTAAGATGCATATGGGGAAGTGTCATCACATACGTCTAACCCTTCAATTACCATGGTATCCTCTCTGGACCCTAGCGCCCAAGTGACCATATGTGGCTCAGTAAACCTTTCATGTAGACAAGGTTACTATGCTATATTCAATTCCCCTCAAACAACAAGCATCATCTCACATTCCACCCTAGTTTGTACTAGCGCTCAAGGCATGGGTGAGGAACATATAACATCTTATTAATTTATTTTAAAACCACCCATTTAATGTATCATGTTATCACTTAATTAAGTCACTTACAATACGTTATCCTAGCAGCCACTTGCAGGCCCCGACGCTTATTGCAAGCCACTCCCCATCTATACACCTAGATACCTACCCTAAGATCAGAAACCATATAAAACATAAAGATCAAAAATCCAGTTCCATAAAGCTATAAGGAACACATACTAGTACTCAAAACCATAATGTCACAAATGCACTCTCAAAGTGTCCATAAAAACCCATGAGCTTAAGATTGAACAAAGGTGTTAGATAAAAGATTAAATAGTAACAATGTCATCATGCATGTAAATAGAAACACATATGCAACAAAGGAAAAAACCTTGAGCCTTTGGTAATCACTTCCTAATAGCCAACTTATCCCAGTTATATAACAACACATAAAGACAACTCAAAACTCGACATAAGGTTAAGTCAAGTTAAGTCATTTCTATTTTCAAAGATATAAACATTCCAATTAAAACCAATTTACTCATATACACATACACCCATATACATATGTAGTTAAAATATAACATAATTACATGATCATCATTTAATATTATTATGTATATAGCTATATAAATATACACCATATATATATATATATATATGTATATAACTTAATAATAATAAACTTGATTTAATTTAACTAAAACTAAATTTTATTTAAATTTAAATTATATATATATATAACTTTATAGTAAAAAAAATTAAACAATCCCCATTTAAAAAAAAGCCCCCCACCCCTCATGGTCAAGCCAACGGGCCCCCTGTGGCTTAGCCAACAGGGTTTCTCGTAGGCTCCACATGGTCCCTGCGGCTTGCGGGCTTTGCGAACCCATCGTGGGCTGGGGTGTGGGGTAAACCAGCCCCCCCCCTATATATATATATATATATATAATTTCTCATGAATTTTTGGACTATAGATTTCCGACAAGCTCTTGAAAAAAATAAAAGAAATTCAAAAACTAAAATACATAGATTTTCCCTAGAAACTCAATTTTTCTCCTAATCATAATTTCTAAATTGCTTTGTCTCAAAAGGCCAAATCTTCTTCTAATTAAGAAAATCGAATATGTATTTATATATTTAAAAGAACACATATATTCTCCAATTAGTTTTCTCCAGGACATATATGTTCAAATACTAGTTTGTAATATAATGTTCAAGGGTTTTATAATTTCAATTTTGGTATAATACGAATTTCTATCAAGAATTTGACAAAAACCTTAATAGGATAACCACATGTTTATCTAACATTCTCAAACAAAACCTAGGGTTTAACAGATTCAATCATAGACATGAATTTCTTCCACACAAGTAACTTTAATGACTTTTCTTTTCAATTTCACAAACAAGGGAAAAACCACAAAATAATCAACAATCTGGCGAACACAGCGAACACAATATTTTCAAAGAGAGATTTACAAGAGTTTTCAAACCCTACCTTAATCCCCTAAACCACTATGCAACAACAAAGAACGATCCAAAACTTTGAAAATCCTAAGCTTTCTATACATTCTCCAACTTCAAAATCTAGACCAAAACATGTAATCTCCAAAAACCTCCATGTCTGAAAATGACCAAAAAGACTCTAATAAAAAAAACCCAACATTCAGAGTTGAAAACATGAAACTCCCAATAAAAAATTAGAACTCGACTGTTAAAAATAATTAAGTAGTTAACTCCAAGTCACATAAATTAGAACTCAATTGTACAACCTCATTTTTATCAAACTTTAACTCATTAAAAAGAATTATTTTATTTAATTTTCCTCCACTTAAGTCACTTTAACTCAATTTTAAATTATATTTCTTAATTTGATTCATTAAACTGAATCTACAATTAAATTGCATAATAATTTTTAATTAGAATTATTATTTTCAACATATTATAAATATGTAACTTGATATTTTAAATATCAATTATATTAATTATGCATTTAATTCTTAATTTGGATTTATTATTTAATTAAATCCTACATTTTCATAAATAGATTTTTTAATTAAATCTCTTTAATAAATATAAGTATTTAATTAATTCTTATTAATTAAATATCCATATATTCAATATTCTAATATTTTATAAGATGTAATTATTTAAATCACATAATTACTCTTAATTAAATCCTTAATCCATTTTAACACAAAAACCAATCAAACCACACAACATGCAAACATGAAGAAAATAGACTAAACCCAAAATACCACAATCAAGCTCAAAGAGAAGGTTCACGAATTCACGTCACCTTAACAAATTCAGATGGGAAATCAATCAGATACTTGTCCACTATTTCAAGACAATAAATGACTTAGGTTGGGATTTGGATCTGTCTATTATCTCCCCTCTTACCATTGAGATATTGCGATAGGGCGTGCACTCATACTGACAATTCAGGGTAGTCGATGCCTGGTACTTGCAATCTTGCCATCACAAAGATGAACACATGCATACATATATATAATAGATAATGGTTGGGATTGGTACATCGTGTGGATGTCACAAGAAAGTAGTTACGACTCTGTCCCACACCATATCAAGCACACAAAACAAAAATATAAAACATACAAATGATCCATGTGCATACAAATGTAGTGTCAGTATTGTCTAAAATCCATAAACATAATGACATCATAACATATAAATAATCATCATGAAAATAACCATGAATCTAACTATAAACACATGATATCACACAACTATCCAATGACTCATAATATATCAAATCACAATGTAATGTCATACATCAATACCCTTAAGTATCACTAAAATAACCAACACACACATAAAAAGTGGCCTAAAAGAGTTTGACAATATAAACTGAAAAGTAAACTATGGGAGGGGTATTACAATTACTCATTCAACAATGAGGATTTTAATGGGGTTATAGTGGGGGGACTACCACAATCAAAATTTGATGGATTGGGAATCTTAATCCTAAGCATAATTTTATCTCTAATAAATCTAAGAAAAATATTAGATCCCTCTTGTACAATTCCTATGATGTATGATTGACTCATCAATCAAATCCATCTCCACCTCCTTTCATTTGTATATTTCTTGAATACCTCTATAATCCTCTCTGATTCATCTAATTTGTTAGTGGAATCTTTCTCTACATGTACAAAACATCTAGCAAGAACAATGGCATCCTCAAGTGTTGAGCAACCACCTTGGGCAACATAAGGGGTCATCGGATGCATTGCATCCCCTACAACAGTCATTGTTCCCTCATATAACCTCCCCATCAACATACTCCATGGCCATCAAAATTTTAGCACTGTCATGTCTATAACATCATTATCTGTTTTCTTTACCATTTCTCTTATTTCTTCTGGAAAATCTTTTAGCATAGCTTCACTCCATTGAACAATATGGACTGGATTTTGCATGATTTCCCAAATATCTATTCATCACAAGGCACCAATTTAATAAATACATTAAAATCTTCAATAAATCAAATTTAATTCTACTTTGAAGATAAGCTAATATATATTTATATAAAAAATAATAAATTAAGCTTTTCATAATTTTAAAATTTAATTAAAGATTATATAATATAATTAGAACACGAGTTCAAAGTATAATTTAATTATTTAATCTATAAGTGTTACAAGTTCCATCTTTCTTTGTGCCCCCAAAATCTATTTATATTCAAGAAGCCTCCAACTTGGGCTCACCACCACAGACTGTAATTTTTGATACACCCAACCTTCCAAAAAGAAGGGTATCCATCACCTAGGTGTTGTAAAAATAACCTCAAGGTCTCATACTTTGGAAACCCCCACAACTGCCATAGTTGCTAAGGAACTTTGTGTTTTAAAAGGCAAGGATATTGTATCTTTAATGGCTAGTAAGAGGAAAGGTAATGAACCCTCCCACACAGTTAAAAAATCCTAATTTACCATTTAGGAGGTGATAAGTGAGGAGGAGGATGAATTGGGGGAGGATAATAGAAAATGTGAAAGTAACCCAAGAAGGTCTAATAGGTTGGCAAATTGTTGAACTGATAAGGGTAAAAAAATGGTTAATTATGACATTGGGGTAGAAGAGGAAGAACATGTGAGTGGAAGAAAGGATGAGAAGATTTGGGGGAAGATGAGAAAGGGGAAGGGGATGATACCAAAATGATTGAGAACCTGGTTAAATCTATCAAAAATAGTTCTACGCACATCTCTGATAGCATGAAGATAGAGTTGGTTGTCCTCACTAAAGATGCAATGCCATAAAAAGAGGAAGAGAAGAAGATTGAACATGTAGTACCATAAGATGAGGAATAGAAGAATGCAAGTAACCAAAGGGTATGTGTTAAGTGTCAAACGAAAGCTCAAGAACTAGAAATGATGAAATATAAAATGCTTGATCTTGAAAGGAAGATGTCCAGTCTCTCTAAGTTCAGCCTCTGTATGATGCATAGTTTTGCAACTTCATTGTGCCTAATGTAGAAGAAATTTTTGGGGAAGGACATCAAGAATGAGGGGAACTACAAGGAACTATTTAAGTTCCTGATAGAAGACTGGACTAGTGTGCTCCATCAAGCTAGTTGTTTCACCAAACCTGTTGATCATGCTTAGAGTTCATGTGTTTTTAATTTTTTTTACTGCTACTTGCCCATAGGGGTCTTCTGTTAAAACTTTCTTTAATTTTGTTAGGTTACTGGACTTTTATACCAAAGTTAATATTTTAGTTGTTAAAATTAGCTAATAGTCTATTTCTCTAAGTGAACTATGTTTCCAAAGTTAGTATCTTAGTTACTTATAATATCTTGTTAGAAGTAGTTTACAGTTTTCTATTGGACTCTCCAAAGTTTTTAATGCTAAAGTGTTCTTAGTGTGATGTTGATGTACTACTAATACTGGTGTTTTATGGCTTTGAACTATTTGTTTTAAGGGGTAGTACCCTAATTTTGCTTCTTTTTAATATAAAAAATATAATTATTTATTTCTTATGCAATGTCCCTTCTAAATTCTTCTTTGAACCTATTCTTTCTTTTCTCTTTTTAATTTTTTTACATGGTCTTAAAATTAGGGTGCACAAATTACTATCTATTCAATTATGTAATTTCTTAATAAAAAAGAATTATTTTTTAATAAAATGTTAATTTGTTACATTAATTAATATCTTATTTTATATTTAAAGAAAATATAAATAATAAATTATTAAAAATCATATTCTATAAACTACACCTATAAATCTATACAAATATACTTTTAGATTTAAAAAATATTTAAATGAGTGAAAGTTGTAAACATATTGAAAGTACACACACACACACACACACACACACAGATAGTTGACACTACTAGTTAGAAACATTGTGTTCCATATTAAGTTTAGCTATAGTAAATCCAATTAAACCATCTTCTTGACCAAAATTGTCTTTTAGGTGCAAATGCTTAAATTCACTTGTGCTAATAAATTAGCCTAAGTGTGAGACAACCTTAAACTTTCATGCTTTCATATTGACATTTTCACTCATCAATTGAAATGTTAAGAACTCAACCCTTTTTTTTTTTTTTTTTTGGGTAACTGAGAGTCCCCGCAACCCATTACACCTTGTCTTGGTCTTACTTTTACACCAAATTGAGGTATGATACTTTTTTTTAATGCATATTAAGTTGATGATAAGATATTCAATGTTCTTTTTGTAGGTGCAAGTGTAAGCCAATATGTATGCACTAGACTTTGCTCATTTGTAGGTGTTGGTGGATCATTCGAGCAAGGATCCTTGAACAATTGTTCATGTCTCATTGACTTCCTCTTCTCATGGATTTAGATATAGCTATGATTCTTAGCCTTCTCATGGACCTCCTCCATCACAATATAGATTTTAAGGATGGCCCCAACATTCTTATCAACCTTCTATTATTTTACAACCATGTGGTTGTGGTGGTGCTAATCTATAGAATGATAATGCTCTCATATTGTCATTAGCCATTTGTCTAGTAAAAATGATAGCCCCCTCTAGATGATGCTCACTAGGAGAAAATAGATGAGGATGCCACTAACAAGTGTTGAGACCCCCCCTCAAATGCTTAGGGCCTAAATGGGGCAATCTTGAGGATAATTATCCACCACCTACCAACGTTATTGCTCTTGTTTCTTGAATTTACTTTGTAGCTAATCCACACTTGATAATTTGTTTATGATGTTCTTGTAAACTTTACTTAACTTAGAATTAATGCTACATTTCTATTAAATCCATCTTTTTAAAAAATATATTTTTTAATTAAAAAATGCATAAGTAAATACAATAAAAAGACATATAGTAGACTATTGAGGTGAGAGCTGTTGGCATGTGATGTTTTGGAGTACTGGGAATCACTTAAGGGTTGTCATTTATGGCAACACTTATGATGGAGTGATCACATGTTGTGGAGATTGCCACTGAAGTCACAGTCATGAAATGACTAAGTCCAGAATCAGGATAACAGGGTACAGTACCACAGTTTTGGATAGCAATGGAAATATATAGGGTATTATGGCGTGCGAAGTTAACTGGAGCTATTTTGGGATGTTCACATGCTTCTGTTAAGATTGCATGAGTTACAATGTTCAGAAGATATGTGAAGATAGTAAAATAGTATAACAGGGTACATGAACAGTTGCGAAGATTAAGGAAAGCATAATGGATATGGTAACGTGCTAAGACAAGTAAATAAAGTATATTGCCGACTCTTTGGTAATATGAGAGCCCCGACTCCATGTATATCATTTGCATAAGTTTCTATTATGTTTTGTATGACAATTATGAGGCCGTCTGGAAGGCTAATTCTGTATAAGTATAGATTGGTTTTGTGAAAGCGATGTATGAAATGAGGTGTAATGATGGAGTAAGTTTGTGAATATAAGAGCAGAGATCAGATGCAAGATCAGAAAGAGGTCAAGCTACAATTGGAACTATCTAAAAAAGATAAGTGCTTGTAGTGTTCTATTGGAATTAGGAGAGATAGGAACTAAGAGGGGAGGGGTGAATCAGTGTCTTCAAAAACTTCACTTGTAAACCTTTCAGATCTATAACTGTAAATAGTGATAATCGACCAAAACAACTTGAATCTAATTGCATGAATCAATCATCCATTAACTTAAGTAAGTAAACAATATGAAATCAATATCACAATCACATGACACAAGTATTTTGGTAACATAGAAACCCTTGTTAGAAGGTAAAAATTGTGGTGGGGATGACACCCACAAATTCTTCATTACTGCAGATAGAAAAGGTTTGCCTATTAGGGCTACAAGTTTTGATCACTTCTGGTGATCTCACCCTGTTAGGAGTGACATGTTAGATTGGATAGATCTACCCAGTTATAGGATTTTAACAACACTAATGAAGTGTGCACTCGGTTAAGAGATTTACATAAGATTGTTAAGTCTACTCTGTTAAGAGATTTTATCCAAAAACTCTATTACAATTGTCAGAAAGCAATAGGTAAATATTTGCTATATGACAACTCAATTGTCTAATACAGATCTATAAGCTTTGATAAAATATCACCTTACTTGTGATGAATCTCTGCTCTGAACTACTTAGTAGCCTCTGTTGATTCTACTCAATCTGAATTCCTCTGTACTCGGTCCTGCTTTGTTAATTGATAGACTTGAAGTTAGGCAATTGCTTCAAGTGCTACGTGATTCATATATCAGCTCACACCAAAATGATGTGAACACACAAATATATAGTGTTCTATTTTTGCCTCTTTAACACAATTAGGTTACACAATATAGTCATAACCCTAAGATCTACGGTGTACAATAATAACCTAGATCAACTATTACAAAAGATATACATTGTATTTAATGAATATCATTACATTAAATGTTCCTCGATCTTGGTAAAACATTTTATAAACCATTGTAACCATTTGCATAGAAGAATGTGCCATTACTGATTACTATGTTGTTTCCTGTGATCCTCGGTAAACATTGTGTAAACTGATTGGTGTATATTGCGATGCTCGGTGTTTACTATCTGTCGGTGTCTGTTGGTGTTTGGTAAACTGTCTGCTGCTCGGTATATAAGCTTTACCGACTTTCCTGTTCTACTTTATGTTATTGATTGGCTCAATGTAAGTGACCGACCGATATCTTTACAAACCTTTGGTACTAATGACAACCTTAAAAGCTCAATAGAGATAACAATCTCCCCCTTTGGCATTAGTATCAAAACTTCAAATGTATATAGACAAAATTTTCTATATAACCTATATCTCTGCCATATACATATACACATCAAAAATTTCTTAAGTACTAAGTACTCCCCCTCGGTGCATGCTCCCGGTAATATATAGTATACTAGCAACTATGTACATATTTGGCATAACAACTGATACATTATTTTCCCCCTTTTTGATAGTAATGCCAAATACAAAAATTAAGTAGTATACTCACAACTTGTCAAAAATATGTTGATGGGTTTTCTTCATTGACTCCAAGAGGTTGTCCCATTCCTCTTTCAAGTTGGTGAGAGTGATGTGCTCAAGACCGACTTGGGCATGCATGTCAAAGATGTTATCTAACACCAAAATTTTTGGTGTTGCAACTAGTAGCTCAACTTTGACAATATGTGCTTCAAAAATTTTCAGGTATGGAATGAGTTCGGTTTGCAACTCAGTAACTTGATCTATTATGTGCTCTTGTTGTTTCTTCAAATCTTCTATCAACCACTGGAGTTCCTGAACTCACTGAATGTGCTTTAAGAAATCATGAGGCTCGATTATAGCTGCATTTGTACTCAACTATATTTCGGCTTCCAATCCTTTGATCTTTTCACTGACTTCAAAATTGAAGGCGTATGTAGTACAAAGCTTCAATAAACACTGACAAATTAACTGGGTGATAGATTTTATTTTAGTAATTACCTCAGATAATTTGACCTTCTATAATGCCACTTCTAGGCTGATTTTCTTTGCTAATTTGTGCTGTATCCTGGATTCTGCCCTTTCTTCAATTCATTTATCTGCATCAGTGTTCAGGGTGTTGATCTTCTTGGCAAGTGTAGCAAGTTGATCTATGATAGGTGTATCCTCATCAATATTTATCTTAGGTACTACTTGTTGGAGGATATCCTGCACATTGGTTAATACTTGTTTTTATTTGTGCTCTTGCTTCAACTTCTCTTGTGCTGCCTTCCTTATACATAATTCCCCATATTTACTCAAGTCTTCAGGGCTTAGGGTCCTCAGGTCACACTCAGGGATAATGATCACTTCATTTAGGGTTACTGACCCTTTTCCTTTCTTCTTCTTCTTTACTGCTAAAGGTGATTTCTTCTCAATAATAGTAATAGCTTTATCTCTAGTCTTCGAAGTATCCTTCCCAGTTAACACCTGTTCTTCCTTCTTTTGCTCCTCGGTAGTTGTAGTTTCGGTTGATATAGTAGGAGTTTTGGTTGTGGTGTCAAGTGGGATCACCTCTATTTCCTTTGTTTCTTTTGTTTCCTTTGCTTCTTTTGTTTCCTTTGCTTCGGTGGAAGGTGCCTCTGTATGTGTAGGCTCATCTGTATCTACAGGTTTCTTTGTGTTTTGATCCCCTGTGGTGTCTTTGTTTTGCTCAGGATCTGAGCCATTGGGTTGTACTTGGGAAATAATTTTAGCTGCTTCAGCAAGTACAAGAAGTTCACTCGGTAGTGATGTAAATAGACATTCAGTGTCTAGTGCTTCATCTTTATTTGGTGCAATATTTACATCTTCATCATCTTGATCATCAGGATCACCATTTGTGATGTCTTCAACGAGTACATCATCATCGGTTTTCTTCTCTAGTTGAATTTCAACTTTATCTGGTGCATCCTGTGAGATACTTATTTCTTCCTTGTCCTCGGTGATATCAATTACCTTGGTAACTGATATACCGGTATTCTTTGATTTCTTTGTAGTTCCCTCATCAATGAAAATACCCTTATCTTTGGAATTGTGTCTCTTCTTAGACAAGTTCAAGAATGCTTCTTGCTCTGCTTTTTCTTCGGCCTTCAAAATTGATGTCCATATAGAATTTGTTGTGATATCCATATCTGCTACATTGTCATCCATGATCATCAAGGCTCTATTCTTGATCATAAAGTTTGCTTGGTATTTGGTCAAATATTCACTAACTTCTCCAAAGCTTAAATGTGTGGCTGCCTGAACTAGATAGCGTTCTCTCTTTCTCTTCTCAGTGTCCAGTGCAATGGCCCATTTTTTAGTAATTGTATCATCCAATTTCTTCAGTAATGCACAGGCAAATTCCATTGGAACTTTCTTGAATTTTATCATCATTTGGATGACAACCTCTTCAATCTTGGTTTGATCTTCTTTTGACATTTTGTCAAATCTGTCTAGTAAGGAATCAGTGAGATCTCCATGTTCAATTATGTCTTCAATGATTTCATCTATTATTTTTGCTTTGTTACTGATCACTTTGAATTGATTGACATCATCTTCTGTCTTTGTATCCTCTAGATCTTCCTTATTTCTTATGAGTTTTCTCCTTTTCTTTGGTGCCTCAGCTACAACCTTGTTCTTTCTCTTAATGTATTTCCTTGTCGATGTAGTTGCTCTCCTTTTTGTTACTTTCTTTGCTTCTTCCTTATTGGTAGGTGGTGCTGCAGTTGATGATCGTGTCTTCATACCTTCATGTATAGGTGACTGCTTCTTTATAGGAATTTCAGGTGGAGGAACCGGTGTGGGATCTTCTTCTTTGTTGGACTCGGTCTCCTCACTATCATATGGTTTGTCAGCTAACTGTAACTGACCTTCGGTTGCCTGTTCAACTGGTGTCTCTTCAGATGTTTTAGACTTATCTCCATATTTAGCAGTGAGATTTTTCTTCATCTTCTTTACCTTTCTAGTTATTTTACCAATCTCAATATTTGTTGAAATTCTAGATTTTGCCTCTTCATATACTCCGAACCTAGTGGCAATGGGATCTTTGGGTAATGCAAGCAGTGCATTTATAGATTTCAGTGCGAAATCATGGTTTATTTCATATCCCATCGGTGCCAACCATTTTATCCTAGATTCAACTACTTTTATCAAAGTATAATCGGTGTTGACTAAAAAACATATGTCATCCTCAAATTTCTGAACTAATTCCCTCAGAATTCTGCTTTTTTTATGCATCTTAGATTGAAATTCTATGAAATATGCATTAAACTCTACATTCAACTTATCTCCTAACTTATTCATCATTTCACTAATATGTTTTGTTATCAGTACATCCGGTATCCAATTTACTTTACCAGTGCTAGGTACATACTTTTGTAGATAGAAGAATATGCATGCAAATAGAGAATCGAACTTACATGTGTTAGATTTCTTTTTCCTTATGGTCTTCATATTCTCCTGAAGTTGATGAAACAGTACCTCAACAAGATCAACCCAGTGACCTTTTACTACAATTTTGTGCACCATGTCTACTGCGCTGCAGGGTACGCTGTTGAGTCTGCTTGATTGGAATAACTTGTACCCAATCACATGTGCTGCAAATTTGACTGATGGGTCCTTGATTGTCAAAATCTTCAATGCCTGACCGTCCCATTGTGCTCCAGTATATTTCTCAACATCTGGTCATGATGAACTACAGGAAGCCTTACCCTTATCGGTTGTAGGGATCCCAGTAACCCTACTGATCATTTTCTTGTTGACCTCAATCAGTTTATCTAGCTAGAATTTGTCATCGTGATACCTGCTCAAAATGATTCTAATCCAATCTGATTTAAATGATTGCGAAAAGTGTATAAAACACGATAACCCTGATTCCTCAATCTTATTATAATCTGATTTCATTTTTCCATTGGGGCCACAGAGTAGTTGATATGCTGCAATAGTTTCAAAATCTCCAACTTCTCCGATTTTGGAGTGAATATAAGACCTTATGTCTTCTATCAATAAAACCCTTTCTGGTATGGTAAAAAAAGCACCCATTATATCTATTTGTGCTGCGACCTTGGGATGTGGCTTAAAACTTAGGTTCGTCAAAATTTTCCCTAACAATTAGATTAACTTCCTCCTCAACACTTTGAGTTTTGCTTGCAGATGATGTAGATGCCATAAATTGATTCTAGGGTTTTGGCAAGCAACAGGATAAGAAGTGTTTGATCGCAAATGAACTTACTCGGTATCGTGAAGAGTGATGTCATTTTGATCTAATGTAGTGTTGAATCCTTCTGAAAATCTTTTAGTTCGAACTCTTCTCTTTGAATTCTCTGCTCTTCAAAATCGCATTGTGAAAATGAACTCTGTTCCTGTGTATTTATAGACCTTTTTGATGTTCCCGCTCAAACTTTCATGCAATAAATGCTTGAGCTAACTTTCGGTATGAAACAACTATCAGCTTGGTGACAACTAAAATTTTCATCCGCTCAGTTAACATAAAGTTTCTTCATTGGTTGATACATGTGCTCGATTAGCCTTAGATAGTGATTATCGACAGGTAACCAACTCTCAGTCTCTCTTTTACCATCTGTATAACATTGTTAACTCATGACAACTAAACCATAATGCATCTTTGTTCATGCTGATTTGGTATAAGAACATTATGCATAAGGAACTGTATGTAAAATGTGATCTTTTGAAATGTCAGTTCCATACATACCTATTTCACCTTAAGTGGAGGTACCGATGTCACCCAATTTAGTGGATGAGGTTTCACCGACAACATTACTTGACTCAACATTCTCATTAGATGCCTTCTTCCACATAGTGTTCCTTAACTTCGTGATATCTGTAATAGTATATCCACTTTCAAATATATGGTTTTCATCTGGTGCTCGATCTTTGCAGTTCTTGCTTAAATGATCGACCTTATGGCAGTGCAAACATGCCATCCCAGTGCTTGTCTAGCTTCTTGATTGTCCAATCTGACTCTTTCTATAATAGTTTGCTGCAATGTGTCCATATCTACCACAAACAGTACAGTTAGTCCATGTATTATAATCCCAAACATAAGAATTACCTTGTCTCTTCAGTTGATATGGCCTACATTGTGGTTTCTCCTTAGGTGTCCAAACTTGTTTCATTTTCACCTTATAGTCTTGTGCAGTGTGTCCATGCTTATTACAATTATAGCATATTTTCTCCATAGTGGTATTATTAGCAAGATCATTTTGTTTAGCTCTACACTCATAAGCAGGATGTCCAAACTTACCACAGTAGTAACAATATCCATTAAACTTAGGAGTGACAGGAGGTTTACCTTGTGCTTTGCTTCTACACACATTAGATGTATGTCCCAGTTTGCCACAGTGATAACATGCCAACACTTTAGGTTTCTGATTTTGACTGATGTTGACTTGTTCAGCTTGTTGTGATGTTTCTCCTTTACCAGTGTAGCCTATATCGGCTTTACTTCCAAATCTTCTCTGATTAGTCAAAAAGTCATCAATCTTCTTAGAGCTGTCCTCAACAAGTTTCTTCATTTCATTTTGCTGCTGTTGATTTTTCACTTAATTTCTCAGCTTCTCATTCTCTTCTTTGAGTCTTGCAACATCTTCTAGTTTTCTTGATAATTCTGCATTTACTCGGTTTACCTCTTGATTCACAGTCATCACTTGATTAGTTAATTGGAAATGTCAGTCAGTGAGTCTTTGTATCTCACTCTCTTTAGTTTGAAGTTGTTCACTCATCTGTCTTTGGTCATCGATTGCTAGATTTCTTTCTGGCTTGGCTTATTTTGCTTTGTTCATTGTTTCTACCATTCTCACCATTTGAGATTCTTGACCAATTTGTAGTGCTTTCACTTGATCAGTTAAATATTGATTCTTTTTAGATAGATCAGTGATTATGTTTTTAGATCCATTGGAGATGCTTCCAAAACTAGATCCAACATGCTCAAATATTTCATCAATAGGTTCTTCATGGTAACCGATCTCATTCTGTAGTATAGCTAGGTTCTTCCTTTCAACCAGTAATTTCTTCAGTCCTTCCTTGGCTTGCTTATACTGTTCCACAAACATTTGAATTTGTATCTTCTGATTCTCAATAGTCTTGTCAAGCTTGTATCCCTCCATGACTTAGATCTTTACCCTTCAGTGGTTAAACTGTTCAATAAGAGAACTGTGCTCTGATACCAATTTTTGGAATTAGGAGAGATAGGAACTAAGAGGGGAGGGGTGAATTAGTGCCTTCAAAAAATTCACTTGTAAACCTTTCAGATCTATAACTATAAATAGTGATAATCGACCAAAACAACTTGAATCTAATTGCATGAATCAATCATCCATTAACTTAAATAAGTAAACAATATGAAATCAATATCACACTCACATGACACAAGTATTTTGGTAACACAGAAACCCTTGTTAGAAAGTAAAAACTACAGTGGGGATTGTTGCCCATCAAATAAATTTTTAACTTCATTTATATGTGGCAATATGTGAAGCTGTGTCAATGTTAAGTTGCAAATTGAATTGTGAACTTTGAACTTGAACCGCTCGGTTCAAAGTTCAAAGTTCAATATATTTTCCTCTAAAAGCATCGCGTGTATGTTTTGTCTTGTAAAAGCCTCCTCTAGCCGCATTCACATCTTAGTGTGTAAATGTTGAATTTAATCTTGAACTTTGAACCTCAGTTTTTCAGTTCAAAGTTCACGCTAGAATCTGCACTTCTACATCTTTACACTAAAAGCTTCCCAAGCACGATTTTGAAATCGTATTTTATTTTTCTTTCCTGAGCTTCTCCTTGAAGTTTTTGGGGCCCACCACAGTCATCCTATGTGCATAAAAATTAACACATTGTGAATCATGTACTTTGAACCCAAATTCTATGGTTCAAGGATCGATTCCCGAGGTGTAATAATACCCAGATATCAGCCATGAGCCAAATCTTTACCGTCTAACGTTGAAATGATTGATATGATGGGAAGAGTGGCGCCACCTCAAATCAGGAGATTTTCTTACTAAATGAAAGTGTGTGAAACATGATGTTATCATTTATTGCATCATGAAAGTGAATTAATGACAATTTTTTTTTTTGTGAAGTGATGGGAAGTGAAGGAAATGTGTATTTAATTTTCTCGCTCTTCAAATTTCTTCATTATGTTCTGCTATCTTCTGGAGGCATTTTGGGAGCTACGAGGTAACTTTCTCAAAAGGTAGGAACACGATGAGTTTCACAGCATCCTTGGCCCTATAATTCATTTGAGCTTCTGCATTTTAAAAGAGCTGTCTTTGTAAGAAGTTTGCAAGATTTTATTTCAGAATGTCTTCTTCCAAAGTAAAATTCATGAAAGAAAATAGATTTTCTCCAGTTAGTTGTTGTTTACTTGAAATGAGGGATACAACTATAATAGATGATGATAGCAGAGGAATAGTTTCAAGGCTGAGGAAAATGGTAGATGAAGCCATATCTGTTAGGATTACAAAAAGTGGTTTGTTAGAAGTTGCTAGTTTTCCTAAAGTAATTCCATGCCCGGAGTTAGTAATAGAATGTTGTAATAGGTATAACAAGGTTGAGAGGTGCATCAAAACAGAAAGTGGTGAAGTTCTAGTAAACATTGATAGAATAGTAATAATGGCTACCCTCAGGATTCTAGTAGTTGAAGTCTACGAAGATTGGAGTATCAGTAGAGCTGTAGTGGACTCGGAGAAGAACAAGAGAGAATATATAAATAATATAGCAAGAGACTGGCTATTAAACCCGGAGAAGGGTGGTTCCTGTTTGCCTAGACCACTTAGAAAGGATCACTTGTTCAAGGAGGTTAGGGATATAACGGTAATGTTGAACAGGATCAAAGATAACCCCATAGATACCAATTGGGAAGACTGGATGTACATTTTTGTATAGGCTATCCTAGACGTTGGTAATGCTGTTGACTGGGAAGATATAATAGCTGAACAATTACATGAAAATCTATCCTAGCCAACTTTAATTTCCAATTTTTATATGTCTTCATACCTCTTTTATATTCTCCCCATCTGTAGAATCTGGGATGGTCTGCCTCATCAAGAATGGAATAGTAGTATGCCTATCTATGAATACCACCCCTTATTATGAAAAGGAAAACATCCTATGGGTTTTAAGAAGGTGCATGATACCTTTTCCTCCAAATTGGTCTTCGAATTAAGAGGAAAACCTAATTGTAGGATATCAGAGGAAGCTCTGGAATTTGTGAAAATCTATGGGAGTTTTTATATTCAGTTTCCTACTTTTAGTTATTTAAGAGTAGGGGGTTTTAGTGATGCTCCATTAAAACTTCCCAGGCATTGCCTAGACAAGTACATTCTTCTTGAAGTAAGCAGACAATTATTAATGGTTGAGAAGAAGTACAAAGTCAAGAGAGGTATTGGCACCTTCTTCCCACTTGAACTAGGACATTACAAGTTCTGTTTGCTGCATGACTTTGCCTTTTTGACCAATGAATTGAAAGAAATGAATATCCAGCCATATCAAGCCAGGAACTACTTTGATAGCAAAGGTTTTGTTGAGAGTCATTTTAGAGTTGATGCAATGTTCCTTCATCAACCAGCTTTGGAAGATTACTGGGATGATTGCATAGATGAGGTTGAGGTCACTAAGAGATTATGTTCTAGGTTTTCTCTCAAACAAATCAATGCCTTCAAGCTACCTTTTAGCAAAAGAAATGTTAAAGAGGAAGATGACAATACATCAGAGCCAGAAAATGCAGTATTGAGAGCTAAAATGGTAATCAAAAGAATTGATTGGCTGGTGAAAGAAGAAGAAAATGTGAAGTCTCTTACAAAGGAAGTTTTCAGGAAGACAGAAAAATGGCTCAAGGCTCAGAAGAAGATCTTAGCTACCCCTATGTTGGGAATCAGAAAGAGTCCAAGGGCTCATAAAATTGAATCCTCCCCTGTTTTAACTAATAAGACTGAATCATTGCTTTCTGTAGGTGTTTCATGTTCTCTAGAAGTTCCTAAAGATTCAAAGTTGATTCCTAATGATGCTGTGAAGTTTACAAGATAGAAGAACAAAATAAGTGAGAAGGAAGATTCTCCTTTTTGCATTGTCCTAGATTCTAACACCGAGGAGCCTAGTGTAAAACAATTCAGAGGTTGAGAAGAGGTAAGACATCCAATATGGATTCGAAATCAACCGAAGGTGATGGGATATCAAGTCAACAAGAGCCTGTTACTCTGAGCAATCCTAGTACCACTGTTTCCTTACAAAATATGACTCCTAGTTCGCCAAATTGGATGGATCTAACTGTGAATAAGAAGAGGAACATTGTGTCTACCTCAGTCCTTGTGGGTGATTTGGTTAGTAAATAACTTGTAAAGTCTCCCAGAACAAAGAAGCCTAAAATGGAATCTATGGTGGATGTGGATCCAATCAAAGGTGATTGGGTTGCGGAGATTTTCAAGCCCAACTCCAACAAGACCAGTGCCGAAGTCACCGAGCAAGATTTCACTATAGACAAGGTGGATTTAAGAGTGTCTTCACGAGCTACTGATCTGAAGATTTTGAATTCAGCAAACAAGAAAATCAATCACAGAGTGCTGAAAGATGCCGAAGACAAAGCAAAGCTAAAGCAAGCTTTATGTGAAATGGAAAAATATATCCATCAGCTGCAGAATCCCATTCCTCAACCTTTGGCAATGGTACCGCTAAGTCTGGATGTCAAGTCTCCAGACAATCAAAAATTTCTTGATCAGGTACATAAAGAGAGATCCCTCTCTAAGGAATTCTATAATTGGGTGGGAGAAGTTGGGGAGATGGTTAATCACTTCGCTCAAGCTTATGAGAGCTCAACTAATCGGTCTTCTAAATTGGTATCTACCTTAGAGGCTAAAGTCAAACTCTGGGAAGGAAAGAGAGACAGTCTAGAGATAGCAATAGCTAATATGGAAGAAGCTTTCAGCTATGGCATGGAAAAGTTCTTGTCTGAGAAGACAGTTCCTAACACTAATAGTAGTACCCTCTTTGTGGCAAAAGTAAATGAGGAATGGTGATGTACCTTAATTGATCAAGGTATTGAAGAGTCAGAACATATCCTAAAGATAGTAGCCTGTGTTGAGGAGGTCATCAACAACCATATAAACTGTGTCTACAATCTATCCATAGGAGAAGTGAAGACATGAATAGATGAGGCCAAGATGAAAGAATCCTTCACCAGAAAAGCAGAAGGTTTAAAAGATGCCAAAGAATGGTAACCTGAGATTGCTCAGTCATCACCAGGGTACAATCACTGATAATGCTCGGTGAAGAATAGGTTAAAACGCTGGATACTAAGCTAGAGCAGTTACAAAACTACAAAGATATCTGGGAACAAAGGTTGGACCTCGTTTCTTCGCCAAACAAGGAGATGCTAGAGAGATTCGTGATGGATTTCAAGGAGTGGTCAGATCAGCACAAAGGAACTGAGGCCACCGTTAATGCTGAGGCCGAGAAAAGCTAGTCTGTTTTAGATTAGTTTTGAAAAGGATGGTTCCAAGTAGTTATAGGGTGTTAGTTCTTTTCTAAAAATAGTCTTTAGTTATGAAACTGTTATGCCCTGCACGGCTATAAGTTAATTTTTGAAAGACCCTGCAAGGGTTGGTTCTTTGGTAGCAGAAAAATATATAGTTTGATATTTGCTGGAAATACTTTCATGAAATGGTGGCTGTTTTGGTTTGAAACTTACCATATAGTATCAGTGGATATATATATATATATATATATATATATATATATATATATATATATATATATATATATATATATATATATATAAAACAAATAGCAGTATTTCTATTAGATCAGTGTGTCTGGTTAATGCATGTGTGTTAATTTCAGTTGGAATTAATTTCATGTTGCTGCAATCTATGTGTGTTTCAAAATCATTTATACATTCCTTTTTCAGTGTTGTTTTAGTATATGTTGAATCGATCTTTCTGAGAATTTTCTTTATAATCTCAGTCAGTTGGCTTAGATAAATATGGATTCTCTCTCAGAGCATAAATCTCTCAACAATCATTTTATATGAGTTTTGAAAAGCCTTTTTGTACTTTCAAGTCAAAAGTATACATTTCCTTTACAGTTTTCATTCTTTTCAAATAAGTGAATTGTCAAGATTGATCTTTTGATAAGGTAGCTGCTCCTTTGATCGCAGAGAGTTTTGTCATGAGTGACAAAATCAACTGTTGTATGAGTTTTTTCTTCATCTTGGGCAAGAGTATTTGTAATTTGTTATATTTTTATTAAGAAGGAAAATCTATGTACTAACAAATTTTTGGTGACTCTGCTGGGGAGACTTATAAGTAGACTAGAGCTTAACTCTTCTCTTTTAATGGTCAATTATGGTGCTACATGTTGAGGTCATTCATGGCCAGCAAGAGCTTCCCCTAGTGTTACAACCTAATCTTCACTTTATTGATACACAAGAAGACATTATTGCTGACTTGAATAGTACTGCCTGGAAATTAAGAACAAGTGGTCAACAATACCAACAAGTAAGATTAATAATTGAGGAAGAAGAAGAGATTAGAGAGTGGTTGAGACGTTTGCCCTTGGCTTGACCAACTGTTGTAGAAAACAGAGCGGCCCAAAGACCTAGAGGATAATCTTTTCTTTTTGTATCTTTGTTTTAGTCCTAATCAAAGCTGGCAGGAAGGAGATATACTTGAGGGGATAGAGCAAAAGGACTAGTTGATGAAGATTTTGAGGCCCTTGAGCGATTGAATTTTAACCTTGATATTCCTTTGAGAAGAAAGACTCAAACGACTAGTAGAGCTTCCTCTCCTATCAAGTCTACTATTCCTATTTCAGGTTTCCAAGCTCTCACATTATCTAACACATTAAGCCCATCCATCTTTAATCCTCAACCCCTCAATTTCTCTCAACCATTCATGGCCCAAAATCAGCCATGGGGCGCTCAGGTTGGTCCTCTAGACCTATGAAATTTTAACTTGCAAGTTTTACCCAAAGGGGCTAGAGAGGTTCTTCCCAAGTTCAATGGTGATGGTAAAGTTTCTCCAAGTGATCATGTTAATGCTTTTAATACTGCATGTAGTGTGATAGGTGTTGGCATGGAAGATGTGGCAATACGTCTTTTTGTTCAGACCTTGATTGAAACTGCAGCAGACTGGTTTCATCATTTACCCAATGGGTCCATAATAACTTGGAATGGCATGAGGAAAAATTTCATGGCTCATTTTAAAGTAGTCGATGATGAACATTCCTTGTTATTAAAACTCTCCCAATTAAAGAAGGAGATGCAGGAACCTATGCGAGAATTTATAGCTAAATTTAACAAGCTCTTGCAGCAGATTCCTACTACTCATCGTCCTAGTGACAAAAACATAAAGGGGTTCTTTGTGAATGCTATGCCCCCTGACATCAGTTTCCATCTTAGACGAGGAAGAGTAGCAAACCTACCAGCTGCCCAAGCATTAGCAGTAGAGCTTGAAGATGATATGATTACGACTGGGAAATGGAGAAGAGACATTCAGAATCCTAGTAAGCAAGCTTCTACATCACAGTCTTTTGATCCTGTAGTTCAAAGACTGGTAAATGATATGATTATCTTAGAAAGGCAATTACCAAAAACCTCCCTTGCTCCATATCAAGAAATTCCTAGAAGATATGGAGGCCAAGGAGTAGGAAATTATGTAAAGAAAACAAATACATTAACACATCAGCCTAGACTTCAGATTGAAGCACCTCCTGCTAAAAACAACATGTGTATTTTCCACTTGACTGATGAGAATGATGGTGATTCTTGTCCTGAGATGGTGCGGTACAAGAAAATGGAGGCTAATAAGGAGACCATTGTGGAAATTCCTGGTAATGAGGATAACTCAGGAGGACCTGGCGACTCCGTAAGTTATTATCTCAAATATGAGTCTAACTCAGAATGAGGTGGTGAAATTCTTACAACTCTGGAGCATCCCTCATGTTCAGTTCTTACCCGAGCGCAATAGGGTAGTAAAAACCATAGTCATTCTCCATTTCCTTTTCAAGGCAAGAGGGCTAAAGAACCAATAAACCAAGCTAACATCAATACAAAGACTCCAGGGAGTGAACCTGCAAGGATTAAAATCCTCAAAAGGTCAGATTCTGAACCAACTTTTGATTTTATAGAATTTTGTAAATTTGCTAAAATTCAGATATCCTCTGTTGAATATTTGAAGTCAAATCCTGGTGAATTAGACAAGTTGGTTGCTTATGTGAAAGGTTCTTCTCATGTTGTTTATTCCAATCAGGTAAACACCACATCCACTAATGAAAACCCTCTGGAACAAAATGTAAAACAACCTGAGATCAGTGAGCCTATCATTAATCTTGAATCCTCAGAACCTGCTCCAGTTATAGGGAAACCTGAGCCCTTTTATGTCTCATTGTTCATCCATGGTCATAAGCTTAGTAATTGTATCATAGATTCTGGAGCTTCTGACAATATCATGCCCTCCTTGGTAGCAAAAGCCCTTGATATACCCTTGACAAAAACTTTTGGTAGGTGCTACTCCATGGACTCTAAACAAGTCCCTTTGATTGGCCAAATCAAAGATGCTCAAGTTGCTTTAGCAGCTTTCCCTAACAAAAGGCTCAGGTTGACCATTTTGGTTGCTGATATTCCAGCAAGTTACGGTATGCTCTTGAGCAGAACCTTTTGTAGAGATTTGGGTGGAGAGATCAAATTGGACTAGTCTCAAGCTATTGTTCCCATTGGGGATAAAAAAGTTACTCTTCAACCTGAGACTAAATGCAAGTACATAGTTTTTCCCTCTGATGATCCTAAGTCTCATATTCTGTACCAAGAGACTGATTTCTCTAATTATTTGATCATGCCAGAAATCGAAGTCATGAATGAAAATAATGATGAAGAACTATGGACCTTAGAATTTGATGGTAGTTGTTCATCCACTAGTTCGGGGGCTGGAGTGGTTTTGATATCACCTACTGAAGAAAGATTCCCTTTTGCTTACAAGCTTGAGTTCAAGAACACAAATAATATTGCAGAGTATGAAGCTTTATTACTTGGGATTCTAGAAGCCAAGAGGAAGAGCATTAAAATGCTTAAAGAAAAAGGTGATGCTGAGCTAATTGTGAAACAGGTTAGGGGAAAATATGCAGTCAGAAATGATAGAATGAAACATTACAGAAATAGAGTCTGGGATGAAATTCAAGGATTTCAGGATTTTTCTACTGAATCCATTCCTAGAGAAAAGAATTCTAAAGTAGACGCTTTAGCTGGTTCTGCAGCATTGTTGATTCCTCATCCCGACTTTGACAGTGATCAGTATACTATTGAGCTCATCCATCGACCCAATGTTCCTGATAATGCTAATTCCTAGTAGGTTTTCAGTGATGATGCTCATGTGTTGTCCTTTCTTCAAGGTTTGGAAAAGTTTTCCTCTATTTTCTTTGAGGGTTCAAAATCTGAATGCCAAGAGTTCTGTTCTGATGAAAAGGTAGAAAAAGAAGAAAAGGTTATTCAATTAAAAGGGAACCATATTCCTAAAGGCCTTGTAAATATGGAAAAATTGTTTGATTATAATGATTGCTTCATTGGTCATACCGATTGGACAAAAGAGGATTAGCCCAGTAGTTATGAGAAAATCAATATTGGAAGCAATGAAGACCCTAAGTTCACCAACCTAGGTATATGCTGTAATCCAATGGAGAAAGACGCGTTTACAAAATTGTTGCGAGAATTCTGAGATGTTTTTGCTTGGTCATATGAGGATTTAAAAGATTTCAGAAAAGGCAAGTTCCAACATGATATCCCTTTAAAGCCAGGAGCTAAACCCTTCAGACAGAAATTAAGGAATTATAATCCTAGAGTTGCTGATGCCATTTTCCGAGAAGTTGATAAAATGCTTAAGGCAAAAATAATCTATCCAATTCATCATTCGACCTAGGTGGAAAACATTGTTCCTGTCTATAAAAAGAATGGAGAAATTCAAATTTGTGTTGATCTCTGAAATCTCAATCAGTCAAGTCTGAAGGACAATTTTGCTCTTCCTAACATGGATCATATCCTTCAAATGGTAGCATGCTCTGAAATGATGTCAATGTTGGATGGATTTTCAGGGTATAACCAAATTAGTGTGGCCCCAAAAGACCAACACAAGATGACGTTCACTACTCCCTGGGGTACATTTGCATATAACCAAATGCCATTTGGATTGATTAATGCAGGAGCAACTTTCCAGTGGGCCATGAACTCCTCCTTCAGTCATTTAATGAATAAGGTGATCGTGGTGTATCTTGATGATATGACTGTTTTCTCACGCAGAAGAAAGAAGCATCCTAAAGACCTGAAGCTCATTCTCCAAGAATGTAGGAATCAAGGGATATCTTTAAATCCCAAGAAATCAATTTTCTATGTGACTGAAGGAAAATTGTTAGGTCACATAGTTTCAGAGAAGGGAATTGCAATAGACCCAGAAAGGGTGTGAGAGATTCAGCAATTGTGTTTACCATCCCACAGGAGTGGAATAAGGTCTTTCTTTGGACAGATAAATTTTTTGAGGAGATTTGTGCCAGATTTTTTAGAAATAACTAGACCCATGGTCAACTTGTTAAGTGAGAAGAAAACATTTAGATGGAACGATGAGGCTAAGAAATCTTTTGATAAAGTTAAAGAAGCAATTGCACATGCTCTTGTCCTTGCTCACCAAGATTTTCGTAAGGATTTTGTGATACACTACTATGCATCAGAGCATACAATGTTAGGAGTCTTGTTGCAGAAGAATGAGGCAAGTGAGGAAGTGCCTATTTCTTTTATGAGTGTCCCTTTAAAGAATCATGAATTGAAGTACTCTCCCACAGAAAAATAGGCTTACGCAGTAGTAAAAGCCATAAAGCAATTCAGGTATTATATTCTGCATTCTCATTCCACAGTGTATGTCCCAAATTCTGCTGTCAAAAGTATACTAACTCAACAAGAAGTGTCTATGAATAAGATAGCTAATTGGGTGGCCAAGGTGCAAGAGTTTGATCTTGAGATTAGACCTACCAAATTGGTAAGAGGCCAAGGTCTGTGCAAATTAAATTCTGAAAATGATATGATTCCTGAAAGTGATATTCCATTATCTTTATTTACAGGATTAAAAGACACATGGTTTTTTGATGTTTCCTATTACCTTACATATGGAGAATGTTCGGCTCACCTTACATCAAAAGAGCAGAGAAACTTGAAGCTTAAGGTAGCTAAGTATGTGATAGTGGATGATATTCTATATAAAAGAGGTTTAGATGGGATGTTTCTCAGGTGTGTAGATGAAGATCAGTAGAAGAAATTGCTTCAGTATTTTCATAGTGAAGCATGTGGTGGAAATTTCTCCTCAACTGTAACTGCTTTCAAAATTTTGAGGAACTGTTATTACTGGCCTGGAATGTTTAAAGATGCCTACAAATGGGTAGCACAATGTGAAAAATGTAAGTTATTTTCAGGAAAACCACATTTGGCTGCTTTGCCCTTAAGACTAGTCATAATTGATGAGACATTCAAGTAGTGGGGCTTAGATTTCATAGGACCAATAAATCCCCCATCTAGTGCTGGACATATCCATATTCTAACAGCTACAAGTTATTTTACTAAATGGGTAGAGGCTATTGCGGTAAAGAAAACTACTACTGAAGTGGTTTGTTCCTTCTTGAAAGAGAATATTTTGGTTAGGTTTGGTGTTCCTACAAAGATTGTCACTGATAATGCACAAAATTTTTCTTCTCAAGATATGCAAATCTTCTGCTATGATAATGGGATTCAATTGGCACATTCATCTAATTACTTTCCCCAAGGCAATGGGCAAGCAGAATCTACCAATAAAAACTTGATCAATATTATGA
Source organism: Chamaecyparis obtusa (assembly GCA_027943335.1). Classification (NCBI taxonomy): domain Eukaryota; kingdom Viridiplantae; phylum Streptophyta; class Pinopsida; order Cupressales; family Cupressaceae; genus Chamaecyparis; species Chamaecyparis obtusa. The sequence continues at coordinate 435,794 of BSBK01000435.1, forward strand.
AGAAGCTAGTGAATGAAAATTCTAAAGACTGGCATAAGAGATTGTTCGAAGCACTCTGGGCTGATCATACTTCTCCTAAGAGAGCTATAGGTATGACTCCATTTGAACTGGTCTATGGAGTAGAAGCTCAACTCTCATTGCCTTTGGAGCTATCAGCCATAAAATTGTAGAAAGTAATAGAAGATCAAACCTTTTCTGATGGACTGGATAAAAGGATCATGTACTTGAGCAAGATCCAAGAAGAACGAGACGAAATGGTGAATCGCATAGCCCTGGACCAATATCAGGTGAAGAAATTTTTTGACAAATGAGCCAGGCCCAGGAAGTTTATGGAGAATGACAGAGTGCTATTATGGGATAAAAGAAGAGAGCCCCAGGGTGCTCATAGCAAATTTGAGTCCCTTTGGAAGGGACCTTTTGAAATCAGTCAAGTTTTGGGAGCTAATTCTTTCAAACTCAGGTACGCAGATGGAACTAAAATGCCCTTATCTTATAATGGGCAAGATTTGAAGCTTTATGAGCAATAGATAAGTTTGGTCTTTCCCTGTACATAAGTTTTTATTGTGCTGTAGGTTAGTCGCGTGTGTGTCTTTTTGGCTTGTGCAAAACCAAAGAGCTTGGATTCCTTATTTAGTCCTTTACAGTCCTAATCCCCAATCAGAGCCACCTGTTGCCCATCAAATAAATTTTTAACTTCATTTATATGCGGCAATATGTGAAGCTGTGTCAATGTTAAGTTGCAAATTGAATTGTGAACTTTGAACTTGAACCGCTCGGTTCAAAGTTCAAAGTTCAATATATTTTCCTCCAAAAGCATCGCGTGTATGTTTTGTCTTGTAAAAGCCTCCTCTAGCCGCATTCACATCTTAGTGTGTAAATGTTGAATTTAATCTTGAACTTTGAACCTCAGTTTTTCAGTTCAAAGTTCATGCTAGAATCTGCACTTCTACATCTTTACACTAAAAGCTTCCCAAGTATGATTTTGAAATCGTATTTTATTTTTCTTTCTTGAGCTTCTCCTCAAAGTTTTTGGGGCCCACCACAGTCATACTATGTGCATAAAAATTAACACATCATGAATCATGTAATTTGAACCCAAATTCTATGGTTCAAGGATCGATTCCCGAGGTGTAATAATACCCGGATATCAACCGTGAGCCAAATCTTTACCATCTGACGTTGAAATGATTGATATGATGGGAAGAGTGGTACCACCTCAACTCAGGAGATTTTCTTACTAAATGAAAGTGTGTGAAACAGGTTGTTATCATTTATTGCAGCGTGAAAGTGAATTAATGATAGTTTTTTTTTTCATGAAGTGATGGGAAGCGAAGCAAATGTGTATTTATTTTTCCCTCTCTTTACGTTTCTTCATTCTGTTCTGCTATCTTTTGGAGGTGTTTTGGGAGCTGCGAAGTAACTTTCTCAAAAGGCAGGAACACGGTGAGTTTCACAACATCCTTGGCCCTGTAATTCATTTGAGCTTCTGCATTTTAAAAGAGCTATCTTTGTAAGAAGTTTGCAAGATTGTATTTCAGAATGTCTTCTTCCAAAGTAAAATTCATGAAAGAAAATAGATTTTCTCCAGTTAGTTGTTGTTTACCTGAAATGAGGAATACAACTATAATAGATGATGATATCAAAGAAATAGTTTCAAGGTTGAGGAAAATGGTAGATGAAGCCATATCTGGTAGGATTGTAGAAAGTGGTTTGTTAGAAGCCGCTGGTTTTCCTGAAGTAATTCCATGCCCCGAGTTAGTAATAGAATGCCGTAACAGGTATAACAAGGTTGAGAGATGCATCAAAATAGAAAGTGGCGAAGTTCTAGTAAACATTGACAGAACAGTAATAATGGATGCCCTCAGGATTCCAGTAGTTGAAGTCTACGGAGATTGGAGTATCAGTAAAGCTGTAGCGGACTCAGAGAAGAACAAGAGGGAATATAGAAATAATATAGCAAGAGACTGGCTATTAAACCCGGAGAAGGGTGGTTCTCATTTGCCTAGACTGCTTAGAAAGGATCACTTGTTCAGGGAGGTAAGGGATATAATGGTAATGTTGAATAGGATCAAAGGTAACCTCATCGATACCAATTAGGAAGACTGGATGTACATTTTTGTATAGGCTATCCTAGACATTGGTAATGCTGTTGACTGGGAATATATAATAGCTGAACAATTACATGAAAGTCTATCCCAGCCAGCTTTAATTTCCAATTTTTATATGTCTTCATACCTCTTTTATATTCTCACCATCTGTAGAATCTAGGATGGTCTGCCTCATCAAGAATGGAACAGCAGTATGCCTATCTATGAATACCACCCCTTATTACAAAAAGGAAAACATCCTATGGGTTTTAAGAAGGTGCATGATACCTTTTCCTCCAAATTGGTCTTCGAATTAAGAGGAAAACCTAATTGCAGTATATCAGAGGAAGCTATGGAATTTGTGAAAATCTATGGGAGTTTTTATATTTAGTTTCCTACTTTTACTTATTTAAGAGTAGGGAGTTTTAGTGATGCTCCGTTAAAACTTCCTAGGTATTGCCCAGACAAGTGCATTCTTCTTGAAGTAAGCAGATAGTTATTAATGGTTGGGAAGAAGTACAAAGTCAAGAGAGGTATTGGCACCTTCTTCCCACTTGAACTAGGACATTACAAGTTCTGTTTGCTGCATTACTTTTCCTTTTTGACCAATGAATTGAAAGAAATGAATATCTAGCCATATCAGGCTAGGAACTACTTTGATAGCAAAGGTTTTGTTGAGAATCATTTCAGAGTTGATGCAATGTTCCTTCATCAACTAGGTTTGGAAGATTACTGGGATGATTGCATAGATGAGGTTGAGGTCACTAAGAGATTAGGTTCTAGGTTTTCTCTCAAACAAATCACTACCTTCAAGCTACCTTTCAGCATCAAAAATGTTAAGGAGGAAGATGATAATACATCAGAGCCAAAAAATGCAGTATCAAGAGCTGAAATGGTAATCAGAAGAATTGACTGGCTGTTGGAAGAAGAAGAAAATGTGAAGTCTCTTACAAAGGAAGTTTTCAGGAAGACAAAAAAATGGTTCAAGGCTCAGAAGAAGAAGATCTCAGCTACCCCTATGTTGGGAATCAGAAAGAGTCCAAGGGCTCATAAAATTGAATCCTCCCCTGTTTTAACTAATAAGACTGAATCATTTCTTTCTGCAGGTGTTTCATGTTCTCTAGAAGTTCCTGAAGATTTAGAGTTGATTCCTAATGATGCTGTGAAGTTTACAAGATAGAAGAATAAAAGAAGTGAGAAGGAAGATTCTCCTTTTTGCATTGTCCTAGATTCTGACACCGAGGAGCCTAGCATAAAATAGTTCAAGAGGTTGAGAAGAGGTAATACATCCAATATGGATTCAAAATCAGCCGAAGGTGATGGGATTTCAAGTCAACAAGAGCCTGTTACTCTGAGCAATCCCAGTACCACTGTTTCCTTACAAAATATGACTCCTAGTTTGCCAAATTGGATGGATCTAACTGTGAATAAGAAGAGGAACATTATGTCTACCTCAGTCCTTGTGGGTGATTTGGTGAATAAATACCTTGGAAAGTCTCCTAGAAAAAAGAAGCCTAAAATGGAATCTATGGTGGATGTGGATCCAATCACAGGTCATTGGGTTGCGGAGATTTTCAAGCCCAACTCCAACAAGACCAGTGTTGAAGTCACCGAGAAAGATTTCACTATAGACAAGGTTGATTTAGGAGTGTCCTCACGAGCTACTGATCTAAAGATTTTGAATTCAACAAACAAGAAAATCAATCACTAAGTGCTGAAAGATGCCGAAGATAAAGCAAAGCTGAAGCAAGCTTTATGCAAAATGTCGAAATATATCCATCAGTTGCAGAATCCCATTCCTCAACCTTTGGCAATGGTACCACTAAGTCTGGATGTCAAGTCTCCAGACAATCAAAAATTTCTTGATCGGGTACATAAAGAGAGATCCCTCTCTAAGGCATTCTATAATTGGATGGGAGAAGTTGGGGATATGGTTAATCACTTCGCTCAAGCTTATGAGAGCTCAACTAACCAGTCTTCTAAATTGGTATCTACCTTAAAGGCTAAAGTCAAACTATGGGAAGGAAAGAGAGAGTCTGGAGATAGCAATAACTAATATGGAAGAAGCTTTCAGCTATGGCATGGAAAAGTTCTTGTCTGAGAAGACAATTCCTGACACTGATAGTAGTACCCTCTTTGTGGAAAAAGTAAATGAGGAATGGCGATGTACCTTAATTGATCAAGGTATTGAAGAGTCAGAACATATCCTAAAGACAGTAGCCTATGTTGAGGAGGTCATCAACAACCATATAAACTATGTCTACAATCTATCCACAAGAGAAGTGAAGACAAGAATAGATGAGGCTAGGATGAAAGAATCCTTCACCAGAAAAGCACAAGGTTTAAAAGATGCCATAGAAATGGTAACCCGAGACTGCTCAATCATCGCCAGGGTAAAATCACTGATAATGCTTGGTGAAGAACATGTTAAAATGCTGGATACTAAGCTGGAGCAGTTACAAAACTGCAAAGATATCTAGGAACAAAGGCTGGACCTCGTTTCTTTGCCAAACAAGGAGATGCTGGAGAGATTCGCATTAGCTTTCAAGGAGTGGTCGGATCAGCGCAAAGTGACTGAGGCCACCGTTAATGTCGAGGTCAAGAAAAACTAGTCTGTTTTAGATTAGTTTTGAAAAGGATGGCTCCAAGTAGTTATAGGGTGTTAGTTCTTTTCTAAAAATAGTCTTTAGTTATGAAACTGTTATGCCCTGCGCGGCTATAAGTTAATTTTTGAAAGACCCTGCAAGGGTCAGTTCTCTGGTAGCAGAAAAATATATAGTTTGATATTTGCTAGAAATACTTTCGTGAAATGGTGGATGTTTTGGTTTGAAACTTACCATATAGTATCAGTGGATATATATATATATATATATATATATATATATATATATATATATATATATATATATATATATATATATATATATATATATATATATATAACTAACTAACAAATAGCAGTATTTCTATCAGATCAGTGTGTCTGGTTAATGCATGTGTGTTAATTTCAGTTGGAATTAATTTCATGTTGCTGCAATCTGTGTGTGTTTCAAAATCATTCATACATTCCTTTTTCAGTGTTGTTTTAGTATATGTTGAATCGATCTTTCTGGAAATTTTCTTTATAATCTCAGTCAGTTGGCTTAGATAAATGTGGATTCTCTCTCAGAGTATAAATCTCTCAGCAATCATTTTATATGAGTTTTAAAAAGCCTTTTTGTACTTTCAGGTCAAATGTATACATTCCCTTTACAGTTTTCATTCTTTTCAAATAAGTGAATTGTCAAAATTGATCTTTTTATAAGGTAGCCGCTCCTTTGATCGCAGAGAGTTTTGTCATGAGTGACAAACTCAACTGTTGTATGATTTTTTTCTTCATCTTGGGCCAGAGTATTTGTAATTTGTTATATTTTTATTAAGAAGGAAAATCTGTATACTAACAGGGATGACACCCACAAATTCTTCACTACTGCAGATAGAAAAGGTTTGCCTATTAGGGCTACAAGTTTTGATCACTTCTGGTGATCTCACCCTGTTAGGAGTGACATGTTAGATCAGCTAGATCTACCTAGTTATAGGATTTTAACAACACTAATGAAGTGTGCACTCGGTTAAGAGATTTACATAAGACTGTTAATTCTACTCTGTTAAGAGATTTTATCCAAAAACTCTATTACAATTTTTAGAAAGCAATAGGTAAATATCTGCTATATGACAACTCAATTGTCTGATACAGATCTATAAGCTTTGATAAAATATCACCTTACTTGTGATGAATCTCTGCTCTGAACTGCTCGGTAGCCTCTGCTGATTCTACTCAATCTGAATTCCTCTGTACTCGGTTCTGCTCTGTTAACTGATAGACTTGAAGTTAGGCAATTGCTTCAAGTGCTCTGTGATTCATATATCAGCTCACACCAAAAATGATGTGAACACACAAATATATAGTGTTCTATTTTTGCCACTTTAACACAATATAGTCACAACCTACGGTGTACAATAATAACCTAAATCAACTATTACAAAAGATATACATTGTATTTAATGAATATAATTACATTAAATGTTCCTTGATCTTGGTAAAACATTTTATAAACTGTTGTAACCATTTGCATAGAAGAATGTGCCATTACTAATTACTATGCCATTTCCTGTGACCCTCGGTAAACACTGTGTAAACTGATCCATGTATACTGCGATGCTCGGTGTTTACTATTTGTTGGTGTCTGCTAGTGTTTGGTAAACTGTCTACTGCTCGGTATATAAGCTTTACTAACTTGTCTATTTTGCTTTATGTTACCAATTGGCTCAATGGAAGTGACCGATTGATATCTTTACAAACCTTTGGTACTAATGACAACCTTAAAAGCTCAATAGAGATAACATGTTCCCCCTTTTGAGAGCTATTTTTGGGACAATATTGATTGTAAGAGCAGTGTGCTCACCACCTTTAACCAGGTGTTTTTATATACCCCTAATAGGGTTTTTGTAATCCTCTAACAGGGAAATGTACTATGTAACAATCAACTCCTAACATGGCTAGATCTCCTAACAGGAATATTATATTTTAGCACATATTTGTGGGTACCATCCTCATCGGGGTTTTCCCTTTGGCTAGGGTTTCCTCGATAACAAATCATGGTGTCATGAGTAATGTGTTATGCTTATATGTTCTTTTCATTTCTGCATTACTTTGGATTGTTTATAATTGTTTGAAGTTGGAATCAAAGTTTTGTAATACTGATTCACCCCCCCTCTCGGTATTACCTAATCCTAACAATTGGTATCAGAGCTTTTGGCTCTTTGAGAGAAAGCTTAACAGCTTAAGGGAGATCAGAATGGATTCATAATATTTACAAGTGAACTTTGAAGCTGCACTTGAAGATTTGGATAAGATGATCCGAAAGGGGCATTCTCTCAAACCCCCGTAGGTGTTTTACACATAGAGGATATTAGGGCATACATACACTGCAAGTATGAGATTATTGGGGAGGTCAACATCTTCTATGAGATGAACAATATGATAGAAGTAAATGGGTCTTTGATAGAAGAATTTAAACATTTAAAAGACCTGTCAATACTCAAGTTAACCCTACTCACTTAATTCACAGAAGTCGAATGGTTCAAGATCACTTTGAGTAGAGTTCATGATCAGTTCTTATGGATAGGGGATCAACCAGTTAAGATATATGCTCAGTTGATCCATGATATCACAGGGCTTGACAATGAAGGAGCCCTACCTATTAGTGAGAAAAACCTAAGAAAAGAAGCTGAAACCCTAACACACTCTAAATGGGACAAGAGGGAAATGACTGTAAATGATATATATTTACAAGATGTCTAATTGGTAGCGATTCTAATTGGCTACAAGTTGTTTTACAGTTCTAGACTTAATTCTTTATCAGCTGGAGTTATAACGATGGCATACAAAATGCTTAAAGAAAACAAGAAATACAACCTGTGTGAAATACTAGCTCAACAATTCATTGGGAATGTAAAAGTGATAAAGAATGACAAATCTAAGGCATTTAGGTTTGGGTCATTACTAGTTCACATGTACATTCATGTCATTCACAACTTTCCTAGTATGCATCCTAGGGCATGGAAAGACAATGAACCCACTGGTCTTCAAATCTTAGAATACTATAGAAGACAAAAAAAGGATTGGGTTGATGGAGAATTATTTGGCATGATTAAGATCATGCAAAGACAGATGAAAGAAAGATATAGAATTCCAGAAAGCTTAGTAGAAAAGTATGAGGACACCATCTGTTTCATGGTTGAAACTGATTGTATCTTCTTTGAGGCAGTTGAATCTAGAACCAAATGGTGTTATCCTATGGGATATGAGGTAAGTGTTGAAGTACTAACTATGCAAGTAAAGCATGTATTGGTAGAAAAAAAGGACCCTACTCAAGAAAGATGGGGTACATACAAAGAAAAATATGAAAAAGTCAGAGAAGAACAAGAGAAAGTAACAAGAAAGAGGAAAGTCAACAAGATAGTAGAAGATATCACTGCAATGGTGGGTATTACAAAAGCACAATTGATAGACATCAAAAATAAGATGGAGGCATCTTCTAGTATTGCCACTAATTCACCCACTCTATTGGAAGCAGAGAAGATAGTTACTATTGATAACATTATTGATTTATTAGTCCCTCAAGAGGAAGAAACACATGAAGTTGAGACTACAATGGTTCCTAGAAGATCATCTAGGACAGTCAAGTAGTTCAGTCCAAAAGAAAAGGAGACACAGGTGAAGAGGAAGAAAAGGTCATGGAGAAAGAGGAAGAGAAAATAGTTCAAAAGAGTCCACAATCCTTGTGGAAACCAGATATGAAATCACTATAGAAAAGGGTTATCAAAGATGGAAATCTGATATCTTTAAACATATACTATGAGAGATATAGCCTTGAGGTTCAATCAATCATTGAGGACACTATCATTGAGCATTTGTTAGTTTTCAAAAAGAATTTGTTGGAAGTTGAAGCCAGTGTCCCCAAAGATCTATACAACAAGATGGAAATTAGAAAATAGTTAGCACATTTAGAGGATGAGAACATAAGAAACAAGACAATTGATGATATGTTTCTGGTTGTGTCTATTCAGGAAAGAGAAAGAATCATAAAGGCACTGAAACCTCTTCTAAGAACAAAGACCAGACTAGTCAAGATCATGGCTAGAAAATATGATGAAGTAATTGAAGATACCCAAAAAGCATTAGACCAAGTTCTAATGAATGACATACCTAAAAGCGTGTCACCTCCTAAGACTACTAAACCTATATCCTTGGGTTTAGGAGATAGCTCAAAGGCAATTGATGAGAGTGCTCAAGTTGACTTGCAACCATAATTCTTTGTCACTGGTGTGCCTGTTAGCCTTGACACTTCACATGATGTAAATGATCCATTCATGGACAAGATGGACAGTGCGATGGAGGTTGAAGATCAGGAACAAACAGAGGAAAGAAAATTAGAAGAGAAACCAGAAGATAGAGTACAGGAGAAGGAGTTACAACAAGAATAACATCAAGAAAAACAACTTAAGTCAGAGGAAGCTACTAAAATCAGTTTGGATACATCCCTATTGTTGGCAAGTGTGGCCAAACCAGTCAGCTCCGATGTGGACAACATGGATGAAGATGAGCTAATGAAACTTTCATTTATAGCTTTTTCTTAAGCTAAGGAGAGATCAGTTCAGAAAGGAGACAAGAGAGCTAAGATAATGGTCAGGGTTGTATAAACAGTAAACAAGCTACTTCCCTCACCAATTATCCTAAAAGAGAAGGATGAGGTTGAAAACCTCAGTACATTATTGATTAGCTTTGACAGTCATTTTGACTCATTGCTAAAAACAGTAGAGAAGAAGGCTGAAAAGAACTTCTTAGAAAAGAAGTTGAGCAAAGTTCATAAGTCCATTTCATGGGACTTAGGCATCCTAAAGGCTACCACTCTTAAAGCCAAGAGCTGTGTAGCACAAGGCAGGAAACTATATAGCTATTGCATAAACCCCTGTAGACATTTGAAGAATGTTAAGGAGGCCATAGCCAAAGACAGGGCTAGTCTTGACAACATAATGGACAGTTGTGAATCATCTTCACAAACCGTGGGAGAGATAGATAAGGAGACATCCAGGCTACTGGTGAAAATAGGAGCACTGGAAATGGAGAAAGGGAGAGTTGCAGATAGATTTCGCTCATTAAAAAGCCTATTGACTCTCAAACTCTCAATATTGGAGACTCATCTCTTTGAGATGACAAAGGCTGAAAGCTCAATGTCAGTATCTACTCTCACTGAGCTAAGGTAGTAGAGACAACATCATATGCACTGAATGGATTAATCCTTGTCAATGAGCTTTTGATAAGTTCATGGATTGAGGAAGTTAAGACCTTGGAAATCTCCTTCCAAGATGTCTTAAATCTGGTGAGTAAGCACTAAACCATTTGTGCTTAAGTCCTGCAATTTTGTATACCTTTGCCATTGATGTCAAAGTGAGAGGAAGAAAAATAAAAAATGAGGACGAGAGTTATATGTTGAAAAGAAAGTAAAAGAAATGATGTAGAAAACAAAAAAAATATATAGAAAAGGGAAAGAAAGTTGTATTGTAACACTTAGTCATTTTTCTAAGTGTTGCCATCAATGCCAAAGGGAGAGATTGTTGGCATGTGATGTTTTGGAGTACTAAGAATCACTTAAGGGTTGTCATTTATGGAAACACTTATGATGGAGTGATCGCATGTTGTGGAGATTGTCAATGAAGTCACAGTCATGAAAATGACTAAGTTCAGAATCAGGATAATAGGGTACAATACCACAGTTTTGGATAGCGATGGAAATATATAGGGTATTATGGCTTGCAAAGTTAACTGGAGGTATTTTGGGATGTTCACATGCTTCAGTTAAGATCGCATGAGTTTTGGATACTAGATTTGTGAGATACAGTGTTCGGAAGATATGCGAAGACAGTAAAACAATATAACATGGTACATGAATAGTTACAAAGATTAAGGAAAGCATAATGGATATGGTAAAGTGCTAAGACAAGTAAATAAAGTATATTGCCAAATCTTTGGTAATATGAGAGCGCCAACTCCATGTATATCATTTGCATAAGTTTCTATTATGTTTTGTATGACAATTATGAGGCCGACTGGAAGGCTAATTCTGTATAAGTATAGATTGGTTTTGTGAAAGCGATGTATGAAATGATGTGTAATGATGGAGTAAGTTTGTGAATATAAGAACAGAGATCAGATGCGAGATCAGAAAGAGGCCAAGCTACAATTGGGACTATCTAAGCAAGATAAGTGCTTGTAGTGTTCCCCCTTTTGAGAACTATTTTTGGGATAGTATTGATTGTAAGAGCAGTGTGCTCACCACCTTTAACCAAGTGTTTTTGTATACCCCTAACAGGGTTTTTGTAATCCTTTAACAGGGAAATGTACTATGTAACAATCAACTCCTAACAGGGCTAGATCTCCTAACATGGATAATATATTTTAGTACATATTTGTGGGTACCATCCCCACCGGGGTTTTCCCTTTGGCCAGGGTTTCCTCGAGAACAAATCATGGTGTCATGAGTAATGTGTTATGCTTATATGTTCTTTTCATTTTTGCATTACTTTGGATTGTTTATAATTGTTTGAAGTTGGAATCAAAGTTCTGTAATACTGATTCACCCCCCCTCTTAGTATTACCTAATCCTAACAAGAGCAACAAATAAACTTATAGTTTTACAATGCGCAAAACAAGCTTCAACATCATACCTTTTTATCAAATGATATAATAAAACCTTTTTCTTATAAACTTTTTTTAAAAAGCCCTTCGAAATTTCCAATTTAAATATGATTTAGAAATTTTTATAAAAAATATTTTTAAAAATTCTAAATCACCATGATAATAATAAGATAGACTATGTTACACAAGGATTGTTTCCTATTCCCAGATGACTCATCCTTATCCCCAAAATGTTTCGGGGATAGTGGGCCAAAAAGGAAACATCCCACAACCATCCCCGATTTCAAAAAACTGTAGGAAATGACACGAAAGGTCCCCTAACATTTGAGGATAGCTAATCATCCTTGAAACACCTAGGGGTCACCCGAAACGTCCCCTACCTGTCCCTAAAAAGAAAGTCCCTAAACATTTAGATGATTTTTGGCATTAATAACAAAAAAAACTTTTTTTTTAAAATTATTTTTGCCAAGGTAGCAATATGGGGGGAGGGGGGCACAAGGTTCAAATTTGTGTCCCCAATAAAATTCAAATGAAGTTTGACATGGGAATAAATTTGACAAAAAAATTTATGATTAAATATTATATTAAATAATAAATATTAAAATTATAAATCTACTATTTAATTTAATTTTTTAATATTCATCATAATAAACATATTAAGTTTAATATCTTTTAAATATTTAATTATTAGAATAAAAATTAATTCAGTTCGTTATATATATATATATATATATATATATATATATATGAGAAACAAACTTACTTCAAAATGAGCTGAAAAACTTGTTGCAATTCATCATGTTTTGAGACTTCAGGACTGACAGATTATAGAGTATCGACAGACACCAACAACATGATGGGATGTTGATCCTGAAGATGTTAGACAAATTGATGAGGAGTTGCAACTAGGACTGGTCTAACTACCATTAGATGATCTGTTAGCTTATGGTGACTAATCAGGAAAGTACTATCAAGGAAAGAACTGTACACTTTTCCTCCTGACTACTTTTCAGTTATTTGGGCCGACTACTTATAACTCATTCTAACCCTAAAGCGGGAAAATATTGTATAATATGGCTTAGGGTTAGGGATTTTCATTATGTATAATTTTAGTACTTGCGACAGAATTGGGTTGTAAGGGATTACAGATTGTAATCAGGTTGTAATCACTGGATAATAATAATATTGGACTCGCTGTTGGTGGACGTAGCCCAGGGATTGGGTGAACCACGTTAAATCTGTGTGTCTTGTGTTCTATTCTATGTCGTTTATTATTTTCTGATATTAGTTATATTTGCACATAATTGTTATTTCTGCCTTGTTAATCCTAACAAGTGGTATCAAAGCGAGGTTATTTCGTTCGTTCTTTCATCTATTCTCTGAAGCAGGTCTCACGAGTTAGTGGGAGAGTCTCTCGGTTAAGTGGGAGAAATGACAGATGAGGGTAGGCTAAAGGTTGATAAGTTTAACGGGCAGAACTTCCAGTTATGGAAGATGCAAATGGAGGATTATCTCTATCAGAAGGATCTATGGCGGCCATTAGAGGGAGTAGCCAAGAAAGAGCAATCAATGTCTCAGGAGGATTGAGATATTTTGGATAGGAAGGCACTGGGGAGTATTCATCTATGCCTAGCACAATCGGTGGCATTCAATATTATTGAAGCAAAGACAGCTAAAGATCTGATGGAAACCCTAGCGAAGTTGTATGAAAAACCTTCAGCTTCAAACAAGGTATTTCTTATGAAGCGTTTATTTAATATGAAAATGGTAGAAGGTGGATCAGTTACAGATCATTTGAATGAGTTTAATACAGTTACAAGTCAATTAACCTCAGTTAAAATTACTTTTGATGAAGAGGTTAGGGCTCTCTTGATTTTGTGTTCTTTGCCAGAAAGTTGGAATGGCTTGGTAATGGCTGTTAGTAATTCTGTTTCTGGTTCTAATACCCTAAAGTATGATGATGTTATTGGTGTTATATTGAGTGAGGAAATTCATAGGAAAAGCTCAGGGGCATCCACATCGGGTAGTGTATTGAACACAGAAAGTAGAGGCAGAACAAGAGATAGAGGAAACAACTCTGGAAATCGTGGGAAATCAAGAGGAAAATCAAAGGGAAAGAGGTCCGAATCTAAAGGGCCAAATGATTGCTGGTACTGTGGAAAACCAGGTCATAAGAAGAAAGATTGTTGGTCTCGGAAGAAAGATCAAGGAGACAAAAATGATGGAAACAAGGAGGCAAATGTGGTAAGTAACAAATTCGAGGAGGATGCTTTGCTCTTGTCCTTAGAAAGTATTGATGATTCATGGGTTTTAGATTCTGGGGCTTCATTTCATGCTACACCCCATAGAAGTTATTTTGTTGATTATGTCCAAGGGGATTTTGAGCTAGTTTATTTGGGAGATAATGAACCCTGTCAGATTGTTGGAAAGGGAAAAATTAAGATTAAGTTGCAGAATGGGAATCATTTGCTATTACAAGAGGTAAGACATGTTCCAAGGCTGAGTAGGAATTTAATTTCAGCAGGGCAACTGGGTGATGAGGGTTGCACAGTTACTTTTAATGATAAAAATTGGAAGGTTTCAAAAGGTTCCTTAGTAGTAGCAAAAGGTGTGAAAGTAGGCACCTTATATCTTTGTACAGGTCATACTGTTCCTTCTACTTTAATTGTTTCAGAAGATAATGAATGTTCAGGAACAGTGGTTGCAGTTGAGCAGGAAGAACATCAAACTGTTGCTGTAGATTCTGACACAACACTATGGCACAACAAACTCGGGCACATGAGTGAAAAAGGTATGAAATTACTTCATTCAAAGAAAGTTTTACCTGGTTTGAAATGTGTCAATATGGATTTCTGTGAAAGTTGTGTTTATGGAAAACAAAAGAGAGTTAGTTTTGTGAAGAGTGGGAAGGAAAAGAAAAATGAGAGATTAGAGCTTGTGCATACAGATGTATGGGGACCAGCTCAGGTATCTTCCCTTGGTGGCTCTCTGTATTATGTTACATTTATAGATGATGCAACAAGAAAAGTATGGATTTATTTCCTTAGACAGAAATCTGATGTATTTCAAACTTTTAAGAAATGGAAATGCTTGGTTGAGAATGAGACTGGTAAAAAGTTAAAATGTCTCAGATTTGATAATGGTGGTGAGTATTGCAGCACAAAATTTGAAGAATATTGTTCCTCTAATGGTATTCGTAGGCAGAAAACTATACCAAGGACTCCATAAGAAAATGGAGTGGTTGAACGCATGAACAGGACAATAATGGAGTGTGCAAGGAGTATGAGGTTGCATGCTAGGCTGCCCAAAAATATGTGGGCAGAGGCAGTGAACATTGCTATTTATTTAATCAATAGAGGCCCCTCTACTCCTTTGGACTGTGGTATTCTAGAGGAAGCATGGAGTGGTAAGAAGGTGAGTTATTCTTTTCTCAAAACCTTTGGTTGTGAAGCTTTTGCACTTATAGATTCTGAAAATAGAACCAACCTGGAAGCTAAGTCAAAGAAATGTGTATTTGTTGGGTATGGCATTGATGAATTTGGTTATAGGCTTTGGGATTTTAAAAATCATAAAATTGTAAGAAGCAGGGATGTCATATTCAATGAGAAAGTATTGTACAAAGATCTGTTGCTGCAGCATGAGAAGAAAGAAAATGACTATGTAGTACTAGATGATACTCCACAAGTTCATATTCCAGTAGTTCCTTATGCTCCGCAACAACAGCAACAACAAATACCACACACCCCAGTGAGCGTTAGACGGTCAACAAGGCTAAGTAGACCTCCAGAAAGATTTTCTCCATCTTTGTATTCTATTTTGTTAACAGATGCTGGTGAACCTGAATGTTATAATGAAGCTGTGCAGGTGGATACAAAGCTTCAGTGGGAGTTTGCAATGACAGATGAAATGGACTTTTTGCTGAAAAATCAGATATGGGATTTATGTAAGTTACCTGCAGGTAAAAGGGCTTTACAGAATAAATGGGTTTACAAGATAAAAGAAGAGGATGGAGGTATGAAAAGATTTAAAGCCAGATTAGTCGTAAAAGGATTTGCACAGAAACATGGTATTGATTTTGATGAGATATTTTCTCCAGTTGTTAAAATGACTTCTATTCGTACTGTTTTAAGTATTGTGGCTACTGAAGATTTGCATTTAGAGCAGCTTGATGTTAAAACAGCCTTTCTTCATGGTGATTTGGATGAAGAAATATATATGGTTCAGCCACAAGGATTTGAGGTCAAGGGTAAGGAGAATTTGGTGTGCAGATTGCAGAAAAGTTTATATGACTTGAAGCAAGCACCTCGGCAATGGTATATTAAATTTGACACTTTTATGAATGGGCATGGATATAGTCGGTGTCATTCTGACCATTGTGTTTATTTTAAGAGGTTGGATGATGACAGCTACATTATTTTATGTTTATATGTTGATGATATGCTTGTAGCTGGGTCTAACATGGATCACATTAAGGGGTTGAAACAACAGTTAGGAAAATCTTTTGCTATGAAGGATTTGGGGGGCAGCAAAACAAATCCTTGGTATGAAAATTTGTAGAGATAGGAAAAATAGGAAATTGTCTCTATCTCAAGCTGATTATATTGAGAAGGTGTTGCAACGTTTCTCTATGAAAAATGTCAAAGCTGTCAGCACACCTTTGCCTGGTCATTTGAAATTGACTAAGGATATGTGTCCCAAGACACTAGAAGAAGAGACTAAAATGTCTAAGGTACCTTATGCTTCAACTGTAGGGAGCTTAATGTATGCTATGGTATGTACTAGGCCAGATATTGCACACGCAGTGGGAGTCGTTAGCCGTTATATGAGTAACTCTGGTATTGAGCATTGGAATGCAGTCAAATAGATTCTCAGATATTTGAGAGGCACATCCAGTAAGTGTTTACACTTTGGGGGTTCTACTACTACTGTACAAGGCTATGTTGACTCAGATTTGGTAGGAGATATAGATAGCAGGCGGAGTACTACAGGTTATATATTTATTGTTGGTGGGACAGCAATGAGTTGGATTTCTCTACTACAAAAGGTGGTTGCTTTATCCACTACAGAGGCAGAGTATGTTGCTGCTACAGAGGCAGCCAAGGAGATGATATGGCTTCAATTCTTCATGGAAGAATTGGGACATCCACAAAAGGATAATTTTCTACATACAGATAGCCAAAGTGCCATTCATCTTGCAAAGAATTCTGCTTTGCACTCAAAGACAAAACACATACAGTTGCGGTACCATTTCATTCGATCAGTTTTGGATGATGGACAGTTAAGGCTGGAAAAGATTCATACTGATGATAATCTAGCAGATATGTTTACAAAGGTAGTAACAAGGGAGAAGTTGAACTCATGTTCAGCTTCAGTTGGTCTTCTAGACTGAACAAAATAAAAGAACAGCTGAGTCCAAGGTGGTTCAATCCAGTGGGAGCCTCATGTGGGTAGCGGTATTGCTACAGGATCAGTCTCCAAGTGGGAGGTTTTTTAGTATAGTGTGGATACTGATCAGTCACCAAGTGGGAGATTGTTAGCTTATGGTGACTAATCAGGAAAGTACTATCAAGGAAAGTACTGTACACTTTTCCTCCCGACCTCTTATAACTCATTCTAACCCTAAAGCGGGAAAATATTGTATAATATGACTTAGGGTTAGGGATTTTCATTATGTATGATTTTAGTACTTGCGGCAGAATTGGGCTGTAAGGGATTACGGATTGTAATCAGGTTGTAATCACTGGATAATAATAATATTGGACTCGCTGTTGGTGGACATAGCCCAGGGATTGGGTGAACCACGTTAAATCTGTGTGTCTTGTGTTCTATTCTATGTGGTTTATTATTTTCTGATATTAGTTATATTTGCACATAATTATTATTTCTGCTTTGTTAATCCTAACATGATCCACTTCTGCTAGAGGGAGATAGTGACTCAGATCATTTTGAGGCTTTGGATATTGATGGCTAGAATGGAGCTTAGGGCCTGTTTGGTTCTCAGTATTAACCTGGAATAGTCATTATTTAATGCGAGAATAAAGTAATTCATCGTTTGTGGCCATTTTTTGAATTCCCAAATTAGAAAATTAATCCCCATTTTTGAGCCAATGCTTGGATTAATTAATTCGAAAAAAAATCTGGAATTCATTTCTTATTCCAGAATAAGCTATTCATGGATTCGAAATTACAATAAAATGTATAAGTCGTAGGGTTCGTACGTGAAGGGTTAAGGGATTATAATCTTATTTTTTTAATAATTTTTTTAAATAATTTTTTAAAAAAAGTTAATAATACATATTTTAATTTAAAAATATATAAGTTAAAAATACATATATATTTTAATTAAAAACCCAACAACAAAAATAATAAGTTCAAAATTAAAATTTGTAAAAAAATATTTTTTTTATAATTATATTTTTTTAATAAGTTAAAAATACATATTGTTCAAATTAATTAAAAAAATAAAAAATAATCATTATTACAATTCCACATTATGAAATCCAAACACATAATAGATTAATTCTCACTCATCTTCTAAATGCACCAAACATATCCAAACTTTATTACAGCTTAATTTAAATATTGTCTTGTTATTATCAATTATTAACACATATCTCTCTTTCCCTTTCTCTATCTACAATATCTTATTCCTTGCCATCTCTTATTTTTTACCCTTTAAGCAACATTTCGGAAACGCGTCCCTTAACATCCCATCCCCGTCCCCAAAACGCTATAAAACATAGAAAATAGATGATCAAAATAGATCTGATTTGAAATTAAACCAGACATTTATAAGATCATAAGAAGCTGGCTGATACAGAAAGTAGGAGGTTTCTTGGGTTGGCGAACCTCAATTTTTTCAATGTGAGAAAGAATCTGTCCCTTTCAGTTATGCGGGATTCTTCTGCCATTATGATCAAGAAGCCTCCATGGAAGGTACTTAAAATTAATCCAATCCTTTGTTTTAATTCTGTAAATTCATAAAAATGGGAATAAAAAATGATGAACGTAAGGCGTGGATGAAAATCTTGAATTTTTTTAAGAAAACCCTCAAATCAGATGGAAGTTTTTGAAAGGTATAAGTACAATTTATCTCAAAATTGTCCAGACTGCACAATTTACCTTGTCTGTAATTTTGCTTCTTGAGATTTAAAAAGGATTAGATATAGAATGGTTTACCTGGAGGAGTGGAGGCCGTGCTTATGAACCAGTAAACCTCTTTTTCGTTGAAGGGTATCATGCCGAACAAGAAGCCCTTTGCCATATGAAGCTGACGTGTGGGTTGGAATGGGTGGCCCTCTGGGTAACTTGACAATCCGCGGACTGCACACTGCGCTGAACTTGTTGCGCGCGGAAGCCCTAAAACGCTTTCTGCAACTAAAGAATTCACTCCATCGCACGCTATCACACCCTGTTCATTCAATTCAAACATCTTATAAATCAAAATCTGAGCAAATTCAGAACGAAGAATGCAAGTAAGTAATGATTAGAAGAGCATATCCATTAAGTGATTGTAATTTCGATTCTGGTCCAAATAAAACTGACAAAACTCAGAGTCATTTATGTTCAGAACGGGTGGTAAAGTCCAATGACAAAAATTTACAGTCATTGATGTATACATTTCAAAGCAAGGTTGAACATGGGCAATATACTTTTGCTCAGTGGGCAAGTTGTTAATGCTAATGATCTGAGATTTCAGGGCTTAACATTGTATGAATTTATAATTTTATACAGATACAATTTTGATCCAACCTTTCAAACCCTGGTTACACTTACATTCCTCTTTTCAATTGCTGATCCCTTTTTACGGGGCACTTAGAAAGAGGCAATCCTACAGTTTTCTGTAATATTGAAGTTGTAATTATTTGTAACTGTTTATGAATTAGCATTAGATAGGTAATACAATCTAGGATTGCTTATATTCATACTTTCACTGTTAATTAATTGAGTAATCCCTGTTTTTTCTATTTATCTAGGTTGCATGGGTACTTGTACCTACACTTCTGGGATACATACAGGTTATTGGTACATGTATCCATGTACCGGGTATTCAGTGGGTACTTGGTGGAGAGCATCATGTTTAAAGTTTGTTTTCTCTGTTATGCATCTAAATATTTAACATATATATTATTACAAACATATTACAAATCTGAAACTGAAAACAATACATTACATCTGCAAACTTTATCACTGTTCTTGGTTTGAAAACTCAATGTAATGACTCATATTTTCAGACTTCCTATAAAATATTAAATTAAAAAATTGTTGTACCTAAATACCCCGTCCCCTATTTTGAAAAATAGTCGTACCTGTACCCAAATACTCCTGTCCCAATGCAGCTTGCTATTTACTAAATTTAAGATAAATTAGCATAATTAAATTATTGTACCTTGTAATGATAAAAATTATTATATAACACAATTTAAAAACTCTCGTACCCATATTTCCACTACTTACAGGTTGAGCAAGGAACCCCTGCATTTTTTCATTTGCTGAAATTGCAATTATGTGTAATTGAATATGAATGTTTCTTTATAGTAGTGTAATAATAGAAATTATTGCAGAATATAATCCAGAAACACTCATATTCATATTTCTACAGCTCACTAATTGAAAATTTTCTGATATTTTCTATTTTTTAAAATTGCAATTGTGTGTAGTTGGATAAGAGATAATACAATCCAAAAGCACTCATACTGCTTTAATTATCTGAACAATGTGTGATTTTTTTCTATTTTGTAAAATTTCCATTACTGAATTCTAATATATAAAATCATTACACATTACAAAACCAGAAACACTCATACTCATATTTCCACTGCTAATTAACTGAACAACCCCTGCTAATTAACTGAGCAACCTCTGCTTTTTTCTATTTACTAGAATTGCAGACATTTTTATTTGTCAATAGATGGTTTCAATGAAATATTTTGATACAATAAATGATGTGTAATTTAAGCAAGGGTCATTCTTAGATAAGAAAAGTACTTTTGCAAATGTATTAAAATGTTTCTGGATAATCAAAGGGCAGTTGAGCACAATTGGTGAGGATCATGGTATGTGATATAGAAACCATCCACCAAGATTCAAATTCTTGGAACCCTGCTTGGACTATTTCAACTCTTGGGTGAATTTGACAGCGGAGGAAGCTTGTAGTTTAAATGTATGCTTGCTTGTATCGTTGTAATCTGTCATATAAAAACAGAGATGCCAACATTTATGTATGCTGACATTTATCCAAAAATAATAAATAAAAAGTTCCCATTGAAATGGTTGATTTAAATTGTGATTGATATTGAGTGATTTAAGTTGTGGTTGAAATTTGATAACTTTTTAAAATCAACATTTAAGATCACACTTTACACAGTTCCAATGAAACATTTTGATACAACAAATGATGTTGTGATATGAACATATAAAATAATACTTTTGTAAGTGTATTAAAATATTATTATATTTTTAAATAATTCTAATTTAAATTAGATGATTTAATTTCTGTTTTAAATTGTGTAATTTTTAAAAATCAACATTTAAAATCACACTTTACACAGTTCTAATGAAGCATTTTGATGCAAGAGATAGAGTGTGATATAAGTAAGGGTTTGCTTGAGAATACTTTTCTGCTTGAAACTGGGCGATTTAATTTCTGATTGAAATTGACAGTTTTTTAGAATCAAAGTCTGAGATCACACTTTACACAGTTTCAATTAAATATTTTGATACAACAAATGAGATATGATATAATCTGAGATTGTTTCAACCTTTAGTTTCTGAGTGAAATTGAGAATTAATTTCTGATTGAAAATGAATAATATAATTTCTGATTGAAATTAATTTATTTTTTAAAATCAACCTTTAAAATCATACTTTACACAGTTCCAATGAAACATTATGATACAACAGACGAGGGTTTGCTCTGAGATAAGAAAAATACTTTTGCAGAAGCCAATGTTGCTGGCGGAGGGATTGTCCAACGCCAAGTGCATCGAGCGCCTTCCAACCATTAGACCACATTCCAATGGCAGTTCCAGATGCTCGCAGGGATTCTGCTCTTTCCAACACTAAGATCCTTCTCATCCCCACCCTGAATAATACTAATATTAAATACCCAGAGACAAAATCGAAAATATAAGAAATTAGGGTTAGAGATGAAAAGAAAAGGGGACCTGTGAAGAGCCAGAGCGGTAGCGAGACCTGCAATTCCGCCTCCCACGATTACTATGCCGTCGAAATCCATGGTCACAGTTTGATTGCACATTTGCACACACCCACAACATTTCCCTTATTTATTCCATTGTTTGCCACTGAACTGTTCCATTTCAATAGAAAACAAATTAAATTAAAAATTAGATAACATACGTGAGTTGAATTGAATATCATGCAGAGTTGGTCATTAAGGGAAGAGTTTGATTGCACTTCTGCACAACTCCTAGAACATTTCCCTTCTTTATTCCCTTGTTTGCCTTGAATGAAAGTGGTAATGTCGAATTCTCGGTTGCTGCCACTGAACAGTTCCATTTCAACAGAAAACCAATTGCATTTGCCTACCGCGTGGACTGACTTGAAATTAAAAATTAGAAAACATACGTGAGTTGAATTGAACATGTTGAATATCGTGCTGAATAAGTGAAGAGCATCTGAATATGTTAGCAAAATCAATTGTGAGCTAGTAACTGTCAATTTTTGGGAAGAAAGTTAACAATTAGATTAATTGTACAAGTTTATTGGGATTAATAGTGATCATTATTGAGATATTTGTGCAAAAGTTTTGATCTTTCGTTGTTTGATAAATTCTACAGAGTACATCATTCTACTCAAAAATTAAAAAATATTTTTTAAGCTGTTAAAGTCAAATACAAAGACAACCAGGAAAAATAGTAGAAATCCAATATATAATTTAGAGTCTATTGTGTAAAATTAACTATAATGATTATTGATAAACTGTCCTCATATAAATAAATATAATAATTTTGACTAATAAAAAATAATTTTGGCTCATAAAAACTACGAGGTATAAAATTGTAAGTATGTTTGATTATCTATTTTGATAATGTTTAATTAGAGTCTCTTGAATAGCTTGATATATGTGTCAAAGAAATCATGAAGAAACACATAGAATATAAAATTAGCACTATTACGAAAGGAAATGCAATGGATGCTTTGATTATAATTATGTTTATAATTTTTAAATAAAATGGTGTCTTCATAATTTTTCCACATCATTGTAGGATAAGATTTTAACATATCATTCGAGTATAATTAGTCTATAAGTTTTATATGGTGGGCATCTCCTCTAGGCTAATTAGTGAAAAAAATTAAATTTGATAAAAAATAATTAAAATAATAAATTTTTAAAAAGTAAAATAAATAAGTAAATAAAAAATTGGTTAATATTGATAGTTGAAAATGATTAGTTAGTGTGTAGAAAATTTAGAGATATTTTAATAAATATTTTTGAGTTTTTAAATTTATTGTGTTGATATTAAAATTTCTATAAGAGCCATTTTATTTTTCAATTAAAATGGAATATTAAAATTAGTATTTTTAACAAAATTTTCACTTTTTTCATTTATAACAATAAAACTATTATTTTATATCAAGAATGTTGTGTTCTCTCATTTTGCAATTCTCAAACTTTTGTCTTGCATCTTGAACCTGAACATGCTTGACATTGGAGGGGGCCCCACCCCTTTGCCTGTAGACCCTCCCCCCAATGTTGCTAGTGGCAGTTACCGAGGGCCCTACTATGGAACTCATAGATGTCCAACCATGGGTTTTGTTGATTCTACCCCTAGTAGTATTGATAACATCCTTCAGGAAATTGAGAAGTTCGAACATGCACCTCCAAAGGAAAGTCCAAAATGCAAGGGTTGGAAAAGTGTGCTTGCCAAAGGAATCAAGGACAAATAGATCGATATTTAAACCCTAAATTCTTGCAAATGGAGGAAGGAACTACAATTATGTTGTCAAACTTAGTTGTATAATGCATTGATTCTTTAATGAATACAACTTTAGTTGGGAAATTCTTCTCCTTTTGATATGGTGAGAAGATGTGTGGTAGCTAAATGGAAGATTAAGGAGAGCGTCACAACAAGCACAATGTTAGGGGGCCTCTTCTTGTTTAAATTTATTGCTAGGGAAGACCTTGTTGCAATCTTCTGGCCATGGGCCAATGGTAAACACTACCTCTCACTTTGTAGGTGGAAACTAGGATTTGACCCTACTACTAACCTATGAAAAATAACACTAGTGTGGGTTCACATGTTGGGGCTTCCACTTGAGTTCTAAGATGAACAAATTTTCAAATAGATTGGAAACTTACTTTTGGTCATTATGTGTTTACTAATGATGTGACGAAAGCAAAATCTGGGTTAGTCTTTGCTCATTTCTATGTAAATTTTGATATTAATAAGACTCTCCCTAACTTTATTACTTTGTGATCAAAGTTGGGTGAATGGATTCAAGAGTAAGTGTATGAAAATGCTACAATCTACTACCAAAATGTTCCAAATTGGGACACTTTGTTGAAAAATGTAGAGCCCCCCTCCTGAGAGAAACCCAAAAAATTGAAAGAGAAATGCACCTCGGCTGGGGGTATTTTTAAGGAAGAAGAAACTAGAGGAGAAACCTCAGAGGAAGAGAGTGAGGAGTACCCCTTCAATGAAAGAATTTAGAAACTAATGGAAACTCTCAATAAGACCACTACTCCACATGAGGAATAGAACACACAGACTCCTAAAAGGAAGGTACAACTAGAGGAAGGGGAGGTTCCCATGTTGGCATTGTGCCACCGTCCCTTGCAGGATTTGTGACATGGCTTAACCACCTCTTGTCGATTCTATAAGACTAGTGGTTGTATCAGACATTGACAGATTGATCTTTTGGTGCAATGACAACCACACTTGTAACAAGTGGTATCAGAACTTGGTCACAGGTTTGAATCTCCTACATGAGTGATGTGGGCCTATGACGAGTGACATTAGGAGAATTGTTGGTAGTGTGCTAGCATCCCTCACAAGATTTGTGACATGGCTAAACCATCTCCTATGGATTCTATAAGTCTAGTGGTTGTTTCATGCATTGATAGGTTGATCTTTTGGTGTAACAACCACCACAGTTGTAACATTCCATTCCTACCACTCCATGTATTTGAAAAGTGGTGGGAATGGATGCATCACCTAAACCTTCCCCTATTAAACCTATAGTTTCACCCCCCTCAATAAACAAGACCCTCTCATATCCAAGTGCAACCACAAGTGGTTGTGTAGAAATAGGCGATGATGGATGGGTGACTTAGAAAATGATGACTAGGAATAAAAGGGTTGGTGTTGGCTTGGAGCTAAAGAATGAAATCCACCCATAAAGGATTTCAAGGTGAAAGGAAGCGACAAAGGTAATATGCAATGGAAGATAGAGGACCCTAGATTCAACAACTAAAACAAAAAAATGAATTTCCTCTCATGGAATATGAGAGGCTTGAACAATCCCCAAAATAGTATGCACAGTGAAGAGTTGCATGTTTTAGAAGAAGACTGAGATTTGACTTCAATTCTCCCCCACTTCTCTTTGAGAAGTTGGGAGGGTTGATAGACTACTATGACAACATAGCAGACTTAGTTAACTTTATCAGCATAATTGGTCTCTCTGATATAGAAATGATAGGTCAACTATTTACTTGGTCTAGTCACGGGAAGGGGGATCATCCCATTCAAGTAAAATTGGATAAATTTATAGTCTTTTTTAATTGGGATATTAGCTACATTGCCACTCTTAGGGTCCTTCCCAAAAATGGTGTCAAATCACAATCTGATTCTTCTTGAATGGGCGGATAGACCATCAAGGAGACCTCTACCTTTCCTTTATAAGATTATGTGTGCCTCATACTTGGAATTTTAAGATTGCATTAAAAACTAGTAGAACACTCCTATATAGGGGACTCCTATGTACAAAGTTTCTCAAAAACTAGACATCATTAGAAATAATGTGAAAGGACATGGAACAAGTTTACCTTTGGTATCATCTTTGCTAAGAAGAAGGAAATTGATTCCAAGATGATTGATATCCAAGAATAGATGGCTAATGGAGATTATTCTAAAATGGCACATAGAGAGGAATAATCAGCAAGAGAAAAATGGAAGGAAAATCTAAAGCAAGAGGAGATTTACTATAAACAAAGTTCTAGAACTTGTAGTGGCTGGAAGAAGGAGATAGAAACTTAGCCTTCTTCCATAGGTTTTCCAACAAGAACAAGAAGAGGAATACAATCCACAACCTTAATGATGATATGAATCTAGAGACCATTGGTAATTCTCAATTGGGGTCGATGGCTTTAAATTAATTTTGCAATTCTTTTAGGGAAGATGATAGAGAGATAAATTGGTTACTGGAATACCAACTTTTACACTATCTACCTAATGCTCTTGATTCTACTAACAGTGATCAAATTCTTTCTTTAGTAATAGAAGATTAGGTTGAGAATGCTACCTTCTCTACGAGGGCTTATAAGGCCCCAGGACCTAATGGATTTCCACTGGCTTGCTTTCAAGAGTTTTGGGACATTGTAAGTTTTGATGTTACTATGGTGACCAAATATTTATTTTGAGCTGGTACATTATTGAAGAAGTTAAATAACTCATTCATCACCTTGATTCCAAAAAACCATAAGTTTCAAAGGCTCTTAGATCTTAGATCCATAAGTCTGTGTAATATAGTTTATAAGATCTTTTCTATGGTATTGGTTAACAAGATCAAACCATTGTTGGATGACTTCATTAACATTAATCAAAAGGGGTTTTTCCCTGGAAGAAAGATTTTGGATGTATTTGTAACTACCCATGAGGATATTCATTCTATGGATAAATGTTGTCTCTTGGAAATGATTCTTAAACTTGACAATTCAAAGGCCTATGATACCTAGTAAGATGGTGCTTTCTATTTAAAGTTTTAAGGAAGTTGGGATTTCAAGACAAACTAGTCAACTTAATTAGGGAATGTGTAAAATTGTTAGATTCTCGGTCCTTGTTGATGGGGTTCCTGGGGTTTTTTTTTTGGTGTTTCTAAAATCATTAAACATGGAAATCCCCTTTCAATGAAGGAAGTAGTGTTCATTAGGATGTATGAACAAACTAGGAAGACTAGGCATATCTCCTCTTACATTGGAATGAAGATGATCCACTAGGGTCAAGGAGGCTCAAGCACTGAGTGGATGAAATGATCCCTTACTAAATAGAAGTTGACTATGAAAATGTGGATGAAGAATGTGAAATTTAAGGATAGATAGAGAGAGGAAGAAACTTTCTACATACATAGATAGATAATAGATTGAGAACCCAATTCCGAGACTAGATCTAGGAAGTAGAGACATTGATAAACCTATAAACCAAATTTAAACTAAAAATGGGAGGTCTAATGTGACCTACAGAGTTAGGAGAAATTAGACTCTCTCTAGGCCTATGGAGTCACCTTATACATAGCAAGTTTTGATGAAAATACCGACAATCAATAAATTTTTGTCAAAATTATTTGTGGCTCCTTCTACAGCTGCACCACCTATCACATGCATATAGAAAATGGGGAAAATTTTGGTAGAAAGGGGTTTGCCTAAGTAAAACCCTTGTTTTGGAATTAACCATGAAATCAAATTGAAAATTATTTGAAATGAAAGTGTGCTTATATAAAGCGGAGACTAGATCTAAGAATAAGATGTCTTATACCCTGATAATGCAATTGTTCTTGAGATGTTATTGTAGATACCTAAAATTGTCCTTATATATTTATTAATTCATATTAAATATAATATAAGAAAATATGGATGGTTGGATGAGATCTTATTTCCTATATCACATTTAGGAGGAAGATGACCTACTAGGCTTGAAAGGGGTTTAAGAACTAAATGGGTATAATGATCCTTCACTAAATGGAAAATGAAAAAGAGGATAATTGATGGAGAAATGCAATATGTAAGATGAAATGAAGGAAACGAGTGACTTTCTATGCACACAAATTGAAGAAAAACCTAACACATTGATTCTGATGTCAAAAATAAAAACCAAAAAATGCAACTAACCCGTGTATTCAATTAGAAGTTGTTTTGGAGGGATTAGGTTGACTGGGTCGACCTATTCTCCAAACCAGGTTGACTAGGTTAGCCTATTCCCTGCACTTTTTGATGACTTAATTCCAGACTAAAATTAGGCTTCTGTACTTCCTATATCTGATCCTGAAACTAGCACCACTTATTCCTACACACATAAAATAAGGGAATTTTTGTGTAGAGAGGGGTTTGCCTCAATCAAACACCAATTTGGAATGAACCTTGAAATTGAAATGAAGTAAAGGAAAGCATTCTAACATAGAGAAAAAGCTATATTTGAAACATGAAGTGTCTTGTACCTTGGAAACACAAATGCTTCTTTGAATGTGATCTCAAATGTTGAAGCAATAACTTAACACCAAAAACCTAAAAGGAAATAATGAAAGACATATCTTGCATAATGATTGTTATATTTTTCCATAATTCTTGATATGGAGAAGGATGATGGAATGAATGCTTGAAGACTTGAATGCATGAATGGATGGAGATGATCTTCTTCCTTTATTTTGATCTCCTCTACTTGGCCTTCATAGGATAGAAGCTTTCTACAATGGAGAAGATAACCGTGAAAATGCCTTGAATGCTTGAAATATGCCTTAGAATGATCGTCTTAAACTTTTATTTTGAATTCTTATGAATGCCTGGTTCTCATGAATGCTTGCTATTACATATTGTGGTGATCAAATGAGGAGAGGTGGGTTTCTTATTTACCCCTCACAAATATTTCAAAGTTTAAAAATCAAAGAGGACCAACATGAGATTGAATTTCCTACTCAACCATTGAGACAAGCATATGGTTCAAATTTTAGAGGAAGCATTAGGGAATAAACTAACCAAGTCAACCTACTCCCCCCCCAAAAAAATAAAAATAAAAAAATCATAAGAATTTGCCTCGGGGGTCTCAATTGAAGAGGGGATGCTGAAATAAAATGTGGAATCGGGGTAGGAGTATCAAAATTCAATGTGGAATCCCAACATGCTAAAATAGGGCTAGGATAAATAGAAAATTACACAGTGATATAATTTTAGGATGATACATTTAGCCACCATTTTAGCAAGAGTACGATTCCACCTCATGCTTATGGTAAAGGAGACAAAAGAGAGAGAAATAAATATGATCATGGGAAAAATTAGGAGATAAGACATCATTAAGTTCAAGGAACCAAGCCCCCCCAAAAAAGGATCTCAATTCAAATAATCATGTGAAAGGGTGCACAAACAAAACCCAAAAAAAAGATAAAATACACGAACAAAAGAAAAAGGGGTTAGTACTAAAAGCAAAACTCCAAATCAAGTAGTTGAAGAGACCTTGATCAAGAAAAAGTCTCAACCCCTAGTATCATATTATGAAAACTATCTTAAAAGCACAAGTGGTCACATGAAATGGAAAGATCATTGACAAATAAAAGACAAGACTCCATGGTTTAACCCACTAGAAAAGCTATGAGAGCATGGAGAAAAGAGAGAGAGACCATGAATCCAATGGGCTAGTAAGTTGTGTTTTTCTAGGCGATCCATCAAAGAAAAGAGGAGGAAAGTGTGGAAAGGGTAGCAAGTTGTGTTCTGTTAGTTCCACTCATCCTAGAAAGAGAGCTTGGTGCAAAGGTGGAATTGATGGTCTAGCAAGTTTTGTTATGTTAGTCAAATCTACCTTGAAAATACAATAGAATATGTCAAATACTCTAGCAAGTTGTGTTATGCTAGTTCAACCTATCCAAGGATAACCAAGTAAATAATTTTTCACAAGGAAATATGTCAAAGAGGATTGTCCCAAGTAAAGCATTGTCTCTAAAGGAAATCGACTAAATTGTACAAAAATATCCAAGGAAAGAATTGTCTCCAAGGAAATTGCAAAATAACGCATAGGGGGAAAAAGGGATGGAATTGATAGTCTAGTAAGATGTGTTATGCTATTCAACTCATCAAAAAATATAACCAAGAAAACCATTTTTCACAATAAAATCACCCATAGGAGGATTAGACCTAAGGAAAGCATTATCTCCAGAGGAAGTGTTTTGCCCCGAAATTTTGGGCACAGGGCATCACAGGAAGCCAATAAATAATGCACAAGGAGGTTGCGTGTATGCCCCCCTCCTTAAAATTGAAACACTATTGTGGCATATTAAGGAAAGAAAACAACCAAACCTACTTCCAACAACAAGGAGGTATACTTAAAACACAAATTTATTTAGTAGCCTTAACAAAAAGGAAAGGCTCTAGTTAGCCAAGGAAAAGTTAATTGTGAAATGATATCTTCTAACAATTGGAAAGAGACCCTTGGAAGGAAGAAATATCCATTGCAATACATCTACCTCCAAGAGGATTTCTTGAACAAAAATAACATATTTAGAACAAAGAGGGGGGAGGAGAAAAATAAATCACCTTCGTAGCCTCACCGATTGCTAGGTGAAAGTGAGATTCTTGATGAAAAATAACACACTCTGAGCCCCCAAGTAAGGGAGTTTTTTTAGGATAAACATTATTTTAAAAATATGGAATAGGTTGTGATCAAAGATACACACCTCATGCATAAGAGAGAATACTGAATCAAGAAAAAAAATTCCATATAAGAAAATAATGTCACATGATAAACAAATGTCACTCCACCAAGGAAAGTGGATCCTTAGAAAAAGAGAGAAAAAAATGCAAAGGAAACATGTTGCCCCCCAATCATAGTGGTAAGAGAAAAGATAACACATTATGTATTCTAAGTTAATGATAAATTTCAATAGATATACACTCCCAAGTAAGGAAGAGATTGTAAACACGGATACCGATCTACAAAGAAAAGAGAAAGATTCTAAGACAAGCAATTCTATGCAAGGAAGGACATCATGTTATAATTGATAAAAGTAAAAAATAGATAATGGATCTTTTGGGAAAGGGAGAAAAACACATTATGCACCCTAAGTGAAAGATCATTTATAATACATAATGAAAAATGACACACTCTGAGCCCCCAAGTAAGGGATTTTTTTAGGATAAACAGTATTTTACAAATAAGGAATAGGTTGTGATCAAAGATACAAACCTCTTGCATAAGAGTGAATACTGAATCAAGAAAAAAAATTCCATATAAGAAAATAATGTCACATGATAAACAAATGTCACTCCACCAAGGAAAGTGGATCCTTAGAAAAAGAGAGAAAAAATTGCAAAGGAAACATGTTGCCCCCTAATCATAGTGGTAAGAGAAAAGATAATACATTATGTATTATAAGTTAATGATAAATTGCAATAGATATACACTCCCAATCAAGGAAGAGATTGTAAACATGGATACCAATCTATGGAGAAAAGAGAAAGATTCTAAGACAAGCAATTCCATGCAAGGAAGGACATCATGTTATAATTGATAAAAATTAAAAAGAGATAATGGATATTTTGGGAAAGAGAGAACAACACATTATGCACCCTAAGTGAAAGATCATTTATAATACATATATAATTTGAATCATGAAAAGGATTGTTAAAAAAGATGAAATGCTTTGTGTACAAAAAAGGTTCCATGCTAGATAGGATATGTCATTATAAAAGATACTAATCCACAAAGAGAGAGAGAAAAAAGGGTCCTTTAAAAAATGAGAATAATTTGAAGAGAGAAACCTTGCCCCCAAGCAAAAAGACAAGGAAAAGGACCTATGATGCTACTCACAATGAAAAATTTGGAAAGTAAAGCTTAGCATCATGCAAAAAAAAGGACCCCTAATAAAGTAAGCCACTAAGATCACATGATGTAGAGAAACATAATAGACAAAAGGAATGATATGGCACATTTTTTATATCAAGAAAAAGTATAAGATCAGTTTTCAAGAAAAGAAGAGATCTATCTACTAAATCTTGAAAAAAAATGTCTAAATTCAATACAATTGACAAGAGAATGTTTATCGCTTCTATGAAAAAGATAATTAAAATCACCATTATTTCAAAATTATCTAAAAGGAAAATTAATTTTATTATCATATTTAAGTCTCCAAAAGATTCTCTTAGCTAGATCCAAATGATCATCAAAAGGTGTAACAATAGATGGGGTTGGTAAAAGAATTCTTGAAAAATGACATCCAGGTTGCGAGGAAGAAGGATTAATAAAATTGGAAGAAGAAGGAAAAATATTGGCTTGAGGTATAATTAATCCTATACCATTTCTAGTGACTTGTGTAGGAGGATGTATAGGGACCAAGTTATAACTTGTTCATTAATACCAATACCTTGTCCACTATAACCTTATTGATAAGTAATGTCACAAACCACATTGTAATTTTCCTTTAATGTAGAGGCAGAAGGACATTCATCATGAGGATTATGGAAATGTATAGTATAAAGAGGAATAGGAGGGGAAATGTTTTATTTATGGAGATTAGGTTTCTTATCATTATTTACATCTTCTTTAGGTTGGGAAGAAAAAGAAGAAGGTTTATCAAGATCTTCATGTTTACTTAATGTTATCTTGGGAGATAAATGATCAAGGAAATGATTAACATCAAGATTATTGAAAATAATTTGATAAAAAGAGGAATTTTTAAGATCATATAAAGAAGTGCATAAAGTAGTGTCCTTAAGTTCATCCATTAAGGTGGGTTTAGGAGGAGAGGATCTAGGACTAACTAATGTAGGATTGTTAGAAGTATGATTTGTATCTTCATTACTAAAAGATAACCTAGGAAAAGGGTTAAGGTTATTTATGCCAATGCCATCTTTAGGTTCATCATTTTCAACAAAGAATTTTATGTAATTAACATATTCCATACAATTTGTTAAAAAAATTATGAGAAAATTACATGAAATATGGATAAATTTCTTAAAAAATGCTTTGCATGGAGAAAGAATATTTGAAATTATCATGTTACCATATGCAAGAATTCCAT
This sequence comes from Chamaecyparis obtusa, assembly GCA_027943335.1. Taxonomy (NCBI): domain Eukaryota; kingdom Viridiplantae; phylum Streptophyta; class Pinopsida; order Cupressales; family Cupressaceae; genus Chamaecyparis; species Chamaecyparis obtusa. Next base: position 468,080 of record BSBK01000435.1, read on the forward strand.
GAAGGAAAACAAAAACCATGAGACACAAGACAATATTATCTACTTCATGGGGTCAAAAAATGGAAGCAAGAAGGAATGTAACAACATGAGATATCACACACCAATATAATTTAGTAAACTCTATGATAAAAATGAAAGCTATGCAAATCAGATCTAATAATGCAATCTATAGAGAATCAGATCTAGATACCAAATCAAAATGGAAATGTCATGTATCGGGTTCACCAAGATGTAACATAAGAAAATATGGATGGTTGGATGAGATCTTATTTCCTATATATTTGGAAGGAAGATGACCCACTGGGCTTTAAAGGGGCCTAAGCACTGAATGGGTATTGTGATCCTTCACTAAATGGAAAATGGAAAAGAGGATGATTCATAGAGAAATGTAAGACGAAATGAAGGAAAAAAGTGACTTTGTATGCACACAAACTGACAAAAACCTAACAGATCGATGCTAATGTCAGTGAAAAAAAACCTAAAACTACAGCTAACTTGTGGATTCAATTTGAAGTTGTTTTGGAGGGACTAGGTCAACTGGGTCGACATTTTCCCTACACTTTTTGATTATTTCAATTGCGGACTATAGCTAGGCTCTTGTACTTTCCCATATCTAATCCTAAAACTAGTGCCACTTATGTTAGGAATAAGGTGTCTCAACCTTGGATAATTCCAATTCTTATTATTTGTTTTGTAAATGTATTTTTTGCAAATAATGTAATTAAGTGTGAGTGTACATGTCTAGTTGGCATGTTGATGTGTCACTCCACTTGATGTGTCGACATCTTGTGCGTAAGGAGATCATGACTGAAACGGTCATGACAGATTCCTATGACGCATAAGAACTATTTAAGGAATGTGCTATGACAGGTGTAAGAGCATCTTATGACTAGGGCCTATTTGGGCGCCCAAGAAGAAGTGGTTGGTGTGTGTAAGAGAATATGCCAAAAATAGGTTGGTATGATAGATTCTCTTACACTTCTCTTGTGACCATTATTTTTGGCGGATTCTATGACAAGCTGTCATAGTCTATTCTAGGGATGGACGCCTATTCTTGGGATTGCATGTAACAACTGTGTACATGTGGCTTTGTGCATGGGTCTTGGTGGTTGTGCCTATTTTTGGGTCCAGAGGAGTCTATGTATATGATGCTGCTCCTATGGGAGAGATATAACAAAGTTTAAGTCTTGTTGGCTTTGTCTCTCATTTCCTGAAAGAACTTGCATTGCAAGTGTATTGTAATCTTTGTGTTGAAGATAATACATTGTGCAGGTTTTGGAGTGCTGGGGTTTTTTTACCAAAAGGTTTTCCCCAGGGTATATCATTGTGTCATTCTCTATTTTTCTGTATGCATTGTATGTGGTTGCAATATCTTTGTTAAAGTAGTTAACGAATCTGAAATTGTAAGGATTTATAAGAATTTGCACAATACTCTCCTATAGAGATTAGTGTAGGAAGCTGTTTCCGCACCTGAGTTTCCTTACAACTTATTCCTGCACACATAAAAAAAGGAAATTATTATATAGAGATGGGTTTGCCTCAATCAAGCCCAAATTTGGAATCAACCTTGAAATTAAAATGAAACAAAGGAAAGTGTTATAACATAGAGCATAAGATAGATTTGAAATATTAATTATCTTGTACCTTGGAAACAAAAATGATTCTTTGAATGAATATATCACAAATGTTGATGCAAAATTTTGAGTTCACACCAAAAGCCTAAAAGGAAATCATGAAAGACATGCCTCACATAATGATTGTTTTAGTTTTCCATGATGCTCGATATTGAGGAGGATGGAATGAATTCTTGAAGACTTGAATGTATGATTGGTTGGAGATGATATTCTTCCTTGATTATGATTTCCTCTACTTGGACTTCATGGGAGAGAATCTTTCTACACTTCTTTAAATCTTCCTTAGAATACTTGCCTTAAAATTAGATCTTGAATGTGTACGAATGCTTTTTTTTCATGAATGCTTTCTATTATGTTGTGACGATCAAATAAGGAGAGGTAGGTTACTTATATACCCCCCGTAAACATTTTGCCCCTCAAATCTCAAAGAGGGCCAACAAGAGATTGAATTTCCCGCTCAACCATTGAGACAAGCCTCTAATTCAAAATTTAAAGGGAACATCGGGGAATAGGATGACTATGTTAGCCTATTCCTAGGAATAGGTTGACTAGGTTAGCCTATGCCCCCCCAAAATAATAGAAATTTGACCTTAATGTCTTAATTGAAGAGGGGAAGCTAGAATAAAATGTGGGATTGGGGTAGAAGTACCAGAAATCAATGTGGGAGCCCATACATGCTAAAATGGGGCCAAGCTAAATGGAAAATTACATAGTGGTGCAATTTTAGGATGGTACATGAACTAATTTTCCCTTTTTGGCTTTATAATTAACTTGATTTAATTTAATTAATTATTATTTTCCAAATTATATATTTAATCATATTATTATACCCCTTTTCTAATGTTTAATTAATTTAAATTAAATAAATACATACTACACCTTTGTCCTAAAGTTTAATTAATTCTAATTAATTAAACTAATCAACACCATTATTTCCTCCTAAATCCTACCCATAAATTAATCCTTGATTAATTAGTCTAATACATTCATTCCTAACCTTATTAAAATTCTCCTACAATTTAAAATTGTCTCGCATGTGTGAGCACTTTTCTATAACTTTGATTGTCTCCACTCTTAAATAGTCACCTTATTCATCCATTTATGTCCACCTATAGCCACCTTTCTCATAAAAGGCCACCCTACGCACACATGTATAGCCACCTTGAGCCACCCTACTCCACTTGTTCCCTACTTAGCATTTATTGTTCTTCTTTTGAAGGTTTCTCATGCATGTGTGAGCAATGCATCACCTCTTGCACGGTCAACTTTATTGCCACTTTCCATCCACCTCATCTTCTCCATAATTTATTAGCCCTCCATTTCCATTAAATCTCCACCATCCATTTCTTCCAAAATCTTATAAATTAGAGCCTTCTGCCTTTTCAAACCCATCCTTTCTCAAGCTATTATTATCATGCTTGTTTTCCACTAGAATCCATTTTCCAGTGTAGTGTTATTTTGTTATTTTTCATTAAAGATTCTATTTCTATCATATTTCCACCACTCTTGCATTTAGGAATCCTTTGCACTTAGGAATCAATTTATATCCATACACTACTTTGCATTTGATCTTTGCATTCATCTCCTCCTTGGAATCTCCATTTAGAATCCATATTGCATATCATTTACCCTTGCACTCACTACCTAAATCCATTTTTTTTTTATAAGGAGAACATTCCAAATTAAGAAGGAATAGAGAAAATCAAAATTTTTGTGTTTTCACTTTATTTTCTATTCATTTACATTCTATAATAGCATATTTTCCTAAGGCATATTTTGGCATGCCCCATGGGACCCACATCCCTTTGAGTTTAATCAATTATTTTTGAGTTTTCATGAAGTTATAGAATGTAGATCAACATCTCTGATGTGCATTGGTGTCTCTACTTTTTAGTGTCTTTGCATTGAATCGATGTCCTTATGTGGCATGTTAACCCTCTTTGTTTTGCGACAACTTTATATTTTCTCATATTTTATCAATTTTATCTAACATATTTGCTACAGGGTTGATGTGGTAACATGTTTTTCCATTTGGTTTATGTTTTAACACTTGAGTTTTTATAATTTTTTTTTTAAGGTTGGCCTTATTTGGAGGGTTTTAACAATCTATTACAGGTATATATCAATGTCTCATAATGGTGATCATCACCTACGCCATTTACCACCTATGACCTTGAATCAGTGCTTATGTTATGTAAAATCTAAGGGTTTCTCTAAAAATTTTCTTTTTGTATTTTATTCTATTAAATTCTAAAAAATATAAAAAATTAAATATTACAGAAAAAAAAAACATACCTTAGGTTTTAATATATTTTAAAGTTATTTTTATTTTTAGCATAGGTATTTATCTATTTTCTATAGATAGGTACCTATGTTAATCAACGTCTCTACTGATCGACACCTGTGCTTGCACATTGATGTCTCTGCTAGTGCTTTGTTGATATTATGACCAAAACAACTAAGAGGGGAGTGGGTGAATTATTTTTTACCAGTATCTTGAAATTCAAACCCTTGAACCCCCAAACCCTTAACTTTGTGTACCCTTAAATATGATTTAAATAATAGGAATGTAAAACAGGAATGCATAAAAAATCATGAATACATCCACATAAGTTGACACAATATTTTTATCATGGAAACCCTATTAACACATCCACATAAGTTGATACAATATTTTTATTGTAGAAACCCTGTTAAGGGAAAAACCATGACGGGGCTGATTACCCAATATAAGAAAATTTTGTGTTAAAAGTATAAAATTATTACAATAATGGGTAATGCACCTACATTCAAACTCACTTCTTAGATCTCACTACTCAAACAAAAACCCTTTGGCTCCAACCTTGAGGAAGACTCACTGTCTTACAATTTGATCACTCCAATGATCTCAACCTTTTGTGAACTGTGTAAATGGCATCTACCTCATGTCTAATACAACTCCAATGTAGCATAATGTAGATCACTATTCAACCTCTTTTTGAACCTCTTCTCCTCATTTTTTAGATAGAATCTTCCTCTACTAACACCCTCTAGCATCTGCATCCATGATCAACAACTGGATTTTCCCTAATTCATCAACTTATATCAAGAATTAGGTCTAAAAACCCTAACACATCTTCCTTTCAAATCCATGCACCAAATCTCATGATCACATTCATCTCTTGTCATCAAATCCAAATAATAATACTTAGCAATTACCTAGAGATCATAAATCTCTTAGATTTCATGATTTATCACTTGTGCAACATGATTTACCAACCAAGTCAGCCAAGAACAAGAAAAATAATAAAAATATTATTGTTGACCAAGCATTCTACTAATCAGATCCTTTGGATCCATGAATATCACCAACTCATCAAGCACATACTTCAAGATCATCCTATAGCATTGTTAAAAACATTCATCTATACAAATCCATTGCAACCATTGGATTTTCTAGCCCTTTTTCACCCACTCCTCAAGATAACTCACTCCATCCTCTGAGATAATAGAATTATGCCATGCAAACATCTAGAGTACTAATTCTTTGAATTGAGGACACCCGAGTATGTCCTAAACACACTCCTAAGTGCTCTCTAATAGATTCAATCTTGGTTCATCACACCAAAACCTTTTCTTTCTTCCTATCAACACTATCGGTCACTATGTCTACTAGTCACCAACTTTGACCTTGAATCATATTCAAATCTTCATATCTTACTCTGAAACTTAGAGTGAACTAAGTGTTAACCTTCATCAACTAATGCCCACATGTGAAACTCTATATCTTCAATATCTTGACCTCACCAATCCTCTAAACATCATGTTCTCCTAGCTTTCCTTCAATAGTTCAATTAGCATTCAACAAATAGATCTTCTAATCAATTCTTCTGAACCTTCTGACATGTTGACATCCCTTTGATTCCTCTGATATGTTTACATCTATCAAAACATATCCAACATGTCATTTCCCAACAATCCCCTCCTTTGGAATTGATGGAAATATGCAATGGAAAAAATATAAAACATAATAATGAGATCACAAACCAACAATCTCCCCTTGAGACCAACAAGTCATATTATCTACAAGAATCCTTCTGACTCAACCTCATCACCAATCATCTTCCCTTAGAAGCCAACCTCCTTTGGCTCCAATCTGATTACATAATCTTCTCTCCATCAGTTTCTCCCCCTAGGATGAAAGCCACTCAACATCCTCTTTCATCCACTTTCTTATGTGAAAGTGTATTAAATCGCTTCATCTTTCTAATCTGATCTCTTCTTCTATAGACTTAGTAGCTCTTCATTTTTTTCACACCTTCTTCTCTCCCCCTTTGACATCAATGACAAAGGTGTACCATTTGATCTTATCCAACATGATTTTCCATATCAATGTCTACTTTCTTTTCCTTCAATTATCTTGTCCAACTCTTTTACCTTCTTATATACACACTTTTGAGCCATCCAACCATTGATTGCACATAAAAATCCTAGCTCACTAAATTTTATAGACTCATGCATCTTTTCTACATCCACTTCATTTAAAAAACTAATCAGACTTTCCTCTACCATGCTTACTACTCCCCCTGGGTAGTAGCCTCCTTACATCAATCTAGTTTAAATAGTACTTTCATAAGATATTTTGAATTGATTCATTATCCTGCATCTTAATTGTGTATAGGAGGAGCAAGTCACTTTGACTTGCCTTTAGATCTAAACGAGGTAGATCCCTCATCTGAGATTTCTTTGTTCTTCTTCCTTCCTGTCCTATTCTTGTGTATTTGTTCCATGTCCTCTTCTTATTTTCCTTCTCTTTTCCTAATTGTTTTGTCATGCTTGTCTACCTTGTCATTTCCTTGTATGTGTCTATCACCTTTCATACCCCTATTTAATTTCTCAGTGATAGTACCTTGTATGTACTTACAATGTTTAGGAGATCATATGGATTTATTGCATCTGATACATATGTTAATATTTTTCTTTCTATTAAAGTGTCTCATCAAAGTGTGGGGACATATACTCACTTTCCTTATGAGAGTACCTTCTATTTTTCTCCCACTTTTGTGTATATTAGGAAAATGATTATTTATTTCACCTCTAATAAAATGACCTTTACTCTTACAATCTGAGGCTCTATGTCCATACTTACCACAATCATAACTGTTACCACTAAAGCTTTGATATTTAGAACTTATTACCACATGTTTCTTTCTCTTATGTTTAGACTTCATTAGACTTCTTTTCTTGTTGTTTACCCTGTCCTTCTTCTTCTTTTCTTTATTTTTCTTCTTAACCCGATTCCTTTGTTCTTCATCTTTTTTCTTTTTGGTCTTCTTGTTCTTCTTTCCTGATTTGTTCTGGTCTTGAATGGGTTTTGAACAATCTCCTTTCTATGAAATAGTACTATTGTTGGCTTTTGACATTCTTTGAGTTATCAATGCTTCAAGATTATCTGAACTGATCTTGAGCTTATCCTTTAAATCATGTGCAATTTTAAGCTCTTCTTCCTTGGATTTGACCCATCAATAATCTATATAGGCTTTATCCTTCTTTTCTTCAACTTTGTTCATCTTCTTTGCCTTATTCTTTTGGTCTTTATCTTCAGGCTTACCTTGACTTGAGTTGGAGAATTCTCTATTTTCCCTTTTAACACCATTCTATTCTCTTTGAAGTATTGCTTCTAGTTTATCTACTCTAAGCATAAGATTTTCCACATGATTGTTTGTGATTGCAATTTCCTCCTTGATAGTCTTTATCCATTCATTGTCATCTTGATCAACTTTTGATATCAAAAAATTTGATCTTCTATAGTCTTCTAATGTTGTGATTTGAAGTCTTCTTCAACTTCCTTTTGATTTCCATTCTTCTTAAGTTGCTCGATATCAAACTCCTGATTTTTATCACTATGAATGACATGACTTGTGTATCTCTTTTCTTTTATAGTTCTATCTGTATCTACCATCACTTCCATTTGGATTTCTAAATTTTTAGGAGTAGAATTTATTTGATTTTCCTTTTGCATTTTAGAAGATTCAACTTCCTTCCCCTTGTAGAAATCAAACTGGTTTTTATTGGATTGAAAAAGTAAGTGTCTATCAACAAGTTGATTTAAGTTTTCATATCTTGACATTGTTGATATCTCTTGTGACTCTTGCATTGCTTCTTCCTCTTTTTCTTCCATAGTTACATCTTCAATTATCTTTGAGGATTTTTGCATCTAATTCAAATAATATTGATATAAAGCATCCTTGACACGAATTCCTTGTCTTTTCTTGTACATATTGATAAGAATTTGTTCAATCTGAGTGATCTGATATTTCATTCTTTTATTATTCAAATGGAAGATATTCTTTTTCCTCTTTGATCCCGATCCAAGCTTATTTCTGGAGCTATTCAAAATTTTGCATCCCACATCATAGAAGTGAAGAGAATATCCCATCTCAACTAGTTGACCAACACTAAGAAGATTGTATGTGAATCCATCAAAATGTAGCACATCATCTATTTTATTCTTTCCAGCCAAGTTAATAGTACATCTTCCCTAATTTTTCCTATAGTATTTTCACCCCATCTGACAATTCTATCATCATATTCATCATATTTCACAAACTTACTTATATCACCAATCATGTGATGTGAACATCTTCTATCTATCAACCGGTCATTCTTCTCATCAAGTTGTGCAACTATGACCTTTTGTTCTTCATTTATACAACTTGGAGAGTTCTCAAGATTAATCTTATTAGTACTAATACATGCAAAAATATTACTGACAAAAGCATCACTAGTCACAATTTTCTCATTAGCATCACTAATATGATCATTAGTCATAATATATTTGATAATATCTCTAGTAGAAATATTGATCCTAGAGCTCATACCTTTAAAGTATTCTTCTCTCTCACTAGTGTTTCTCTCATGCTTCTCATGTTCAATAGATTTGTTCATGTCATTAGTCAAGTGATGTGAGATGTCCCCATCAGTGATCAACTTACCTTCTTTGACATTTTGAGTAGATGAGATCTTTTCATCACCTTGTGTGCATGAGATTCCTTCCTTGATCATTATTCTAATAATAATATTAGGCTTATGGTCATCAATCATACTTGTAGTAGGAATGCTTGATGTAGAATTTGTAGACTTAGAATCACCTTCTTTGATTGCAACAAACAAAAGTTCATCTTCACTTTTTACCTTATTACATTCAACATTAGTGACATCATCATCAATTGTAGCATAATAGAACTTTCTCTCTTCTCTACGCTCATCATACTTATCCTTAGGAAATCTTTCAGGACATCTAGAGGCATAATGTCCTATCTTCTTATAACAAAAGAATTTAAAGGGAAAATTTACTTTGTACTTACCAAATAATTTTTCTAGTCTTATTGATACCATTTCTTCCAACTCTTTAATGTCTCTTTCTTCTTCTTCAATTTCTCTTATCTCTTGTTCATACTTTTATGCTCTTCTTGAAGGTCCTTCACCTTGATCTGATCTATACATATCTCTCCTTGATAATGTAGCTTTGAAATCTGATTCTACTTTAGATGAAGAGTCACCAAACTCACTCATTTAAAAAGTATATAACTAACCAACTAGTGTATGTCTTGTCACATTAGCAACAATTCCAATTTCCTCAATAGCAACAACTTTTCTTTTGTAAGCAGGGGGCAAAGATATCAACACTTTTAAGACAATCTCTCCTTCATTTAATATACCATCAACACATATGATACTACACACTAATTCATTTATCTTTAACATATAAGAGTTGATATTATCATCTTCAGACATTCTCAAGGAATCACACCTTCCTTTTAGACTTTGCATCTTTTCTTTCTTGACACATGCATTTGCTTCATGAAGGGTTTCAAGCTTGACCCATATCTCATGTATTGTCTCCATCTCCATAACATTTGTGTACTCAATGTTTGTTATGACACTTATCAACGCTTCCTTTGTTCTAATATTAGACTCAAAATACTTCTTTTCATCTAGTGTAGCCACTGATAGATATGCATGAGTGTAGGGATTCTTAGTGACGATCCAAAAATATTCTCTAATGCATCTTATATGGGTGATCATATTTCATTGAACCATATAGGATAGTTTGTGCCTTCAAACCTAGGACTATCCTTCTTGTAAGATACCATAATGGATCTCCCTTAAGCTATTAGGATTCCTCCAAAGGGACTAGGGCCCTGATACCACTTGTTGATACTATGGTAGAAATAACTAAAAGGAGGGGGGGGGGGGGGGTGAATTAGTTGTTACCAATACCTTGAAATTCAAACCTTTAAACCCCCAAACACTTAACTTTGTGTACCCTTAAATGTGATTTGAATAATAGGAATGTAAAACATGCATGCATAAACAAATAAAAAATACATCCACACAAGTTGACACAACATTTTTATTGTGGAAACCCTATTAAGGGAAAAACCATGGTGGGGGCAATTAACCACAATAAGTAAATACCTTGTTATAAGTATAAAATTATTACAATAATAGAGAATGCACATGCATTTAGGCTCACTACTCAAACAAAAACCCTCGGGTTCCAACCTTGAGGAAGATTCACTATCTTACAATTTGATCACTCTAATGATCTCAACCTTTTGTGAACTATGTAAATCACTGAGAACCTACAAATGATTGAATATATTGAAGGAAAGTTTGACAATGAAATGGATAATTGAAAGACAATGATTAATGATCACTGAGCTACTAAAGTGTATGTAAGAAATTAAATCAATTAATGTATTGTCATTGATGTCAACTAGTTTTGACTGTACTTATCATGATGGTTACAAATGTCTTAAGAAGGAAAAATGGTAAATGAATGAGATATCTACATGAAAATGAGAAGGATGAGAAAGATATGGATATGGTATATGTTGGGTAACTTATTGATGAGTCTATTGCATTATATTAATGACTTGATTGTATTACATGATTCTATTATGTATTGAAGATCAAGACTGAACAAGTTTATGTTGTCGGTAAATGAAGAATTATGTATACACCGAGAAAGTGTAGTGTATACCAGGTATAGTATTAACCACCCTAGTTATCATCAATGCATTATGGTATTGACCGAGTGAAATAAATAAATGGAGTTTGGAATAGTCGACTAAAAATGATGAGTTGGACAATTGTTTATGATTCTGAGGTAAAAGATAATGTTTGTTATAATGATCAAATGGCTGAAAAAATTAAAGGATGATCAAATGAAGGAGAATGAAATGTGTTATTGACATAATTGATAAGGATAATTAAAGTGGAAAAATCTATGGTGAAGATTAAGAGGCAAAATCTATGGATGGAAAGAAAATGGTTTATGATGTCTATATAAAGAGACATGAGATTCATTATTGAGTCTAGGATTCTTGATGCTACAGGAGAATTCATCTGAAAAAGAGATTTTCATGCAACACTGATCAAACTGGTTGAAGATAGAATCGAGAAAAAATGCAGACAACACTGAGTGAAAGAGAAAGTAATTATCGAGCAAAACAGAGTTGGAGGAAACAAGGATATTGAATTGATTATTGATTAGAGGTATTTATGAGCTTAGCATAGATCTGAAAAATATGCAAATCAAGTTGTATTTGAATCAGATCATTACTGTATTAGTTTAACCATTGTTATAGATAAATCTTTTAACTGAGTGGGACTTAACAGTCTTTATATTTCAATATGACATTTGATGAATGTGGATTGTTTTCTTGTTGACCCCATAGTGAATGTTTGGTCAAAGGAGAACTATTAGTGATAAATCCTCTAACCAGGTCACACCTCACAATGTGTTTTGTAACCTTTAATAGGGTTGGCTCCTAACCAAGCTCACTTCAGAAGAGTGAATAATTTTCCAGGTGGGTTTTCCCCTAATAGGGTTTCCACGTTAAAAATCTGTGTTATATGTGTAATGGATGTTTTGAATTGTTATTTTACTTTACACATTTCTATAACTGGTTAGATCGGTAAACACAATATTTAATTTACTAGTAATTGGTATATGAAGAGAAAGGCACAATTGATACTTTACCAAGCTAATTATTTGATTTAAAAGTTTTTTTATATACATCTGAGAGTATTTAGGACTGTAGGATAACTAGACTTAATTGATTCACCCCCCTCCCAGTTATCTAAAAATTGGTATCAGAGCATAGAGTGCTTAGAAAGAAAAGTTTGAAGTACTTAAGCTAAAGATCACAAGATGTATAAGAGAGAGGTGCCTAAGCTAAACAAAGACAACTTATCAACATGGAAAAGCAGAATGAGATTGCATCTATCAGGAATTGGAGAATATGTAGTATACTACTTAGATAATGAATTCATCTTGCCTAATGCAATATTGAGTGTTGATCAAATGAGGGATAGATATGAACACAATGTTTCAATGATAGAACTTGCTACTTCCTTATCAGATGCTGAATTTGAAGATGTTAGGACATGTACTTCTGCTAAATAGATGTGGGACAATCTTGCACTATTTCATAGAGGAGATGTGAATGTGCTAAGGGCTAAAGCTGAAAGTCTTAGAGGAAAGTTTGATGACATGAAAATGAAAGGAGAGAAGATATCATAGTAGAACAACTTAGTCAAAGAGATTGTCAATGCTATCCGAGGATCAGAAGGTATTATTGAAGAAGACACTATTGTAAGTAAAATTCTCAGAACCTTACTACCTACTTATGCTATTAGAGTCTCTGCAATTCATGAGATGAGATTAGCTCTGGGTAATCATCTTCACTTGATAGTCTAATCTATAGATTGACTAATTTTGAGTTGATTTCCTACTATTGAGTCTGCATTTATGTCATCTCTAAAAATTGGTAAATCAAGAAGTAAACACATGATAAGAAATGAGAGTGATAGTGAAAGTGACAAGGATGAACTTGATGAGCTTGAAGCATTAATAGCTAGAAGACTATAGGAAGGTAAAGGAAGATATAGAGGAAAACTACCTTTGGTATGATTTAATTGTAAAGAGATTGGCCATATTACAGCTAGATGTCCTAATAGGAAAAAAGATGGGAAAGACAATGAAAGATCCAGTGGAAGGAAATTTGATAGGAGAGATAACGGAGAACATAAAGGCAACTGATAGTATGATAAAAGAAGTAGCTGAGATTACAAAGACAAAGGAAAGAAGGCATGTTACCTTGTTGAAGATGATGATGATGACACCAACACCGACACTAATGAAGACATTAAGGTGGTATTTGTAGCTTTGAAAGAAGATTCAGAAGAAGAAGAAAGGTATGTTGAAACAACACTTATTTCTAAAGTTAGCAAGAATGATACTTGGATTATTGATAGTGGCTGTACACATCATATTATTGGTGATGAAGATTTGAATACCTTGAACATTATAATGGTGGATCTGTTAAAATGGGAAATGATACACCTTGTCTAGTAAGAGGAAAAGGGTCTATATTGTTGAACAATAAGATCAAATGCAAGAATTCATATTAAGTGAAGGGACTTAATTATAATCTATTGAGTGTAGCACTACTAAATAACACAGGTCACCAAGTTGCATTTGAGAATAAAAAGGTGAAAATCTATGATGAGACTGGAAAGTTGGTCGGTACTGGTGAACAATCTAAAGGTAATCTATTTTATCTTGATAATGTTGAAACTTCTTGTTTATTGACTAGAACTGAAGATGCGTGGTTATGGCACAAAAGATTATGTCATTTGAATTTTGACAACATGGTTAAGATCAGTAATAAAAGGAGAGTCATAGGTTTACCGAGCTTATCTAAACCTAACCATGTCATGTGCAAACAATGTCAAATGGGAAAAATGTCAATATCTAGTTTTAAGAGAAAAAACTATTCATTTAATACTATTTTGGAGTTGGTTCATATCGACTTGTGTGGTCCTATGAGAAATCATACTTCTTATGGTGACAAATATTTTATCTTGTTTATTGATGACTACTCTAGAATGATGACTATCATGTTCTTGAAAGAAAAATCTGAAGCTTTTAAGATGTTTAAATGGTTTAAAGATAAAGTGGAAAAAGAAAGTGGTAAATATTTAAAATTATTGAGATCAGATAGAGGTGGTGAGTTTATTTATGATGAGTTCACTAACTTTTGTAATGAACATGGAATTAAGAGACAGGCACTGAGGACACCCCAGCAAAATGGGATTTCTGAAAGGAGAAAGAGATCTATTGTTGATTGTGCTAGAACACTAATGATTGAAAATGATGTTGCACATATATACTGGAGAGAAGCTGTTAGTACTTCTGTACACACATTCAACCAAGTTCAACTGAATAACGATTCAAACAAGACACCCTATGAATTATGGTATGGTTACACACCGAATGTAAGTTATTTCAAAATATTTGGAAGTAGATGTTACATTCTGAAAGATGATAGAAATGGGGAATTTGATTCAAAAGGTGATGAAGGAATATTCTTAGGATATTATACTAAGAGAAAAGCTTACAAATGTTTGAATAAGGCTACTAAAAAGATGATTGAAAGTGAAAATGTGAGAGTTGATGAATTTGATGAGAAGAATGATGAAGAAAGTAAAAAGGAACCATAAGATTATGGTAGATTTACTTATATTGAGCAACTTGACACTCTACCCAAGAAATAACCTGGCATTACTAAGCAACAAGGTAATGCTACTGAGCATCAGTCTATACAGATCGAGAATCAACAAGATGTTACCAATGAAGATCATGATCCTACACCAAGTGAAAAACACAATGAAGAACATAGAACTGAACCTGTACTTACAAAATATGTGATGAGACATCATCCACATAATCAGATTATTGGAGACAAGAAAGCTGGCATGATGAGACAAAGTAAGTTGAGAAACAACACATGCTTAGTTTGTGAATTTGAACCTAAAACTGTTGATGCACTTTAAAATGAGGAATGGATTAAAGCCATGAATGAAGAAATTGAGCAGATACTGAAAAATAAAACATGGACATTGGTATTGAGACCAAATGATAAGAATGTAATTGGAACCAAATGGATATTCAAAAACAAGTTGAATGAAAATGGAGAAGTCACTAGGAATAAAGCCAGACTTGTATGCAAATGATATGCACAAGAAGAAGGAATTGACTATCGTGAGACTTTTGCACCAATTACTAAACTTGAAGGAGTTAGAATATTTCTTTCTTATTCTGCTTACAAAGGATTTAAAGTTTATCCGATGGATGTTAAATCTGCATTTTTGAATGGAATACTTGAATAAGAGGTATACATTGAACAACCTGAAGGTTTTGTTGATCCAAATCAGAAGAACATGGTATGTAAGTTACACAAAGCACTATATGGATTGAAACAAGCACTGAGAGCATGGTATGAAAGAATGCATTCCTATCTTATCAGTATTGGATTTGTTAGTTAAGTGACAACAAAAATTTATATTTGAAAGGTGACATTGATGATAAAATTCTTATTTTTGAAATTTTTGATGATGATATCATATTTGGAGGACATGATAGTCTATGAAAATCATTTGCTAATGAAATGAGAAAAGAATTTGAAATGTCAATGTTTGGAGAGATTAAATTCTTTCTTGGATTGTAAATTTTACAACAAAGTGAAGGCATATACATTACAAAATCAAAGTACATAAAATAAGTATTGAAGACCTTTGGTATGGAAGATTCAAAACCAGTCAGTACACCTATGGTCACTAAATGCAAATTGACAAAGGATGATCAGTCAACTGAGGTAAATCAGACACTAGATAGATCAATGATTGGTAAGTTGATACATGTTTTGTATGGTAGACCAAATATTGCATATGTAGTTGGAATTGTAGCAAGATTTTTTTCTAATACTAAAGAATCACATATGAATATTGTAAAATTAATTTTGAGATACTTGAAGAACATTGAAAACTATGGTTTTTGATACAAGAAAGAGGGAAATTTTGAACTAGATGTTTACACAAATGCGGATTGGGCTGGAAACATTGATGACCGAAAAGTACTAGTGGTGGAGAATTCTTTTTGGAAGAAAGATTAGTTACTTGGATAAGAAAGAAACAAGGAGGTATTTCTTAGTCCATTGTAGAAGCATAATATGTTTTTACTGCTACTAATTGTTCAAATATTGCATGGATAAAATAATTTTTGAAAGGTATGAATGAAGAGATCATTGACCCAATGATAATATATTGTGATAACACTAGTGCTATAAACATTTCTAAGAATCTAGTGATGCATGAAAAGACAAAGAATATATCTATAAAGTATCACTACTTGAGGGAATAAGTACAAGAAAAGGAAGTGAAACTAGAGTTTGTGAAATCAAAAGAAGAACTTGCAGATTTATTCACTAAACCCTTACCTAAGGATACATTTGAGTACTTGAGGACTAGACTAGGGGTCCATCCCTTGTCTATCGGTCACTAAGGTGATCAAGAGGTTGCATCAACCTATGATTTATTAGAATATCAAATGATGTTGATGCATGATATTCCCACTTTACATTTCCTGAGGTTGTGAAAGCTGAAAGATGAAAAACATACTGAAATTGTATATCAGTACATGAAAGGTACTTGATCTGAACCAAAGATAATATTTTGGCTACTGAAGAGAAATTTATTCTTTTTGGTATTGCTTTCAAAGGGAGAGAATAATCATTGAAATATCTAAAGGGAGAGAAGACATTGGGAGAAGAAGATCAAATCTGCAGGGAGAGACTACATAGAGTATTAATTTTGTGTAGTGATTAAACATATTAAATG
The DNA here is from genome assembly GCA_027943335.1 of Chamaecyparis obtusa. Classification (NCBI taxonomy): domain Eukaryota; kingdom Viridiplantae; phylum Streptophyta; class Pinopsida; order Cupressales; family Cupressaceae; genus Chamaecyparis; species Chamaecyparis obtusa. Next base: position 484,444 of record BSBK01000435.1, read on the forward strand.
TGCAAGCTAGGGAGAGCTTACTGAGTCATAACATTTTATTATAGAGTTGTAGGACATATGTTTCATATTCTATGGAATATTTCATATTGTGTTGCCATCAATGCCAAAGGGGGAGATTGATAACCTACAATTGATTGAGTATCTTGAAGGAAAGTTTGACAATGAAATGGATAATTGAAAGACAATGATTGATGATCACTGAGATACTAAAGTGTATGTAAGACATTAAATCAGTTAATGTATTGTCATTGATGTCAACTAGTTTTGACTGTACTTATCATGATGGTTACAAACATCTTAAGAAGGAAAAATGGTAAAGGAATGAGATATCTACATAAAAATGAGAAGGATGAGAAAGATATGGATATGGTATACATTGGGTAACTTATTGATGAGTCTATGGAATTATGTTAATGACTTGATTGTATTACATGATTCTATTATGTATTAAAGATCAAGACTGAACAAGTTTATGTGGTCGGTAAATGAAGAATTCTGTATACACCGAGCAAGTGTAGTGTATACCAAGTATAGTATTAACTGAGCTAGTTATCACCAATGCATTACAGTATTGACCGAGTGAAATAAATAAATGGAGTTTGTAACAACTGCCTAAAAATGATGAGCTGGACAATTGTTTATGATTTCAAGGTAAAAGATAATGTCTGTTATGATGATCAAAGGGCTGACAAAATGCAAGGATGATCAGATGAAGGAGAATGAAATGTGTTATTGACACAATTGCCGAGGATGGTTAAAGTGGAAAAATCTGTGGTGAAGATTAAGAGGAAAAATCTATGGATGAAAAGAAAATGGTTTATGATGTCTATATAAATGGACATGAGATTCATTATTGAGTCTTGATGCTGTAGGAGAATTCACCTGAAAAAGAGATTTTCATGCAACACTGATCAAATTGGTTGAAGATAGAACCAAGAAAAACTGCAAATAACATCAAGTGACAGAGAAAGTAATTAATGAGAAAAAAAGAGTTGGAGGAAACAAGGCTATTGAATTGATTATTGATCAGAGGTATTTATGAGCTTAGCATAGATATGAAAATATGCAAATCAAGTTGTATTTGAATAGGATCATTACTGTATCAGTTTAACCATTGTTACAGATAAATCTCTTAACCGAGTGGGACTTAACAATATTTATATTTCAATATGACATTCAATGAATGTTGATTGTTTTCTTGTTGACCCCATAATGAGTGTTTGGTCAAAGGAGAACTGTTAGTGATAAATCCTCTAAATAGGTCACACCCCACAGTGTGTTTTGTAACCTTTAACAGGGTTGGCTCCTAATTGAGCTCACTTCAAAAGAGTGAATTATTTTGGGTTACCGGTCCCAGGTGGTTTTTCCCCTAACATGGTTTCCATGTTAAAAATCTATGTGTTATATGTGTATGGATGTGTTGAATTGTTATTTTACTTTACACATTTCTATAATTGGTTAGATCAGTAAACACAATATTTAATTTTCTAGTAATCGATATATGAAGAGAAAGGAACAATTGATATTTTACCAAGTTGATTATTTAATTTGAAATTTTTTTATATACATCTGGGAGTATTTGGGACTATAGCATAACTAGACTTAACTGATTCACCCCCCCTCTTAGTTATCTAACAAATGACATCTTCCTCATGTCTGATATAGATCCAATGTAGCATAATGTAGATCACTATTTAACCTCTTGTTGAACCTCTTCTCCTCATCTCTCATACATACTCTTCCTCTACTAGCACCCTCTAGCATCCACATCCATGATCCACAACTAGATTTTCCCTAATTTATTAGCTTATATCAAGAATTAGGTCTACAAACCCTAACTCATCTTCCTTTCAAATATAAACGCCAAATATCATAATCAAATTCATCTTCGACCATCAAATCTAAATAGTAACACTTAGTAATCACCTAGAGCTCATAAATCTCTTAGATTTCATGGTTTATCGCTTACACAACATGATTTACCAACCAAGTTAGCCAATAACAAGAACAATAATAAAAATGTTCTTGTTGACCAAAAATTCTACCAATCATATCCTTTGGATTCATGAATATTGCCAACTCATCAAGAACATACTTCAAGAACATCTTGTAGCATCGATAAGAACACTCATCCATACAAATCCATCGTAGCAATTGGATTTTCCAGCCATTTTTCACCTATTCCTCATGAACACTCACTCCATCCTATGAGACAATATAATTATTCCACATGGGTCTCTAAAGTACTAACCCTTTCAGTTGAGGACACTTGAGTATGTCCTAAACACACTCCTAAGTGCGCTCCAATAGATTCAATCTTGATTCAACACACCAAACCCTTTTCTATCTTCTTTTCAACATTGTCTATCACCCTATCTTCCAGTCACCAACTCTAACCTTGAATCATATTCATATATTCACATCTTCCTCTAAAACTCAGAGTGAACTAAATGTTAACCTTCATCAACTAAATCCCACATGCACAAATCCGTATCTTCAATATAAGGACCTCACTAGACCTCTAAACATCTTGTTCTCATGGCTATCCTTCAACAATACAATTAGCATTCAAAAAATAGATCTTCTAGTCAATTCTTATAAACCTTCTGACATGTTGACATCCGTCTAATTACTCTTATATTTTGACATCAATGACAACACATACAACATACCAATTTCCAACATTAATATATTTTTGAGTTATCTTTTTTTTTAGCATAGTTGTATTTCTATTTTCTATAGATCAATACCTATGTTAATCAACGTCTCTACTGATTGGAACCTGTTCTTGCACATTGATGTCTCCACTAGTGCTACAATTTTTTTTTTCTATATTTTCATATTTTTACCAATAAGTAACTAGTTTGTGTAGCTAGTCGTGGCTACCCAAGACAAGAAAATAAACTACTAACATGTGGTCTTGTAGGTTTTCATTCATTTTCTTATTTATTCCTTGTCTTCTTTAGCTTAGTTGCACATAGACTAATTATTTAGTTTAAGGAATTATGTGTTCAAAGTGTTTGGAGGATCTTGCAAGAGGTATACTCCTTGTAAGATTCTTGTTTTGTGTTTAGATTAAGATACATTGATGAAAAGACAAATAAAAAGTATCCTCTCCCATTTCCTTCCAATGGATCTTGGGTGATAGGAAATCATGTTTGTCTTTTCCTCTTGAGAGGTCCACCTTAGTGGAAAAAGAGGTACTTACCCCAAGAGAATGACCTCAAGCAACGATCTCAATTCAGTCTACTATATGAATGTGGCTTAGGAAAAAGCCAAGTATGACCACTATCAACACTTACCATATAGTGCCAGTTTGACATGAGACATACCTTGTGTATATTAAACTCCTAGTAAGATTGGTTAAAGCCTTAAGTAGATTGATAGATGCTCGTAATGTACCAACATCTTGAATCTTTGATTAAACAAACAGGTCAAAAGCCCACCTTTTATTAGCCTTCATTTCATAGTTGTAGCACAAAGGGATTTCATCATCCCATAAAGATACTCACCATATGTGTTTCCTTGGAGTTGAGGTGGAAACTCTTAGCTTAGAATAGACTATTTATAGTCTTTTAGGAAGAGGGTAGTTTCCACCAAATGGGGGTACCCAGGTCACCAAGATCCTCAAGACTTGTTGAGATATATCACTTCCTCTTGTGAAGAAGAGAGGAATTTGTAGGCACTCAAAATTGTCATGTCATCTACGCATGACACTTTCACTAACATTTATCTAAATTAATTAAATAATCTTTATTATTTTATTAATTTGTGTAATTCTTCCTAAATTTGAATTTGAAAGTCATCATTTCCCTCCAATTCTAATCATTGAATAATTTTAATTATTTAACTTTTATTTAATATTCATTCAAGATTCTCTAATTATTCTTCTAAAAATTAAATAAAATTATTATTTAATTAATCTCTTTCTCTAAGTTTAATTAAATAATCATATTATTTAATCAAATACATTCTTTCTTGTTCTTGTCACCATAATTAAATTATTATTAAAGTTAGTGTCTTCTAAATTGGTTTAAAGTACTACTAGGACAATTGATCAGTAGAGGGGTTGCTCGAGGGGGGGGGGGGGGGGTGCAATTCTATGGTAGTATGAGTTTCTTGAGGGGGGCTACAATTCTATGGTAGTATGATTAAATAAATGGTTAATTTATTTAATTTTTCCATTTCCCAATGCAAACTCATTCTTTTGAATATAAATAAAATGCTAATTTTTTAATTCCCTCTCACACATAATTAAATACTTAAAAAAAAACTATTTAATGCTAATTATTCCTCTAGTTCCATCTCCAGAACTAACACCAACTCTTAGTTTGACTAATCAATCAATTTATTATTCTCAGTCGTGTAACCACTTCTCTAATCAATCTATTCAGTCTACTCTTAATCAATCAAGTTAATTATTCAATCAACTATGTCATGCAACCAATCAACTATCAATCTATCTCAATAATCTATCCAATCAGTCTTGTCACAATTAATTATGGTCATTAATTATCATTCAATACCTCTTAATTTGAACCATCTACTGAAGTCCAGAAATATATAAAATGAAGGTGATTCTTGCTTGTTTTCTAACCACAATTCTTGAATCTTTGTGCCATCATATCAAGGAGAAAATCTGAGAGCCCACAAATAAGAGAGAAACAAAGGAGAAGTATTTCATTTTGTGCAATTTGATTTGTATTATTTCATTATGTATTATGCATGATTAATTATTTTCCAAGATGGGTGATGTGCCTAAGGACCTAGCATGGTTGATTAGAGACATAAGTGTCTCACCTATGAATCCTATTAGATTGAGCACCAAAAAATCTTATTAGACACCTTATTTTAGTGGCTACCCTTTTTTGTCTAAACATTGCAATATTTCAGTGCAAGGGGAGGGAGTAATCTACCCTCAAGATACTCACCATATGTTTCCCAGGAGGCTGACTCAATAGAAGAAAAATCAAATTTGACCAAACTCTGGAAAAAAGGTAAAAAGGGTGCACCCTAGAATGTGAGAAGGTTATTTTAGCTGATAGAAATCCAAGTTATGGGATGAAATATTGTAATGAATCTTTTTCCTTAGGTAAATAATTTTTTTCAAGTGTTTTCATTTTTTTATAAGACTAGTATAAATCTTGGGGCTTGAAAAAGCCCTTCAACATACATAAAGTGCAATAGTCCAAAGTTTTTCAACAACCATATTGTCTTATGTGTGTGATATTTGTGTTTGAAAAATTAATTGATAATCAGACAATCTAAAATAGAAAAACACAATTGACATTTCTTTCTACGCAATTGTTCTCTAATTTGCATGCATACTACTTAGAATGTTTTTGACCATTTAGCATACCATTCCCCTTAATCACTAAATTATTCTATGCAATTAGTATATTCTAATATGCATTTGATATATTCTATTATGAACTTGCATTATTTTGATACACAATCGCTAATTAAATAGCATAATTTCTACTATTTTACAATGCAATCATATATCCCTATGACACATCTATAAGATTCTGCAACACATTCATTGTATTGTTGTGATGTAGTTTCCCAACATACCTTATCTTATAAAATTTCAAACAAACAAAATTAGGGTTATTAGATAGACCTCTGAGACTTGTTTAGACCAAACACACAGACATTGGTTTTTTGTAGATTGTATCCATCATCAGGGTTTTCTTTTTGCTTCCTTTAGTGTACCCTTTTTGCATCATTATGGTTTTCCTTTAGGGTTTTCTTTTACATAATTAGGGTTGTCCTTTTTCATCATTAGGGCTTTCCTTTTTGCATGCTTCACTTAGGGTTTCCTCTTTACATACATCATTGAAGTTACCTTGCATATTCCTAAAATTTCAAAAAATCACAAAAACATAGGTTTCATTCCCTAGGGTTTTATATCTTTAGCTTTAGGGTTATCTTTAGAAACTAGAGGGTCCACTTTTTTAACACTTCCATAGTGATTCTTAGAACAATTTTGACCTCCTCAAACCAACCATCTTTCTTATGACGATTAATACCTTGTTGACTTTTCACTTTTGTCCTAAATTGGATGTCAAGAAAATTATCCCAATTACTTAGGTTATCTCCTAGAGTTTTGTCCTCAAGATGTCCAAATATTTCCTTGTAGATATCTTCGTTCACACATTTGACATTATTTTAACCTATTTTGGTGTCATACCTAGTCATCATAATCATCATTTACCTTTTGAATCTTGCATTTACTTTAGTCATTTCTCAAAAATAAAATATCCCAAAAAGAAAAAAATATTGTCATTCGTAGTTGTCATAATTGTCATTCACCGTTTGTATCTTTCATTTACCTTAGTCATTTTACAAAAATAAAAAATCCCCAAAAATAATTTGTGTCATTCCTAGTCATCATAATCATTAGTTACCTTCTTGCATATTGCATACACCTTAGTATCATTCCCAAAAAATTAAAAATCCCCCCAAAAATAGTGTCATTCCTAGTCATCATGATCATCATTTACCTTCTCGCATATTACATTTACCTTAGTATCATTCCCCCACAAAAAAAAATCCCCCCCAAAATTTAGTGTTATTCCTATTTGTCATAATTTTCATTTACCTTCTTCTATATTATATTTACCTTAGTCTCACTCCCCCCACCAAAAAAAATCCAACAAAAAAAAGTGTCTTACCACTAGTACATTTGAGACCTTATTCCGACAACCAAACATTTGAATTTAGATAGTATACTATCGGTTGAGCGACACTACCTGATGTCACAGTTTTGCAGTCAGAAAAACCAATGGTTTTGTTAGGCATCGTAATTATGACACCCTTAGCCATCGCAAAAGTGGGTGCCAACAAAGCGAACCTATCATCGCACCTATTTTTGGCTGTCCACATTGCGATGCCTAACCGTCACAACAAATATAAACAACGATGACCCGTCAGAATATTCTGATGGGTAGCCGTTGTTAGTAACTTGTTGACTGACATAAATGCTATTAATGCAATGGATTTCCATCGCAAGTTTATGACGGATGTGCATCATTTATGGTTTGTAAGGATGACTATGCTATACATATGACAAACATGCATTGGACATTTATGACAGATATTTGCATATTCCTATATGTTAGCTATTTACGATGGATACCTGTCGCTGTTGTGATACCGTCGTAGTTATGAAAACAATCAATTTTTTTTAAAAAAATATATATTTGTCAATTCAGAACGGTGTTCTTGCAGATCTGGTTCCTGCTCGTGATTTGGTTATGGATCATTTAGAGATAACTTTGTAGTAGATTTGGTAGCGGGTCGTGGATTATTGAGTTGAGTCTAGAGACTTGGATTTTGAATGGATCCTACCGAATCAAGACTTGTGACATCGATGACTCCAACATAAGAAGCTAGTGCGGCGATCAGAGATGCATTCTTCCTGATGTGTTCATGGGATATATGCAGACCTGATTGCATTCAGATCTTATTCGAGTGACTTCTTGACTTCTTTGGTTTGAATTTGATGTGCTTTGTTCCTATGGAGTATAGCAATGACTTGACTTGGAGTTTGAGTAGACTGTGCATTGATCAGCTTGAAGATAGAATCAAGCTACTCTTTGCGTTGTTGTTGAGATTGAGTTATGATGGATCGCTAGGATCATCTACCATTTTTTCCATAGTTTTGAATGAGTTAGGTGTGATGTCAAGAGAGTGACATGCAAAAATTGCACATTGGAGATTCGTAGATCACTATGGTGTCTGTGATGACTTGGGAGAAGTCTTCTTCTTGGTGAACCGAGCTGAGAGACTTAGATTACAAAAAGTGGATTGTTTGATGCGACTTATGAGACATTGAAATGTGGTAGATGTAAATGTGGTTTGATCAACCCACCAAATGTATTGACATCCAGTATTTCCCTGACAATACCAAATGTACATCAGTTCTTCATAAAATGATTAGTTGTCATATTATTTTAAAACATAAAATATAATTATGTATCCATACCTTTTTCCTATTTGGGCAAACCCAAAATTGATGCCAATGATTACTTGTTGTGCGTGACGTCTTCAACATGCATGGACCAACACCACATTGACACATAGGCACATTGACCAAAGTCATCAAAGCTATTTTGACAAATATTGCATTATCACAAATATTGCATTGTCATTATTTTGTTCATTCATACTAATTATAATTACAATAAAAAGAAACATACTAATGTAGACTTGCACATTTTTTGGCTAAGTCAAAGTCTTTGGTTTAAATCACTAAACACTCAAAACAAAATGACAAACCAAAGACAACCATGCAATTGTAAAGAAAGGTAATTTGCTTAATCACGTCACTAATTTGTGCATGTCTAAATACTGGTGTCTTTCAAGTGATTTGATTCTTGTCATGCCCACTACAAATGAGAACAGTCTTAACTAGTGAGGTTGTTTAAGCATATAGAGATTAAATACACTCTTTTAGAATGGAATTTCTCTTAACAAAAGATCAAAGATATATAAGTAGGACATATAAAACAAGGTGAATAAGAGTAGTACATATAAAACAATCGTTAAAACATGCCAAACATCTGGCATAATTGTACATTTCATTCATGTCATTGATATTCTTCTTCATCCATCTCATCATCAAGATTGTTGTCATCGATGACATCACCACCACCACTATTGTTGTCATCATCATCACCATCATCATCATCATCATCATCATCATCATCATCATCATCATCATCATCCTCATTAGCAGTAGCATTAGTAGCAGAATCATCCTCATCAGTAGAAACATCGGTAGTAGCATCATCGTCATCAATAGTGAAAGGTAATGATCAATGAGGTTGCTACTATTAGATCATACATTAAGACACTTACTATTTTGAATTTGAGCTTGGGCATCATGCAATGTTATTGCTGTCATTGCATGCTTGCTGCTGTTGTGCACCATATATTTTTTATACACATAGAACAATAGATTTGGGGACTTAGACTTATGTTCAATCCTTAGTAATGGTTTGGGGAACTATTACTAGATGAGTGACTACAGTACCCTAGTTTGCATTATTAGATGATCTTGTTTAATTTGTGTTCATTTCATGCAAAGATACATGTAAGGGAAAATAAATTTTTGCATCTAAAGATTACATGTATATATATGAAAAATAACTTGTATATACTATAAAAAATAAAATAACTTTCAGAAGAAAATGCAAGAGTATAGACATACATAAGAGGATGAACATAAATAATAAGGGTGCCAAACATTGCCTAAAGTGATGAATTTTTGACTCAGGTATGAATCTAGTGTGCCCCTATGTGATCCAGAACTTGCAAAGAAAAGAGAGATGGGGGTTAGATAAAAAATATCTAAGCAATGAATGACATCCTATTACTGAGAGAGATCAAACACTTCACACAATATATAGGGACATCAGTAATAAAATAATACACTTACTATTTTGAATTTGAGCTCATAAAGATTAACTTTCAGAATAATATGAATGAATGCAAACATACATAAGTGGATGAACATAAATAATGAAGGTACCAAACATTGCCTGAAGTAATGAAGTGTTGACCCAGGCTTCAATCCAGTATGCTCTTGTATGATCCAAAACCTACAAGGAAGGAAAAGATGGGGTTAGATCCAAAGGATCTAAGCAATGTCTAGCACCCTATTACTAATCCTCATCTACAATTATGCATGTGCATAGTCAAGCCATACACTTCTAAAATAAACTATGCTATAGAACATGGGTGTGTGTTAATGTGATTCAAAAGCTATTATGCAAGATTGTTTTATTATTGAGATAAGGATATCTTAATTCTAAAAGAATAAATGTTTTGAGAAATATTTGAATTTGATTTTGACAATAACATGAGGTGTGATATATTTCAAGCTTTAGCGAGATTTCATACCACACAGTGTTCATAGATTACGTTCAATGCATTATTTATGCTTGTATTGGTGGGAAAACTCTAAAAAATGCGCAAAAGAGATTGAATTCAACCATGTTGTTTACATGACACATGTAGTGTACGTCCAGCCTAAATTAGTATTGCATACAAATCTATGAATGCTATGTGGTAAGAAGCCTCGCTAAAGGTTGAAAATGATAAGGTTTATGATGGTAAGGTACGGTGTGGTAAGCACAAGTATAGTTTCTTGTAAGCTGCTATTGGTATAGTTTTTTTTTTTCAATAGTTGTAGAATCTAGCTTCTCCTATACTTACACATATGTATACATTTTGGGCTTGGCTTTAATGTCATGTAAATTTGAGTAAAATGGTAATAATATTTAAGAGCAACAAGTATGGTATTTTAAACAAGTATGCATATACATTATATAACAAGAGGAGTGATATATTTTAATGGAAACACTTAATGAGAAGGATGCCTATATAACAGGAGGAGTGATATATTTTAATGGCAGTGGACATAGAAATTGCAGTGTAAGTAGTAGGATGATTGTTCATGAGCTCACTATTTAATATCTGACCAGGCCATGTAAATGGTACTAGGCCAACCCAATCAGCCCAACAAAATGTGTCATGTTTATCTTTGTCAAATACACTCGTTCACCATTTTATTCTTGTTCTTCACACACATATTGCATCAAAAGTAATTGTAAATAATGATTCAAAGAAAAAATAAACAACTACAATAGATCAGACCCCAAAAGAATACAGTCAACTACAATAGCTCACAGTCTCAATGAAATAAATAGTGTATTAAATAATATATGGTGCACAACAACAAAAAGCATGCAATGACAACAATAACATTGCATGATAAAATTTAATACTCTTAGTTTTTATTCAAATCTATTCGAAACTCCTATCAGCTCATTGTCCAATAGTTAAATTAACCTATGACTTCAAAGGAGGAATTATGAAATATAGTTGTAGGTAGTTATATCTTCTATAATGATTGAGGAGTCAAAGGTAATGATCAATGAGGTTGCTGCTATTAGATCATACATTAATACACATACTGTTTTGACAACAATAACATTGCATGATGCTAGAGCTCAAACTCAAAACAGTAAGTGTATTATTTTATTACTGACGTCCCTATTTTATCTAATAGCATCAATATAACAAACAAAGCACCAGCCAATCAAATAAGGGGTCCTGGGACACAACAACTGAGAAACATAAATCTAGGCATCATGGTCACAATTTTTTGGATATCTACATTTATGTTTATCAGCTATTGCGATATCTACATTTATGATTGCGCATCCCTTTGCTCATCTCTTCAATTTTTGTTTTCGTAGATTTCACCATTTGACATTCCTTTTTAGTAAGAGATGGATGGAAATTTTCATGAATCTCGAAAGAATGGCCTACATACAAATAAAAACTTATGGTTATTCAAATGGTAAGTTCAAAGTTTCCCATAATTTGGGAGAAACGAGTTTGGAAAGACTTCAATATTTCATTGAGGGAAAGTATTTTACTTACATTGAGAAGAAACCTTAGGTTTTTTCACTTGATTTTCAATGTCTTCTGTTGATTTTCTTTTCAACTCAATAGATAATTTTTTGTTCATCAAGTGATCAGAACTCATCAGAATAGCACTTCTGGAAGGATCAAGGAATTTCCTCTGTGACTCAAAATCACTCTGGATCTTCTCAGAATGAAAAATAGAAATATCTTTTTCACAACCATCTCTTACTAAAAAGGAATGTCAGATGGTGAAATATATGAAGAAAAAATTGAAGAGATGAGAAAAGGGATGCATAATCATAATGTTTCTAGCAGATGTCCTGTTAACGCAACAGAAAAGAAAATGACCCTGGAGGCTGTGAAGTCTTTCGAATCAGAAAACTCCTTTGGCTTAGTAATTAATGAGATTGCTGCTATTAGATCATACATTAATACACTTACTATTTTGAATTTGAGCTTGGGCATCATGAAATGTTATTGTTGTCATTGCATGATTGTTGCTATTGTGCACCATATATTGTTTTATACACATAGAACAATAGATTTGGGGACTTAGACTTATGTTCAATCCTTTGTAATGGTTTGGGGAACTAATTACTAGATGAGTGACTACAGTACCCTAGTTTGCATTATTAGATCATCTTGTTTAATTTGTGTTCATTTCATGCAAAGATACATGTAAAAGAAAATAAATTTTTGCATCTAAAGATTACATGTATATATATGAAAAATAACTTGTATATACTATACAAGGAAAATAACTTTTAGAAGAAAATGCAAGAGTACATGCATACCTAAGAGGATGAACATAAATAATAAGGGTGCCAGACATTGTCCGAAGTGATGAATTTTTGACCCATGTATGAATCTAGTGTGCCCCTATGTGATCCAAAACCTACAAAGAAAAGAGAGATGGGGGTTAGATAAAAAAATATCTAAGCAATGAATGACATCCTATTACTAATCCTCATCTATAATTATGCATGTGCATAGTCAAGCCATACACTTCTGAAAGATAAACCAAACTCACAGTCTCAATGAAATAAACAGTGTATAAAACAATATATGGTGCACAACAACAACAAGCATGCAATGGAAACAATCCCTATTTTATTACTGTTGTCTCTATTTACATTTTTTCATCAAATGACCCAAAAATATCAAGAATGGTCCTATATGGTTGCTAATAGCCAACTTTCAAATGAATATAAATGAATGCAAACATACATAAGTGGATGAACATAAATAATGAAGGTCCTATATGGATGGTTCTAATGCTTTTCCATTACAACAATTGAGCATTCATCATTTGGTATATGAACAGGTGAAAAACATGCAGACATCCAGACACGTGTACTGTGAGCTTGCCTGCAACAAATGGAATTGTGATGATTTTCACAATAGTACATGTGTTGGAAGGAAAGCTCACAATACTTCTTAGGAAAATATGAATGTTCCTCACCTATGCATATCATAGTTGAGCAGAGAAGGTATATGCACAACAAAACAAATTTTATTACTAATGTCCCTATTTACATCTTTTCATCAAATGACCTAAAAACATCAAGAATGGTCCTATATGATCACTAATAGCCAACTTTCAAAAAAATATGAATGATTGCAAACATACATGAGTGGATGAACATAAATTTGAAGGTACCAAACATTGCCTGAAGTAATGAAGTGTTGACCCAGGGTTCAATCCAATATGCTCTTGTATGATCCAAAACCTGCAAGGAAGGAAAAGATGGGCTTAGATCCAAAAGATCTAAGTAATGCCTGGCACCCTATTACTGATCCCCATCTATAATTATGCATGTGCATAGTCAAGCCATACACTTCTAAAACAAACTATGCTACAGAACATGGGTGTGTGTTAATGTGATTCAAAAGCTATTATGCAAGATTGTTTTATTTATTGAGATAAGGATATCTTAATTCGACAAGAATAAATGTTTTGAGAAATATTTGAATTTAATTTTGACAATAACATGAGGAGTGATATATTTAAAGCTTCAGCGAGACAAGAAATATTAATCCATTAACAGGAAATACATTACAAATGCCAAGCTCACGGTCTCAATGAAATAAACAATGTATAAAATAATATATGATGCCCGAGCTCAAATTCAAAATAGTAAGTGTATTAATATATGTATGATCTAATAGTAGCAACCTCATTGATCATTACCTTTGACTCCTCCATCATTATAGAAGAGATAACCACCTACAACTATATTTCATAATTCATCTTTTGAAGTCATAGGTTAGTTTAAAATGGAGAAAGTATACAAACTCACCAAGCTAATCCCAAAATTAAATAACATTGCATTCTTGTTGCTGTTATGGTGCACAACAGTAGCAAGCATGCAATGACAACAATAACATTGCATGATACCTCAACTCAAATTCAAAATAGTAAGTGTATTACTTTATTACTAATGTCCCTATTTTATTATTGCTAAATTTTGGGGTAAAACCTTGCAAGTCTTACAAAGACTCAACAACATGGTAGCATTAATCCAATAACATAAAATACATTACAAATGCTAAGTTCACAGTCTCAATGAAATACATAGTGTATAAAACAATATATGGTGCACAACAACAACAAGTATGCAATGAAAACAATAACATTGCATGATGCCCAAGCTCAAATTCAAAAATTAAGTGTATTAATGTATATTTGCATGATGCTAGATATTAAATAGTGAGCTCATGAACAATGCCAGTATTAAACAGTGAGCTGATGAACAATGTATGATACCCTAGCTTGTAGCCCACGAGCCATCAAGACACTTCCTCATGAAATGATCATAAACGAGGAGTACCACATAGTGAATATCAATAGAAAAATAAATAAAGAGAGATCAAACACTTCACAAAATGCCTTGAAGGTAATAGAAATAATGCCCTAGCTCTCAAAGCTCACGGGTCATCGAGCATTCCAAATGCTAAGATGTAAACAATGCCACTGAAATTGATTTAATGAGAAGACAAAGCTCGAATGCCTACCTTCTAAATGAAAATATGTAAACAATGCCAGTATTAAACAGTGACCTCATGAACAATGTATGATGCCCTAGCTTGTAGCTTGCGAGCCATCAAGACATTTTCTCATGAAATGATCATAAATGGGGAGTACCACATAGTGAATATCAACATCAAAACAAATAGAGAGAGATCAAACACTTCACACAATGCCTTGAAGGTAATAGCAATGATGCCCTAGCTATCAAAGCTCATGTGTCATCAAGCATTCCAAATGAAAAGATGTAAACAATGCCAGTATTAAATAGTGAGCTCATAAATAATGTATGATGCTCTAGCTTGTAGCCCATGAGCCATCAAGACATTTCCTCATGAAATGATCATAAACAAGGAGTACCACATAGTGAATATCAACAACAAAACAAATAGAGAGAGATCAAACACTTCACACAATGCCTTGAAGGTAATAGCAATGATGCCCTACCTCTCAAAGCTCGCGGGTCATCAAGCATTCCAAATGAAAAGATGTAAACAATGCTAGTATTAAACAGTGAGCTCATAAACAATGTATGATGCCCTAGCTTGCAGCCCGCGAGCCATCAAGACATTTCCTCATGAAATGATCATAAACAGGGAGTACCACATAGTGAATATCAACAACAAAACAAATAAAAAGAGATCAAACATTTCACACATACCTTGAAGGTAATAGCAACAATGGCCTAGCTCTCAAAGCTTGCGGGTCATCGAGCATTCCAAATGCAAAGATGTAAACAATGCCAGTATTAACATTGATATCTTGCCATTAAATCAACAAATGCCATCAAAATGAAATTGAGTTAATGAGAAGACAAAGCTCAAATGCCTACCTCAAGTCATGGCTGCCATATAAAGATCAAATGCTAAGGAACTATGTTATAAAATTTCATGCCAAATTTCAAGGCATGAAATTTTATAACTGTACATATATTTCTTAGATTCCCCCACATTGTAAACTCAATGCTAAGGAGAAAAAAGTATGATGTCAAAAAGTATGAAATTTCATGCCTTGAAATTTTATAACATAATTCCTTAGCAGCTGCCATATGAAGAGTAGTGCAAGGTGGCAACTTTCCCATTTTACCACAGTTAGGGCCCTCTTTTACCATGCTTTATGAGCTTTATGTTTTTTTTTTAAAGTGAAGACAAAGATTATCTTAATTTGTTATCTTTAAATTTTATTCATTTTATGATTTTAAAAATTGAAATAAAAATATAAACACTAGTACATTTGACCTTATTTTTCGACCAATCAATTCAACCAACAAATAAAAAGGTTTTGTTTGGTTGGATTATAGAAGGAAAGCTTTGATTTTTTTTTAATCCATACCTGTGTTGGTCGCAATTTTGACCTATACCGTGGAGGTTGAAAGTTTGACCAACACGGGCATAATTAAAAAAAAAAGGTTTCATTTCTCATTTCATTATTCCACGCATGATGAATTTGATCAAGGGCAACGTGCGAAGGAGGACCGCTTGTCTATAAGGTAATTTTAATTTCCTTACCTTAACCTAGATGTTGGGGAAGCACTATTTGGAATACAAAAGATTCACAGTTTGGAGTATGTTCCTTTTGTCTTGTCTTATTCTATTTGTGGCACTGTCATTCTTGTGATGAACATATAGCTTATTAACCCTGCAAATTCATTTATACATCTTCGTGGTGAAATTATTTTTGATGCATCCTTGATATTTTTCATTCATTTAAATAGTTTATGTGTTTCATTATATTAGTCTACCGCAAACTGTTAGATGAATTAACATCCATTGCCAGTCCATTGATGCACACTGTCCTCCCGAATTCATTTAATCTGTTTCAACCTAGTTTTTATTTTCACCATTGGATTGTCCATGCCGCTAGATGAAAATCAAATTAGGGAAATATTCTTTGATTTATCCAACACTCATAGCTATGGAGGTTGTCGAATTGCTTCAAGTTTGATGCCCTAGGCTAATCGAGTTTAGCATGTTTAGCCAGTGGGAGAAAGAAGCAACAAAAAGCTACAGTCGGTGGTGGGCAGAGGTCAAGGAGTTGACCATGCCAAGACATTAGAAGGTCACCAAAACTTTCCCAATCATCTGTGACTATTCCAAACACCCAACTTCAAACTAATCCATTAAACCCGAATCTAGCTTGATCACCTAGGGTTTGTGTTGAACTAGTTTGAAGTTGCTAGGATAGAATCAGTCACTCACTGTTTGGACTGTGAAGTGATGATTGTAGAAGATTGAGACCAAAAAATAAAAAGATAACTGAGGATTATTATTAGAGTATTCTATGTTAATCAGTTGGAATTGTTTTACAAATTTGTGAGACCATAACCAACAAACATCAACAAGTTGAGATCTGCTAGAAGTAAAGGATTGCTAATTAGCAGTGTGCTGTTAGTATTGGCAATAGGGAATAATAGAGTTTCTTAGAAGGCAATTGGTGGATAGGATACTTCCCTAAATTTGGAGGTATTCAAAGACTAAGGAATTTGTCAAAATTAGTTGAAACCATTATTCATAGTTTAAAGTGACATTCTCAATTAGTTGTGTAGTAGATTGGGCCTATTAAGCTTTAGTTGCCACCACTCTGCATCAGGATAATTGGTGGATAGGATAGTTCCCTGATTTAATCTTATTTCATAGTGAATCAAAATAATTGATCACTCCACCAAAATTATCATTGAGTGGTCTCATAAAAAGATAAAGTAATATTTATCCATATGGAAGTAACCAACATAAACAATGATAGTAATTAAGGAATAAAATTGAAGTTAATAGATATCACAAATATACAAGATAAATTTAGGAGAGATATTTTGCAATAAAGTGACATGGAGAACATGATCCAAATGATACAACAACAACTATAGAGACAAATCGATTCAATATCAACAATATGGATAAGAAACAAGTAATAATGGTAAAATATTAAGAAACAAATAAAAGTGAAATATGAATAAGAAAATATAATCCAACTATGATTGAAAGTGGAGAAATGGTTTATTGGATATAGACCAACATATTAACAAATTAGAGGATGCTTGTAGTAAGATATTTGAATTATAAATTAGTACCAAATTAGTTTGGAATACATTGTCAGGAACTATAAAACAGATTAACCAATAGTCACTAAAAGATCAATGCAATAGAAAATAATATCTTTGTGTGTGTGTGTAATAATAATAATAATAATTGTCCATAAATGGGTATAATTTTTTGAATCTTTAGGTTATGAATATGTTATTTTCACACTATTCTCATTGCATCACTCTAGGGTTAATTTCTTTAACATAAATAATCTATACCTTAAGATTATGTTTTCCTATCAAAAAGTACCCTACAAATATCTTAAGACCCTCTTAACTATACCAAAGTGATTTAGGATTAGTCATGAATTAAATAAGAGCTCACACTACTTGGACAACACATTATATTTCATACACCATAGTGTACATCAAAATTCTAATAGCTCTTACATTAGTTACTCAATCCATGTCCTCTGTTTGACTAGGTGTAGATGAGCACTAATTTATAGATAGCTTTATCCCATTAAAATCACCATTTGGTGTTCAAAGATATCAAAGATTAAAATCATTAAAGCATTAAAATCACCATTTTATGTTCTTGTTGGGAAAGCATTAAAATCACCATTTGGTGTTCAAAGATATCAGAGATTAAAGAAGATTGGCAGTCCATTATGAAACTAGGTATTATATATTATACATCCTTGGTGTTTACATTAAGAATGGATTGATTCATAGATATATAAGACAACCCTTCATTATTGCAATTGATTCTAATATTAGACAAGAATATTCAATTCATTAAAATATTAATCAGTAAGAAGTGGGGCAAACTTAGAATAATATCATAGTAGATATTACCAATTCAAATTCTAATGGATAGTTTTAGAAAAAAATGAACAAGGTTCTACTTAGAAACCATGAACATACCACTATGATGAGGCCTGTTTGAACAAAGATGAATATTACACCCATAAAAGTACCCATACATGCAAGAAAATCCACTTTATCTACCTTCCATATGAAATAAGCTGCAGGGAAGTCAATGAGATGAACAACTGCTACAATTATGGTGGTGTTAGAAGAGTAGAGTTAGAAGCAAAAGAGTCACCATGACTATTATAGCCATTACAATATATATCGGCTCAGTAATATTTTTTTCAGTTGCTAAGTTGTTTCCAATTGCAAGGCTTAGCCACTAAGTGTTGGAATACTCTTTATTGTGTATGAGTTTCTTTTCGAACTTGGTCAATATAAAAAAATGCATTGCAAGAAGGGAATGTGAATGTAACAAAACAATGGATGGGGATACAATATATGTGAAAACATGCATTGAACAAAAGTTCTTTAATCTTTGAAAAAGTTCTTGTGCTGCATTTATATTTTTTTGCATTCAATTTGTAGCATTTCTAGGGTTCAAAAATTTGTAGTCATTGTTTGTTCGTGCCTTGCGGATCTTCCTAGACCCAGTCTAAACTGTATAGAAAATTTAGAAAATGACTCTACGAAATCTATAAACTCAAAATTGATTCCGATATAAGACATTTTGTTAAACTCATCTGAATACATAACATAATGGTTCTTACTATCTTCGACTACACTTTCCAAATCCGTGAGTGGATCGATCTGCAATCAACATGAACTCATACAAGAATAGAAATACAACACATTAAAATACTAATTCTCCTCTATCGAGTTCCACCACCATTTGCATATTAAAGAACATGCTCGTTCCCAAAAACCATTTGGGTAGTAGATTGTAATAACGAACAAGCAAGTCTAAACAAAATAAATTGCAAATCAGTGAATGGAAACATTCAGAAAAACCAAATAGTCACAGAGGGAAATCATATGAAAATATCGAATGTATTTTATTCATCTCTTTGTACTACATTGACATCCATATCTCCAAGCCCTGTTTTGGTCTCTGGTTCAATGATTGTATGCACAAAGAATCCATACACTATGTTCTACAATGGCAATGATTGAATTAAAGGGTTTTTGTAATGTCCCGTGTTAGGACTATGTAATATAGCTATCAAATTTCAATGCTCAGGTACTTCTATAATGTTCCCTTAAGGGATTTCTAAGGATTTTGTCTATATTTTTATAGTTCAAACTGTAATATTTTTTGGATTCCAAAATCATTATTTCTAAGCCTTACCCATACTTTATAATAGTGGATATAACATTGCCTCTCCTCATAGTTACTAATTTCACATCTTGAGCACATCTTGACTACTGCTACTAGCTATTGGATGGTCTCTTTCACTAAGACTCAATCACAGTGTTGTCCTATTCTCTTATCCATCATAGTGAGGTCCTTTCATGACTTATATCTTCCCTACAAGACTGTTGGTGAATATTGCACCAGAGTTCTATTATCCATGATTGCAAAATTGTCTTGTGGTAGTGAACACATCATTATAAACAAAATACATATCATTGCCTCTCCTCTTGAAAACATCTCTATATCTTATATTGACCAATAAATCTCTACTCTAATTGTTCCCTTTACCACTGCTACTCCTTTATACACAGTCACCATGATTCCTCATGCTTGGTATGGTTTGCCATTTCTTTCATTACACTAGACATTGCTTCCTTGTAAGATCTAATGCCTTCAATCTTTTTTTATCTCACAACTCATAAGGATTGATGTGATGATAGCCTCATGCTCTTCATTCCATGGTCTAACACTTTGTACAAAACATGCACCTCTTGATGCTATTGCCAGCTTTTACTCTTCTCTTTGAAAGACAATATGACACCTCTCATTACATACACTATGGCCCTGTAGCTGACTATCATATTAGTGGGTAAGATTTACATCTTTTAATCTGTCCATCTTTTCATCATGTAGTCATTATGAAAGTAGTAAATATCATCCCTCAAGCATTGAATACCATTATTTTGAGGCACTCTTCTTAAACATGAATCTTTTCTTTCACAACACTGTCATTCTATTTTGTAGAAACACTAACAATAGTCTCTTTATGGCATTGTTGATCACCGCACCTTCACATTCATGAAAATCTATTAATTCTTGCATCTTTGTCATGATATAGTACCCTCGTTTCAATCTTTGAATATCACTACCTTTTAGAAACTGTCCCTCTTTTGATTTTTATGACATCATTTCTTACTGTGGCTATGAGCCTTCATAACAGTGCCTATTCTTTATTCATTATGCTTTGCAATCATGCATGAATGACCTCTATTATCTTTTGATGACTATTGTAAGAGTGTCTTTGTACCACTGTGACGGTAGATAAGCATTGAAGAAGAACTTTCTTTAAACATTTCTTATCCACATTGTTTTGGCATCTTTTTAAATCATGAATTTTTACACTTATCGTCACCTCATCAAGTCTATTTGACAGTCAACCTTGCCTATAAATAAGAACTCAAAAGTGTTGTTTATCATTGGGACTAATCTTTGCTTACAAATTTGATCACCATTTATTGACATCCTTTTGATAGTCACTTCTCAAGACTCTTGGATGTATTTTTTCTTTTGTTCTTACTATTCCTTCACATGACTGATCATCTTTTGTGCTCACTATCATGAGGAACTCTATGACACTCTAAAAGTGCCATTCCAACTTCATCAACATTGTCTTTTCCATTTGTAGTATATACCACTTCTTTTGATGCATGTTGAATGCCCTCCCATTTAGCTAGTATCTCCTCTAATAGTCATCTTTGAATTTTGGCCTTTCTCTCTACTTTTGTAGACAATGCCATTCTTTGCCTTATCATCTATGTCTACTCTTTGCTTTGACATACATTCTTGGAAGTTACTTTGAATGTGGTGGATCATGTGTTCTACATAATATCATTGCCTATTCTTCTCTTTTACAGTGACTATCACTATTCTTCACAAGAGTGCTTTTGTCACTTAGCATGACTGCCAGAGATCTACGAATTCAAAACTCTTAGAAACCCTCCTCAAAATAGTAGAGATTTTATTTTTGCAAAACAAAAGGTGTATCTCCCTATGAACATTTTAATGAAAAATACTTCTCTTTCTTTGACATCTGCCATTCCTTGTTACTTCCTTCAACAATTTACTCTTTTTCTATGTCTGAAACACGCCTTTGAATGTCCAAAGAATGCTTCTATTCTTTACATGAAATCTACATTTCATCTTTCACTTATGTAAGACACTGGTGTGTACTCTATGCTTTTTGATCTACACGCATACTTATTAGCAACAAAATCCTTGAGAGACTAATTTTGAAATGTAGTAATCTAGACAACACATTTATCTCTATAATAAAATGTCATTCAATTTAACATTTTGCATGTTAGTTTTTATTTGCTGATTTCTTCAGATTAGGCCTATACGTTCCAAGCATTTCTCTTCTTGCAACCGTTGTGTTAAGAAATTTGATCACCACTGCCCATGGATTTATAACTATGTTGGCAAGGTGAGG
Organism: Chamaecyparis obtusa; assembly: GCA_027943335.1. NCBI lineage: Eukaryota > Viridiplantae > Streptophyta > Pinopsida > Cupressales > Cupressaceae > Chamaecyparis > Chamaecyparis obtusa. The sequence continues at coordinate 506,369 of BSBK01000435.1, forward strand.
TTCAGGTACAGTACAAAAGTTGCTAACTGGATATTTTGTCATTATCCTCACAATCTTTTATCTTTATGAGAGTTAATATGTTTGTAGACTTACCCAGGATATTAGAGAACATAACTTAGAAAGTACTTGAATTCAATGCAATCTTTATGCTGCACAATATCAAAAAATTTCACCCTACCAAAAGACATCTTCATAAAATCTATGCTACTTAACCATATTCTCATTTCACCATAGCCTACCCCAAACACATTATATAAGGCAGGAACTTTTACGCTTGCGTCCCTTGTTCTATTGGCTCACCCATAGATTTCTGTTTTAGTTTCTTCTTATCTTTAAATTTTTCTAAGGGATTTGTTTATAGTAGACATACACTATCAAGCAAGGAAGAGGTTGTGATCAAGGATACACACCTCATCCATATGAGGGCATCCCTGAGAAAAAAAAACAATTCTTTGTAAGAAAGAATGTCACATGATAAAAAAATACGACTCAATTGGATTTGCTAGAATTTGTTAGTTAAATATCCATTCTAGATGCACACAACATGAAGTCATGATGGTAAAACCCTTTTTCCAAATGCATAGCCTCTCTTATTATCTTGTCTTTATCCCTGCAAGTTAGTGGTATTAACTAAAATTTCTCTTTGCCTTTATGAACAATATATGTATTAGAGTAGCCATCATGAATTGTCCTTCTCATATATATTATATTTTTTACTTAGCATTCAGATTTGCCTAAGTAGTACTATGAAATTTCCTCCAACACATGCACTATTGTGAAAATCATCACAAGTCCATTTGTTGGAGGGCAATTCATAGTGCACATGTTTGGAGGTTTGAAGGAAAAAAGAGAATTTGAAGAGTCGAGAGTGGTGAGAAGATTCTTTTGAGTAGAAGCTTTGGAGGCACTATAGATCAATCCATATCTTTGGTCACAAATGTATATAGGCAATGCAGATCCTACATACCAAAATTTCATCTTAGTATTGATTTCCTTTTGTTGTGAAATTCAAACCCTATAATTAGGAAAATGTCAACCAATGCAAGGAGTGCAACCAAAATTTGGAGAATTAATCAAATGGACACATCTCAAAAATTATGAACATGGCACAATCTTCAAGTAAAGTGATTCTTATCAGGGGCACTGTCTGTCCACATCTGAACATGGTTGTTTACTGGCTGCCCTTCAATAGGACACTTGACTGTACCTATTTAAACATAGGTCAAATCCCAAAAGTCTACATTTCTAGGACTGTTCAACATTGTCCTAGTCAATCCATGTTTGTATGCTTGCTGCCCATACCAACCTGTATCACCTGCCTAAGCAGTACTTTGAGTAGTCCTCCTACACATGTACTTTTGTGAAAATCATCAGAATTCCATTTTTTGGAGGGCTACTCAAAGTACACATGTTTGGAGGTCTAAAGGAAATAAGAGAATTTGAAGAGTCTCAAGTCTTAAGATTGTACTTAATATAGCCAAGCTTCATTCAATGGTACACTCAAACATGAAACAAACCATTCTTAAACTAGATTAAACTAGTAAACCAAAGGACATACTGATTATAAGTAAACTAGTAAACCAAAGGAGATGCTTTTACTACTAAGTCTCTATTTGTTGGGCATACTAATTATAAGTACTTGACATATATCACAAATGTTTCTAATTAAGGTTGGCAGGATGATTACACCTATCCTGAAAAAAGATTGTCAAATCATTATGCTTTCAAATCAATTACCTATCGATGTATCCCTTGCGAGGGAGAGAAGCCAAACACATAAATATGGAAACTAAAAACTTAAATGGAATACACCAAGAAGTACCAAATGATGAATGCTCAATTGTTGTAATGGCAAAGCAATATCAGAACCGTCCATTTCTAGAACTTGATTTTTCTATAGTCCTAATGATTTTTCTTATTTCTTGTCTGTGCTTGGTGACATGATTTTGAACATTGTTGACATACTTAAATGGAATACACAATACCAAATGATGAATGCTCAATTGTTGTAATGGCAAAGCATCAGAACCATCCATTTTTAAAATTTGATTTTGTATAGTCTTAATTATTTTTCTATAGTCCTAATGATTTTGAAAATTGTTGACAAAGAGTGCTTCTTTTTTTTATTATAGTATAAATGATTTTTCTATAGTCGTAATGATTTTTCTTATTTCTTGTCTTTTGTCCCTTTTTTGATTTCCTATGTCTATGCTTCGTGATAGGATTTTGCCACCTTCTTTTGATGGTATATTTCATTCACTCTATGTGGAATACTATTTTGTTCACTATTTTATTTCAGCTTCATATTTCTTTCATTTTTCATATACACATAGACTACACATGCTGATAAAAAAATGAGCTATTTGATTTAGGTTTACTTTTCATTATTGTAAATGGTTAATATTTTTGATGGTACTCCTTGGTGTATTTCATATAAAAATAATCATATAAAAATAATAAATGTAGTAACGATGGTGGAGTGCATTATTGATATAGGCTCGATGACTCCTGTCAATGTGCCAAACTATCAATGTGGTGGTGGGCAATGTGTGTTGAAGACTTCACAGACACCAAACAACCTTGGAGGACAATTTTGGTGCTGCCCAAATAGAAAAATAGTTGCTAATGTGTATATATTTAAAGTTTCTAATGTAAATACTATTCATTATAATATAATAACTAATGTAGACTGGGTATCATAGGGAAATAATGGTTGTGGATACTTTAGTTGGGTCGATGACAACTCATCTGCATCTATTCGCCCATCTCCACATATCCACGATGAAGGATTTGAGTGCAAAATGTGTCAGGCTAGGGAAAATTTTGAAATTATATTTTTACGATGCCTTCTTTGTATTGTAATCATATATCTTTGTTGTGACCATATGCAGAGATGAACTTAGGAATTAGTTAGTTTAGTATTTTCATATTGTAACTAATATTTTAATATTGATATGACATAACTTCTCTTTGCCTCAATTGCGCATATATATGGTTTACATCTTTTTTTAGAATAATTCTTCATGTTTATGGCTTAGGTGAGCACCAATATGCTATCAATCACATGATTTAACATATAGTGTTTTCTTGGTTATTCCATTTGTTCCTTGACCTTGACTATGGATTGAGTATCATTTTCAAGCTTGAGCGAGGCTTCGTACCATGCATCATCCACAGATTTGTACGCAATGCTAATTTATGCTGGAGGTAAACTACATGTGTCAACATGGTTGAATGCAATATCTTTTGCGTGTTTTCAAGAGTTTTCCCACCAATACAAGTGTAAATAACGCATTGAACGTAATCTATGAACGCTGTGTGGTATGAAGTCTCGCTTAAGTTTGAACACAGCGTGGTATGAAACATAAATGTAGATTTCATAATAGATGACAAACATAAATGCAGATTTCACAACAACTGAGAAACATAAATGCATATTTCAAAATAGCTGAGAAACATAATTGTAGGCATCACGGTCCACAAAGATTCCAAGTTGACACTATGGGATACAAAGACCATAGATAAGGAATAAATTTAAAGAGTGGAGGAGGTCCATAACAACCAAAATATTACAGGATGAACCTCAAGTTAAACGAGGCAACTGCAAACATTTTAATAGATTTTAAAATGTTCTAAACCCCTTCATTACATGATTTATTATTGTAAGCCCCCTCTAACTTACGCATCTAGAATATGAAACTACAACCTATTGGGATTGAGACAAACCTTATAGAACAACAACAGCTAGGAATGATCACTTGCCAACATCTATTGAATACATCTTTTGGATACATCTGCAGCTCATGAATACAAGGTGTAGCTCATGAATACAAGGTCCTCCAATAGATGTTGGAAAGCGATCCTTCCTAGCTATTGTTGTTCTATAAGGTTTGTCTCAATCCCAATAGGTTGTAGTTTCATTTTCTAGATGTGTAAGTTAGAGGGGGCTTACAATAATAAATCATGTAATGAGGGGGCTTAGAACACTATTATATGCAAATTTCATTATTTAATAATAAAAATCTATTAAAATTTTTGCAGTTGCCTCATTTAACTTAAGGTTTGTCCTTATTATTTTTGTCATTATGGCCCTCCTCCACTCTCTAAATTTATTCCTTATCTATGGTCTTTGAATTCCGCAGTGTCAATTTGGCATCAGAGGTGCAAAAGTTGCACTCCATCACTTGGGTATACAACTCAATTATATTGTACCTCCAAAAAGATGTGACCATGATGCCTACAATTATGTTTCTTAGCTGTTGTGTCCTAGGACCCCTTATGACCCTTTACGACCATTTATGATCCCTAAGAATACATCTTAGAGGTCTTAAAATGTCGTAAAGGGTCATAAGAGGCTCTTAGGAGGGGTCGGATGAGCTTCCACCTTCACGTGGTTGGCCCTGTTAAGCAGAGAATGTTATACTCTTCTCGAAACAAAGAGAAGCTCAATAATTTAAGGTCTTAGTCCACAGACAAATTAAATTAGACTTACTATCCAAAACACATAAAAAACATGCACATAAACACAACAACTGAGAAACATAAATGTAGATTTCACAATAGCTTAGAAACATAATTGTAGGCATCATGGTCACAATTTTTTGGAGACAACGTAATTGAGTTGTGTACCCAAGCGATGCAGAGCAACTTTTGCACCTCTAATTCCAAGTTGAATACATTTGTTGGAGGACAGTGTATTCATGAGCAACAAATGTAGTCAACTTAGAATTAGAGGTGCAAGAGTTGCTCTGTATCGTTTGGGTATACAATTACATTGTCTCCAAAAATGTGTGACTGTTTGTAAATAGTAAACAACAGTGACATAATATTGTTGTGCTTAATTTGATAATATATATATGTTTTTTAAAAAATTAAATTTTATGTCGATATTTCAACCAACAAAGAATAGAAATATCGACGAGAAAGCTATACATTCAATGTTTATTATGAAGATTTCACGTCACAATTTCAACGTACATTTGGTCATAGGGATAAGGCTATAACTGACAATTCTTCTAGGTTGAAGCAATTCTTCCATCGATAGTTCAACCACTATGGATGTTGCAATTTCGATGGAGATTTGAAGTGTAGTATTTTTGACAAAAAAAAATCCGATGAATGTTATGGTTGATTAATCGACCAATAGGCATCTAATAATTGACTAAACCTCATCGAAAAATAAGCTAAAATTTACTAGTGAAACTTTTAAGAAACTTTTACATCTTTTCATCAAATGACCCAAAAATATCAAGAATCATCATATATGGTCGCTAATAGCCAGCTTTCAAAAGAAGATGAATGAATGCAAACATACATAAGTGGATGAACATAAATAATGAAGGTACCAGACATTGCGTGATGTAATGAAGTGTTGACCAGGGTTCAATCTGGTATGCTCTTGTATGATCCAAAACCTGCAAGGAAGAAAAAGATGGGGTTAGATCCAAAGGATCTAAGCAATGCCTGGCACCCTATTACTGATCCTCATGTACAATTATGCATGTGCATAATCAAGCCTTACACTTCTAAAATGAACTATGCTACAGAACATGGGTGTGTGTTAATGTGATTCAAAAGCTATTATGCAAGATTGTTTTATTATTGAGATAAGGATATCTTAATTCTACAAAAATAAATGTTCTGAGAAATATTTGAATTTAATTTTGACAATAACATGAGGAGTGATATATTTCAAGCTTCAGCGAGATTTCATACCACACAGTATTTGTAGATTACATTTAATGCGTTATTTACACTTGTATTGGTGGGAAAACTCTTGAAAATGCACAAAAGAGATTGAATCCAACCATGTTGTTTACACGAAACATTTAGTTTACCTCCAACCTAAATCAATGTTGCATACAAATCTGCGAATGCTGTGTGGTACAAAGCCTCGTTGAAGCTTGAAAATGATAAGCATTATGATGCTGAGGTATGGTGTGGTAAGAACAAGTATAGTTTCTCGTAAGCTTCTATTGGTATAGTTTTTTTTTTCAATAGTTGTAGAATCCAGCTTCTCCTATACTTACACATATGTATACATTTTGGGCTTGGCTTTAATGTCATGTAAATTTGAGTGAAATGGTAATAATATTATTGATGTCCCTATTTGATGTGGCATTCCTTGTTTATGATCAAATAGACAAAGCTCGAATGCCTACCTCAAGTGCCAGTGCCCTCTTCCCACATGGTGCTGACCTCTTCATGCATGCAAAACTCAAATGCCCTCTTCATGCCACGTGAAAGTGCAATGCCATCTTCACAGAAGCTCTTTGAATTCACAAATTACAAATGACACTTTCTTTTTCTTTTTTTTTGTTTATAACCAAATGGGTGTCCGACATTTAATGCATTATTACTTCATCATGATGATAAAAATTTCATTGGCTCAAAGCACATAGAATGTGGGTAGATGCATTGAATCACCACTTCCATTCTATTTTGATGAAGAGGAACTATGTTATAAAATTTCAAGGCATGAAATTTTATAACCGTAGATATATTTTATGAGTATAACTGTACAAAAAAAGAGCACCTACATGTCTTGGTTTTTATTGGTCTATGAAAGGTTTTGGTTTTCCTTTCCCAATTGATATGTCATCCTAAGATTCAAAAGGACTATAGTATTGGTGAGGGCACCTAGGTAGGGTTGTTTGGTTCCTAGTGTTCCTAAATTTTGGCTTGTAATAGCCTTAGCCAAGCCACTAGGTTAGGGAGAAGCCTATTTGGTCTCTCTAGGTGTGCTAGCTAGTGTTTGTTCTTCTTTGTTCTTTTGAGTCCTTGGTGTGTCTTTTGGAGCCTGGTTGTAGTAGTCTTAGCCAACTTTGCTAGGTTGCCTATCATAGGACAGTGTTCTAAAGCTGAACACATGGCCTCTTTAATGTTTTAGAGGTTTGAAAATGGCCTTTATGACCCTTACTCAGTCAAGGATTGAGTGCTTTTGAGGTGTGTGTAGGTGGTTTTTCTATCCACCAAAAGTTGCTTGACAACTTTGAAAGTTGTCATGACGACTTTGAAAGTTGTCATGACAGTTTTTCTTGAAAAAGCATGTAATCAGATCAAGAGATAGATAGCCTAATCCATGGGACCTAACACTGAGGAGGGAGCTATTTAAGCTTTGAAAACCATAATTTGAGGTGTAGGAAAGAGTGCAGTACGAAGAGAAAACTTTTGGTTGCAGTTAGATTGTGTAACCAGTTTTCCTTTGACAGAGATATACATTTTTGTGTTGTTAGAGATAAGAAATGGATTGAATATCTGACTGTAATGTTTGCATATGATGATTGTTAATGTTTTTGAATTCCTAGGATAGTTATTTAGCATTTCCTTTCAGTTTTGAGTCAGTCTTCATAGTTTTCTTTATTTTGGCCCGTCTCAGGTTACTACTGATAGAGCTTTGAATAATGGAGTGCTAGAGCACTCTCCCATAGTAAAATCTATATGAGTGTATGGGATTTGTGTCTAGACTCCTTGTAATATATGTTGTGTAAAGGAGGGGCCCTAGAAAGTTTAGGATGTATCTATAAACTGATTCCCTAGGCAAGCTATCGGTGTTTGGTTAGGGGTTAGTGTGCTGTTGTAGAGCAGATGGAGTGATTGAGGGCACTCAAAGCCTCAATCAAATGATGTGGAGGGGAGGTTAGATGCATGATCAAACATATCCAATGTAGAGAGAGCTTGGGGGATTGTGGATACAAGGGAAAATACTAAACCCTCACTGTTACAGAGAGTGAGTTACCAAACCCTCATTTATAGCCCAATTTTCAATAGGCCCTGTATGGAAAGTATGGGAAAAGGAGACCAAAAAAATATTAAAGCCCTCCCAAAAGGGTATTCAAATCCATAATTAGTTGGATTCTTTGCTCAGAGAAGTTTGGAGTTATTAGCAGAAAAAGCTCAATTAGGGCTACTAAACCTAGTAGCCTTTTTAGGCCAGACAATAGACACAAATTTTTAGAAGGGATAGAGAGGTTCCTAGACTAGTGAACTTTATCATATTCTTGGTGTCATAGACTGAATGGAGAAAGGAGGAGTTTGAAAATTCTTAGAAGGGGACTAGGATAGCACCCTTAAGGCTAGGATATTAGCCTCTTTGATTCTAGGAGAGCCTAGGACAAAGTTATAGCAAGGTCTATGTAACATCAAGTACCCTAATTTACATTATTAGATGATCTTGTTTAATTTGTGTTCATTTCATGCAAAGATACATGTAAAGGAAAATAAATTTTTGCATCTAAAGATCACATGTATATATATGAAAAATAACTTGTATATACTATACAAGGAAAATAAATTTTAGAAGAAAATGCAAGAGTACAGGTTTACATAAAAGGATGAACATAAATAATAAGGGTGCCAGACATTGCCTGAAGTGATGAATTTTTGACCCGGGTATGAATCTAGTGTGCCCCTGTGTGATCTAGAACCTGCAAAGAAAAGAGAGATGGGGGTAGATAAAAAATATCTAAGTAATGAATGGCATCTTATTACTGATCCTCATCTACAATTATGCATGTGCATAGTCAAGCCATACACTTTTGAAAGAAAAACCAAGCTCACAGTCTCAATGAAATAAACATTGTATAAAACAATATATGGTGCACAACAAAAACAAGCATGCAATTAAAACAATAACATTGCATGATGCCCGAGCTCAAATTCAAAAAAATAAGTGTGTTAATGTATGATCTAATAGTAGCAACCTCATTGATCATTACCTATCAATCCTCCATCATTATAGAAGAGATAACTACCTACAACTTATTGGAAATATTCAAGACTAGCCAAGTTATTGAGAGGGGAGGGGTGAATCAGTAACTTCAAAACTTTTATATCAATTTCAGATCTTAACCATATTCCAAATAACATTTAGCTCATTGATCTAATTGCATGCATGAGAAATTGAAAGCATAAAACATTCATAACACTTTGAACACATAGATTTGGTGATCCAGAAACCTTCCAAATAGAAAGTAAAACTGGGGTGGGGATGATACCCACAAAACTTCAATACTACAGTATAAAGTTTTCTGGTTAAGGCTTACAATGATCACTTCTAATGATCTGCCCTGTTAGGAGCAATTAGGACTGCTAGGTCCACCTTGTTAGAGGATTTATAAACATACAATGAAGTATGCACTCGGTTAAGAGATTTTACAAAAGACTATTAAGTCTACCCTATTAAAGGATTTGGGGGCTGAATCACCTGTTAGGATGAAACAATAGATCTCTTACTTGCAACTGTACTTGCTAATTGAGATTCTTTGATGTACTGATCACCTTCTATGATAGATATATCTCTGTTGCTCCTTATACTACTATAGCCCTTTGTAATTCGCTTATCTCTGCCTTTCCTGCGTCTTCGCATATGCACATATTCTTCTCATTACACACTTCTTGCTTATTCACACCTTGGATATGATACAAAAAATTGTTTATATATCAATCCAAAACAATTACAAAATAATTACAAAGTCGGCTGCTAAAATACAAGTCAACACAAGTATTACCGAGTTGGCCTAAATATAGTTACTCGATTACTGCAAACTAACTCGGTGACTTTCTGATACTAAGCATCCACTACAATACTCAGCATTGTCATGCTCTCAATAGGAGTGGAGGCTCAATCCATACTAACCACTTGGTTGTAGTTTCGAACTCAGTATATACTAGAGACTCGGTAGATATAGTGTCACTCGGTAGAAATTGAATTCCCTGTTTACCATGTTGGCACTCGGTAAACACTGTTCATCTCATCACTCAGTAATGATAACTCGGTAAGCACTACGAAGCTCTGTCTGCTCGGTAAGCACTATTCTACTGGATGAGCTCGGTAAGCACACAGAGTCTGAATAAGTGTTGTCACTAATGAAAAACATACTTAATGCCAACAATCTCCCCCTTTGGCATTAGTGACAAAAACACTTATTGCTCAAAACTTATATACAAGAATCATGCTGAATCTGTTTTTGATTTTTCAAAATTTGTCTTTGTCAATTTGTTGTATATACATTTTATGACTCCCCATACAGTATACAAATATACAAATATATTATTTCACTTCATACTCATATTTCCTATTTCTCATATATTTTCTCCCTCTTTCATATCTCTCATATCTTTCCATATATCTCCCCCTATCTTATATACTTTCTCCCCCTTTTTGACAATAATGCCAAAGGTGTATATACAAATATTTTACATGGAGATGCCAAAATGTGAAAGAAAATTAGAATGTACCTTGACAATTAGTGCCAGAGTTGTATCCCAATTCTCTTGTAGAATCTTGCATGTATGGAGTGCAACTTGGACTTCTGCAGAGAGTTCAATCATGTGATATGCAATTGAAAATTGATTGTCATGGATCAATGTTTTTGAGTGTGCAATATGCTTTTGCTTTGTATCCATGATGGGAAGGATCATGTTCTAAATATCTATTAATGTTGACCTGATCCTTGCATCTTCTCTCAATAACTCTGACTGCTTATCAGATAGGAATCTGACTTTCATATGATGTACAGAGCTTGAACTAGGTTCAAGTTGCAACTTCTATGCATTGACCTTCAGATCCTCATCAATCTTATTTATTTTGTCCTTAATCTCCTTTGAGAACTCGGCAACATTACATACTTTGACAAAAAATGATGTTACCTTGGAATAGGAGGACTCAATGTTAGTCAAAACTGAAGATAACCCTGCCTGATTGATAGCTATTTTCTGAGCAATACACTCAAACACTTTATTATCAAACTTCTTCTTAGCCTTCTCAAGCAACTTATCTGATCTAGAAGAATCCTCATTGAACTTGTTTATTGCCTCTGCCAACTGCAACAAAATATGTCGAGAGGAATCAACCTCAACACCTATTGCTTCTGTCAAAATATTCTTGGCATCCTCAATGATCTTAAATTCCCTATCTCTTTCATCTTTTAGTTTCTTCTGCTTAGCTTTCTTCTGGAGGAGTTCACCAACTGTTTGCATTTGGTCTGCTAAAATATTTGCAAAATCTAATTGTGGAATCTCTATCTCCTCATCTAAATCTATATCTTCTTCTATATCTTTACTCCTGCTCAAAAATCTTATACTTAGTTGAGCCTTAGGTTCAACTGTCATTGTACTTAATGCCTTTGTAGTAGAAATTATTGTAGACACAGTAGGACTTGTAGTGAAAAATGATAAACTTCCAACTAATGGAATGCTAACTGGAATACTTGATAAACCCAAAACTGAAGTATTTAAAACTATAGAATTTGAAGTACTTACTGAGGTATCCAAAACTGAAGTACTTGCTGCTGAAAAACTCAAAACTGAAGAAGGTATTGAAGATGATGCTGGAGACTGCAAATTGGTGGAAGAAGGAGGCTGAAGCTTGGTGGATGAAGTGGTAACCACTTCTATCATTGATACATTGAGCTATGCTAGTGATGATTGGACATTTGATGCATCTGTAGGTGTTGTCACAATCACACTTGAAGCTATCTCCGGGCTAGATGTAGCAACTTTTGTTGGAGAGTGAGGAAGTGAGGCAATTACCTCTACAACTATCTGAACTGGGTCATCTTCCTCATCATTCTGCTTTCCTTCCTTGGTAGCTTCTTCCTCAACATTATCTATGTGAACTTCTTCTTCTTCTTCTTCATCACTGTCATCTTCAATATCTTTTATTATCACGGTTTCAACACTTAGTTTGTGAAGATGATAGATGTTCTTCCAAGTAGAATTTGCACTCTTCACAACTGACTCTATATCCTTGATCAAAATCAAACAACTGTTGAATTTTAGTGTCATCTTGCACTGATTTTCTATCAATGCCTTATTTATTTCAGCATTTTTCAAACTTGGCATCAATTGTCTTAAGGTTTGAGCATATATGTCCTTGACAGTTTGCTTTGCATTGGACCATCTCATCTTAACTTTATTTAATAGAACACCTAGAATTTGAGAAGCCATATCATCAGGTGAGTACTTCCATTTTCCCATTTTCTCAATAATAGCATCTTCAATTTCCTGGTACTTTGCCTCTGATCTAATTTCATATTTGAGAGATTTGAAATTTGAAATTCCAGATCCTTCTCTCAAATCCTTAATCTTTTCTTCAAATGAGGGAGGAGGCCTTTTGAATACTGTATCATCTTTACCTGCCTTACCCCTTGATCTTTTCCTTGAGAATACTACAGTGGGTTGCTCAGGTGTCTTGGTGATATTCATCTTTCCTTTCTTCTTTACAGGCACTTGTTCTTCTTTAATCTCATCCTTATCTTTTTCTTCTACAATATCCTCTCCTTTTCCCTTGGTTAACATTAGAGGTGTGCTATATTGCATCTTGGCCATCCTCTTTCTGCCTTTGTTAACCGCCTATGGGAGCTTTATACTTAGCTCAATTCTTACCTTAGCTTCATCATATGTTCCAAAGTATGGAGCCTTTGGATCAATAGGTTGATTTACTAGGGCTTCAATTATATCCTTTTTCTCATCAATGTTTACCTCATAAGGAAGAGGTTTCACCCATACAATCCTAGGCCTTACTGCCTGAATGTATACTCTATCACAATCAACCATGAAACAAATATCATCTTTATAATCTTCCACAAAATTTTGTGGAATCCAGAATCTGTTATTCATCTTTTATTTAAAAGATTCAAAATAGTTATCCATTATGCTTACAAAATTCTCACCCATTTTTGCAATGTACTCATTTATCTGATAAAGAATAGGCACATCTTTTCTCCATTTTACAATGCCTTTTGATGGGAAAAACTTTTGAGCATAGAAAAATAAACAAACCAACAACGAGCCAAACTTACAAGGATTGTTCTTTGAGGTTTGGATGCTCTCCATATTCTTGTTGAACTGCTTCAACAACAAATTTTCTAGGTCAAATGATAGATTGTTCTTCACAATTTTATAAGCTAGGTCAATTGCTTCACACAGAACACTATTCTGTCAACTTGAACTGTATATCTTGTGAGCTATGACACATGTGCCAAATTTTAGTTTTGCATCGGTAATACTATTTATTCTCATACCTCTACCATCCCATTCAGCTAGGGTTTTCTTTTCCAGTTCTACCCGACCTAGGGTTTTTGTAGATTTTTCCTTGGCAAGCATGGGAAGACCAGTGATTCGGTGAATCATCTTCTTGGTTATCTCTACTAGTTGCTCTAGCCAAATTTTACCTTCATGTACTTGGCTTAGGATATATCTGATCCATTTTATCTGGAAACTCTGAGGCAAGTGGGTGATGTGAAATAAACCCTTATCTTCCAAATGTTTATGTTCTGGTTTGAGAACACCATCAACACATAGTTCATCATGAACAACATCTATCTCTAGGGTTCCAAGCTCTTTAATTGTACACTTAAAATGACTGTGAATGTCATTTACAAGAAGTACCTTTGGAGGAATCTATGATTGAGCTCCACTCGGGTCTAGGGTTTCTGCAATCGCGGGCACGAGTTTGAAATCCGATGCTTTGCATTCTCCTTGAACTAACATTTCTGAACCTTTCTTCACTTTAGTGTTGGATGATGCCATGGTAGCTTGGTAGAAAATTTTTCAAAAAAATTTTGCTGCAAATTTTGCTTCGAATCGCTTGATCGCACTAGGAAATTTCTCTGCTCAATATGCTGATATTCACGGTGAATAATGAACTCGATTTCATTCTTTTTGTTAAAATTTTGTCATTAATGCTCCGTAGGAATTAGGGAATTGAACTAGATAGATTGTCATCCACTATGCATTAATTTCTCGGTGAAGATTCCACAACTTGGCGAACATACAAATTCATACTATTCTGACCTTACTTGGTAACCATATGAAATTAGGTTACTCCCGACCTTGCTCGGTGGTAATTGATACCGACCTTCCTATGATCCTGCTATATCTTGCATACTGATTTGGATCTTTCTTTCTTCTCAATTCAGGAACTGTTTGGAATTTTTCTATGAAGATACAGTTCCAATGCTTCCTTGGAGACTTAGTTGGAATTGATAGAGCCACCCTCTTCATGAGTGACTTCATTACTTGGACTAGTTTGCTTGGTAGATTTAGGAATCCACTGTTGTCTCATCTACTTCCTGATGCTATCTGCTTTTCCTTTCTTTTCATCTTCAACTTTGCCTATATTCATGCAATTTTTGGCTATGTGACCAAGTTTAGTGCATGTATAACATCTTATGGTAGTATCCCTTTTTCTCAAGTGATGCCTTACACAATTTATGTCAATGTGTCCATATTCACCACAGTAATGATACCTACACCAAGTGTTGTAATCCCAACCAAATATTGCTTTCACAATTTGTTCTGCTGGATTGGGTGTTTTAGTTCTGCATTCTGATGCCTTGTGACCTTGTTTATTACATTTGTGACATTTGCCTTTAAATCTTGGTTTCTCCTTGCATTCATTTGCTTTATGACCATGCTGATTGCAATTGTAGCATTTTCCATTGAATTTTTCTTTTCCATTGCTCCAACATTTGTTTGAAGTATGACCAATTTTGCCACAGTGATTACAAGTGGGTTTCTGATTCTTTTGAGTACCTTGTTTGGAGGATTCACCTTCTTCTTTGTATCCAAGTCATACTCTTCCTTTTTGTTTATGCAACTGATTCATATCTTCTTGAGATTTCATCATTCGCTCATTGATTTGCCTTTCAGTGTTTAGGTCATTCACCAATCTTAAACTGATTTGCTTTTTAGATCTCAGCTCCTCTCTTATCTTTTCATTTTCTGATCTCAGAGTCAAGATTTCTTCATTTGCATTGGAGACTTGATCAATAAGGTTTTCTAGCTGAAGAGTTTGATTCTAGATTTCATTTTTATTTCCATCTATTTCATCTTTCATCTTGTTTCTTTGTTCCAAGATTTCACAAAATCTTGTTGATTGAATTTCCTGTTCTCTTTTCAATTTTCTTACTTCTTGCAGAGATCCATTCTTTTCTAAAAGTTCTTTGATTGCATTGTTTACTTCATTTGAGCTGCTTGAAGGGAAAAAGTCTTCAACCTTTTCTTCAACATACTGATGGTCATTCATCTGATTTGCAAGTTCCTTTCTTCTCTTTAGGGATTGGGAAAGATGCTCTTTTGCTTCCTTGAGTTGAGCTATGACCATTTCTAGATCTAGCTTTTCATTTTCGATTACTTTGTTAAGTCAGAATATCTCCATTGTCCTGGATCTTTCCTCAAGCTGTCAAATTTTATCTTGAGAACCACAAAGCTCTGATACCAATTGTTGGAAATA
The DNA here is from genome assembly GCA_027943335.1 of Chamaecyparis obtusa. Taxonomy (NCBI): domain Eukaryota; kingdom Viridiplantae; phylum Streptophyta; class Pinopsida; order Cupressales; family Cupressaceae; genus Chamaecyparis; species Chamaecyparis obtusa. The sequence continues at coordinate 521,607 of BSBK01000435.1, forward strand.
TTCAAGACTAGCCAAGTTATTGAGAGGGGAGGGGTGAATCAGTAACTTCAAAAATTTTATATCAATTTCAGATCTTAACCATATTCCAAATAACATTTAGCTCATTGATCTAATTGCATGCATGAGAAATTGAAAGCATAAAACATTCATAACACTTTGAACACATAGATTTGGTGACCCAGAAACCTTCCAAATAGAAAGTAAAACTGGGGTGGGGATGATACCCATAAAACTTCAATACTGCAGTATAAAGTTTTCCGGTTAAGGCTTACAATGATCACTTCTGATGATCTGCCCTGTTAGGAGCAATTAGGACTGCTAGGTCCACCTTGTTAGAGGATTTATAAACATACAATGAAGTATGCACTCTGTTAAGATATTTTACAAAAGACTGTTAAGTCTACCTTGTTAAAGGATTTGGGGGCTGAATCACCTGTTAGGATGAAATTGTAGATCTCTTACTTGCAACTATAATTGTTGATTGAGATTCTTTGATGTACTGATCACCTTCTATGATAGATATATCTTTGCTACTCCTTATACTGCTGTAGCCCTTTGTAATTCGCTTATCTCTGCCTTTCCTGCATCTTCACATATGCACATATTCTTCTCATTACACACTTCTCGCTTATTCACACCTTGGATATGATACAAAACATTGTTTATATATCAATCCAAAACAATTACAAAATAATTACAAAGTTGGCTGCTAAAATACAAGTCAACACAAGTATTACTGAGTCGGCCCAAATATAGTTACTCGGTTACTGCAAACTAACTCAGTGACTTTTTGATACTCAGCATCCACTACAATACTCGTCATCATCATGCTCTCGGTAGGAGTGGAGGCTCGGTCCATACTAACCACTCGGTTGTAGTTTCAAACTCGGTATATATTGGATACTCGGTAGAAACTAAATTCCCTATTTATCGTGCTGGCACTCGGTAAACACTGTTCATCTCATCACTCGGTAATGATAACTTGGTAAGCACTGCGAATCTTGGTCTGCTCGGTAAGCACTATTCTGCTAGATGAGCTCGGTAAGCACATAGAGTCTGAATAAGTGTTGTCACTAATGACAAACATACTTAATGCCAACACAACTATATTTCATAATTCCTCCTTTGAAGTGTATATATATATATATATATATATATATATATATATATATATATCAAGTATAATTATGAGTTTACATCATATATTTAGTCTTAATAAAATCTTATAAAACAACATAAAACTAACCCAAAATATTTTGTCTTAATAAAATCTTAATAAAATAATATATTTAGTCTTAATAAATTAATACACTTACTATTTTGAATTTGAGCTCAGGCATCATGCATTGTTTATGAGCTCACTATTGTATTACCAGCCAATCAAATAGGGACATGAGGTGCTCAAACAATGAGCTCATAAATAATGCATGATGCCCTAGCTTTTAGCCTGCAAGCCATCAAGACATTTCCTCATGAAATGATCATGAATGGGGAGTACCACATAGTGAATATCAACAAAAAAACAAATAAAGAGAGATCAAACACTTCACACAATGCCTTGAAGGTAATAGAAATGATGCCCTAGTTCTCAAAGCTTGCGGGTCATCAAGACTTCGAAATGAAAAGATGTAAACAATGCCAGTATTAAACAGTGAGCTCATGAACAATGTATGATGCCCTAGCTTGCAGCCTGTGAGCCATCAAGATATTTCCTCATGAAATGATCATAAACGGGGTGTACCACATAGTGAATATCAACACCAAAACAAATAAAGAGAGATCAAACACTTCACACAATATATGTTGTTTTATAAGATTTTATTAAGACTAAATATATTATTTTATGAGCTCATTGTTTGAGCACCTCATGTCCCCATTTGATTGGTTGGTGCTCTGTTTGTTATATTGATCATTACCTTTGACTCCTCCATCATTATATAAGAGATAACTACCTACAACTATATTTCATAATTCCTCCTTTGAAGTCATAGGTTAGTTTAACTATTGGACAATGAGCTGATAGGAGTTTTGAATAGATTTGAATAAAAACTAAGAGTATTAAATTTTATCATGAAATGTTATTATTGTCATTGCATGCTTGTTGTTGTTGTGCGCCATATATTGTTTTATACACTATTTATTTCATTGAGACTGTGAGCTATTGTAGTTGATTGTATACTTTTGGGGTTTGATCTATTGTAGTTATTTCTTTTTTCTTTGAATCATTGTTTACAATTAATTTTGATGCAATATTTGTGTGAAGAACAAGAAAAAAATGGTGAACGAGTGTATTTGACAAAGATAAACATGACACATTTTTTTGGGCTGATTGGGTTGGCCTGGTACCATTTACATGGCTTGGCCAGATATTAAATGGTGAGCTCATGAACAATGTATGATGCCCTAGCTTACAACCCATGAGCCATCAAGATATTTCCTCATGAAATGATCACAAATAAGGAGTACCACATAGTGAATATCAACACCAAAATAAAAGAGAGATCAAACACTTCACACAATGCCTTGAAGGTAATAGAAATGATGCCCTAGCTCTCAAAGCTCATAGGTCATCAAGCATTCCAAATGAAAAGATGTAAACAATGCCAGTATTAAACAATGAGCTCATTAACAATGTATCATGCCCTATCTTGCAGCCCGTGAGCCATCAAGACATTTCCTTGTGAAATGATCATAAACGGGGAGTACACACAGTGAATATCAATAGCAAAACAAATAAAGAGAGATCAAAAACTTCACACAATGCCTTGAAGGTAATAGAAATGATGCCCTAGCTCTCAAAGCTCATAGGTCATCAAGCATCCAAATGAAAAGATGTAAACAATGCTAGTATTAAATAGTGAGCTCCTAAACAGTGTATCATGCCCTAGCTTGTAGCCTGCGAGCCATCAAGACATTTCCTTGTGAAATGATCATAAACGGGGAGTACACACATAGTGAATATCAATAGAAAAACAAATAAAGAGAGATAAAACACTTCACACAATGCCTTGAAGGTAATAGCAATGATGCCCTAGCTCTCAAAGCTCATGGGTCATCGAGCATTCCAAATGCTAAGATGTAAACAATGCCACTATTAACAATGCTAAGATGTAAACAATGTCAGTGAAATTGATTTAATGAGAAGAAAAAGCTCGAATGCCTACCTCAAGTGCTAGTGCCTTCTTCCCACATGGTACCGGCCTCTTCATGCACACGAAACTTGAATGCCCTCTTTGTGCCACACAAAAGTGCAGTGTCATCTTCGTGGCAGCTCTTCAAATTCACAAATTACAAATGACACTTTCTTTTTCTTTTTTTTTTGTTTATAACCAAATGGGTGTCGCAATTATGATGATAGCATCGCTATTACGACACCATCGGGGCCTCTTGAAAAAAACAAACAAAAAACAAACACAAATTGTAGTGGTGTTGCTAATTAGTGTCAAAATTTGACCCCAAATTTTGTAGTGTACCTAGTCATAATTGTCATTTTCCCTTTTTGCATATTCATAGTTTCAGTCCTAGATTAGATCCCTTAAAGTGATTTGCATATTTTAATCACACTATCTCAAAAGAACAAAGGTCAAATGGATCCCAACAATGACACTAACTTTAAACCAACCAACAACATAGACTTTTCATCCATGGACTTTAACATGCTAGGAACATCCACATGTTCACAAAGAGAAAGGACAACTTTACAACCATTACCACCTTTTCCTCCTCCAAGTGATGAATTTTCAATAAAAAATATTCAAGCACAATGTGGTAGTGCTTCAATCTTAACCTTGAGAATTTTTGTTTGCCTTAGTGACTTTATTCCTTTTCAATTTATATGGCTCTCTGTTATGGTTTTAGGGCTTAGGGTTTCTTTAATTTGTAATTCCTTTTATGCTAAACCCTAAGTCTATTCTATTTTGATATTAATTTTTGGGCCTTAAGTGAAAATGAGTTGAGGGTTGTTATATCGTTAAAAGGGGCCATGTTATTTCATTAGGTTTATTATTTTTTTTGGCCGCCCCTTTTACTTTTTTACTAAGTCTAAGTTCCTAGCTTAATCTCCATGTGGTCATATTCTTAATGAAAAACTTGATGGTATCGATGTTGTTTTAGGTAGGTCCCCTTTTACTTTACTAGCAAAGTGCTACGTGTCAATTTTTCATTGGTCCCCCACAATGCTATGAAGACCTTTGCTAAGTATTTTATTGATCATGGAATTGTGGGAGGATACCATATGTCATATTTTAATTGGCCAAAGAAAACATTGGAAAAGTCTTATTATTGTATATTGACTGCTTTTGGGTTAAAGTTCCAGCAACTAAAGGTGCATCTTTTTTCATGTGAAGATATTGAAAAAATATGTTTTAAAGATAAGGATAAAGGTGCTCGAAAGTTAACAGTTGGGGATAATGTTGTGCTATAATGGGTGATCAAATTGAGATAAAATCCAATGACTCTTATGATCCCACGATTAGGATATGCGAGGAAGTTAGGGATTGCGATATTGCGAGATGCTGCCATGTGTCCTTGCTAAGATAAAGAAATCTAATGGTGGGGCCAAAGGGATGAGTCGTACAGTGATGAGATGGATCTTATTCATTGGTGAATTGATGGGTCTATTTTCCATGTAGGATGTCAATGTTAGAATGACTAATGAGAATCATTTGATGGCCAGTGTTGAGAGAATTGACATATGGATTTCAAACTTGTTTCAAACTTGATTGGAGCTATTTTTTGGCTTGAATGAACATTAATGGCAGATGGTACTTTGGTAACACTTTCCAAATGAATAAAGGTGATTATCTTAACCATTTTTAATCACCAAAGCATTCAAAGATGTGTATATTTTATCTCTAGAGCCAAAGAAGATAAAATTGAGATGTTGCAGTGTGAAATTAGGGTTTTCTATGTGATCAAATTTTAAGTGCATATCTGAGCTTTCCTTGGTTGTTTTGAAGCTATATGAATTGGTTTTTGTTTTCAAATTGTGGGAAAGGGTTTGCAAATCATTGTGAGGTTGTGGGATTGATAGAATTGAGTTGAAATCCATTGTAATTTTGTTGTGATTGTGAATTTTTGTGAAACCTAGTTTCTCCTCCCTCTTTTGAAATTTGAAGCTGAAAGCCCTAGTCTGTTCATTCTGGAAAAATGAGTATCAAAAGAGGAAACTATATGATGATATCTTGGATAAATTGAAGCTTCACCAAATGATTGATATCAAGAATATAAGTTCATATCAAGTAAAACCCTAGGTGAGGGTTTAGTAAAAAAAATATGATATTCAAGATGCAAGGGTGCCAATTAAAGGTTTGGATATGTTCATAGGGTGGTTTGGACATAGAAAGATTTAGTCCCATTTCTCTAGTGCATGGCAGTATGATTTGGGAAAGCTGGTAGTGCCATATGTTTTCATGGATATTGAATTGCTTAGGATAGTGGCAAATAGATATGACCCAATTCTGAGGGTGGCGAGGGGGAATGAAGAAGAGGTCTTATTATCAATCAATAGGAAGGAAATTCAAGAGGTTTTTGGTCTGTATGAGATTGATTCTTTCCTAAAGTATATTGATTTGGAGGATTTAAAAGAAAAATACATAAGGATGAAATATTTTGTTAGAGGAAATATTTTTCCTTCCCATCTTGCCAAAGAAAGAAAAATAAAATACTACATTGGACCAAGTTCAGTGGAACCCTTCCCAATTGATGCTTTTTCTCAACACCTCATGGTTACATTTTATCACTATGTCAAGTTCTAGGGTTTCACATAGTTACATTCATTCCAATGGCATACATGTATATGACAATCTAAATTCAACATCCAAATTTCACAGTGATATATGACTATGCCCCATACCTTGAAGATAATACACATGATGGGTTGTAAGAAATCAAGAAGGGCAAGCTTGAAACCCAATTCTTTTGGTATTCTCTATTAATGCATATATTCTTATAAAAAAATAAAAACCTCTTTGAAGAGTCTATGCATTTGAGAAGAGTATTTTATGGAAATGAGATGCCAATACTAATGTGGAGCATGAATATATCATGGAATAGGGAAGAGGCCAGTTTTATGAGATTTGATAATTGTTTTGCATTAAGACTAAGGGCTAAGTTAACCATCAATCCACCTAGAATCCCACTACAATTGCATGAGTTCTTGAGGGCTAAGGAAAAGACACCATCTTTGAAGGTAGAACACAATTGGGGATATGTTATCCATGTTAGGAATAAAAATCCACACAACACAACTGAGAGGGGGGGGGGTGAATTAGTTTTGCGCTATAATTATGAACTTTATGCTTTTTAACCAAATCACTAATAAAGAATATAATAGTGCAAAACAAGATGAACAAGATAAATGCAGAAACCATAACACACAATATTTTTGTTCTTGAGGAAAGCCTTGTTAAGGGAAAAACCCCGGTGGAGATGATATCCACTAGATCATGCACTAGTATAATAATGTCCATGTTAGGAGACCTAACCCTTTAGGAGTTGATACAATAATTCTAGCACATTAGTCCATGTTAAAGGAAAAAAAACCTTGTTAAAAGGTCCTTAACCTTGTTAGGAGTTGGTGAGAACAAAAGGCACACTATCGGGAGGACATTGGTGAAGGAAAATGTTAAATCCACCTTCAAAAGGACTCATTCTCTGAATACAGAAAAGAGGACTTACTATCCAATGAACTTAATTATGGAAACTCTCTTGCCTTTATAGTTTCATTGAAGTGCACAAGGAATGATTATAGATTCCACTCATACCTCTATCAAAGCATCTAACATACTTTTTAGCTCATCTCTGACATATAATAATAATTCTTGCATCCACTTATCCCTTTCATCCCCCACTTTTTTTACATCAAGGAAATTACTTTCCAAGATATACAAGATACAAAATCAATTAGGTCGGCCTGTTAGAGCTTCCCTAATGCATAAACCTTTACATTAACCAATGCTAAGGTACACATAAATGCGTAACCTCTTCATCTCTTTTCTCATTTTAGTCATTTTAATTAGTTGTAACATTAGTTGACATTGAAACTCAAATTTCTTATTATAAAAAAATTATCTAAACAATCTAGTCACATGTGTTATAATCTCTCTCCATGAAACCCAACCACACAAATTGTCTACCACATCACTTTTAATTTGAAATTGTTCATTCATTTCATTATCATTCAAAGGGGTTTCTTTCTCAATTGGTGTTTCTATGTCGACATCCACATTGTTGATTTCAATTGTCACTTGATTTTCAATTTCAATTGGGGTTTGAATTTCACTTTCAATTGGGATTTGACTTTCAGCTCCTTTATCATTATGATTAACATTACTAATTTGTAGTGTTTGATGTGCAATAAAATATGATAATCTATTTTTAGGAAGAAAATCTAAATAATTTAAAGAGTAACCTACTTCTACCAAATGATCAAGTTCTTTATCAAAATAAGTTACATTTGGCTATGAACACGTACCTATATCCAATACTAGATTAGAAGATGCATCTGAATTTTCTTCTATTGTATTTTATTCTTCAACCTCTTCATCCATCATGGTGTCCTCAATATTCTCCTCTTCTAAAATGATTTTTGAACTCGATGCTCCAACATTATTCAACTCTTGAATTCTCGCTCTTCTTTCTCATTTTCATTTTGCCTCCTCCTCTCTATTTACTGCAACCTCCTTAGCTGTTAGAAGCTACCTTTTCCTCTTTCTTCATTTCTTTGATCCCATGTTTGCATGAAAATTTGAATTCAAAGGTTTCTCTTCATGTCAGATCCAAAACAAGACAAGGAAAGAGAATGTTGATTCAAATTATTCTTTTTGTAGTATGGACCAATCAAAAAATGATTGAATAATCAACAATCATTGAGATCACGTCCACAACTTCCTATTATTTTTTTGAAACGGGTCTTTAAGAAATGGGAACTCGTTATTTAAATGAAATGGGTTCCCATTTATAAATCGGGTGCATGTTTCTATTTCAACGGTCCAAATGGAAAAGTGCACTCGTATTTTTAATTTTAAAAAATGGGTACCCATTTCTTAAAACTAGGAGTGGACACCATACCACTGCCTTGGTTTTCAGTTTGGGATAGGCTTGGTTTGACCAAGCCTATGCTTTGGCCTACAAAAATATGGCTAAGGCACTAGAATATAAAATTTTCTCCTTGTCATAATTTTTTGGAGGCCTTCTCGAATGAATTTTTTGACAAAATGAAAACCCAATACAATTCTTATTTCACATATTATAAAATATAAATTTCATAGTGATATGACTAATTTTAATATTTTTACAATATTATTAAGTGAAAGTGGTATCTAAACTTGAAATAGTAAGGTTAACTAAAACTTTAATAACTTTTTTGAGTTTACATTTTTTGAAAAATGAAATTATATGACACTAATCTACATAGAATTTCCTTCAAGATTAAAAAAAATTAAAAAAAAATTGAAGTTTTCATCAAATTATGGTGGCCGTACACTAGAGGTTTCAAAAATGTACTTCACAGTCAATTATAAAATTTATAAAAAAATATATTCAATAAAAAAAAGAAAAAATATTATCATTAATATTTGGTGATTTAGGTACATTTCCCCAGAAGGATTCACAAAATTCATTTATTTACTTCAAAATAGGGCGGTCGTACACTGTGTGGTATGGTTTTAAAACAAGTATTTTGTAAAAGTGGGTTTTATACATGCCTACTAAAATGTAGATTCTACCATGTGGGTATTGAAATAAATTACATATCTAAAAAGTAGACTCTGAGCACTACATTCTCTATTACTAAAGTTTTTTGAGATTCAATCTTTAAGTGCCTCAAATTTTGACATCAATTGACAAAAAAATTGAAAAACAAGGAAAACATTTCCACTTTTTGCCCAAAATTGGGACTCAACTTCTTGTAACCACACGTATGAATGCATGCATCCATACATCATTATATAACCTCATGGATATAACACATCTAAATCAAAATATCAACCATTGTAAAAAATCATTAAATAATACAAAATGCCATTGGAATCATTATCTAACATTAACATTGTTAAATCAATATTAGCGAACACAAGATAAATCCCCAAAATGGGTAACTAACAATGTCATAATAAACATAGCATAACACATTAGATCAAGTTAGAACAGTACCTCACTTATCATGAAATCATCAAAAATATCATAGAGACATAATACCAACTATGGATGCACATGTATTAGACATCGTTGCAGAGGTATTACATAAATATGATCATCAATGGGAACATAAGTAAAATCCACTAACTACACTAGTTGTGACATCACATTGTAAATAGGGGAATAAAACTATAGCCATTACATCACAAGAATTCCAACACCATAGAATAATCCAGATAATCAAGAAGGCACCAAAAAAAAACATGTACAACTTTCTCAAACAACTTATATCCATCCAATATACAATAGGCACATAGAATCATATAAATCAATACTACAAAATCCGAAACTAGGTCAGACACATACAAGGATCTACTCCCAGAAGAACATAGTGCAAAAAAAAAGAGGGAGGGGCACCACACCTTGATAAAATAATAAAGAAACTAATTTCATGGCTACCATTAGATCTTTGATAGTAATTTCTAAGAATAGCCATCGATGTGAACTCCTTGTGGAGCATCTTATGATTTTTGCATACAACGTACTTGAGTCTAAAATGGTTTGTGATATTATTGGTCATGATTCCCATTGGTATCAAGAGGTATACATCTACATCCAATATGACATCATCCTACCTAACCTTACACATAACCAACACAAAACCCTCATTTGTCATGCATCCTGCTATACTATCCTTGGAGAACCCTATATCGAAAGCACTTTGATGGAACCCTCCTTTGTTGTCTAGGATCAGAAGAAGCTCAAACAATATTATGAGAGGTTCACCAAGGAATTCATAGTACCCATTCTAGAAGTCTTACTCTTGCTAAGAAGCTCTTGTAGATATGCTAAATTATTTGCCCACAAAGGAACATGGTGCTTATTAGTTTGTGAATAAATGTGTTTCCTATCAGAAGCATGGTGATTTGATACATGTGATTTCTCAATTTCTAAAACCCATCAATACTCCATGTACCTTTTTTTAGTGGGGGCTCGATCTCATTGGTAAACTTAACCCCCATATTCTAATAGCCACAAATTCATCATTATTTCTATTGAGTACTTCACCAAATGGGTTGAGGTTGTCCCCTTGACCTATATCACTAGAAAATAGATCTCCAAATTTATATTGAATTACCTTATTTGTTTCTATGGTATCCCTTAATACATTATTAGTGATAATGAAAAGCCTTTTATGAATCAAGATATCCAAGAATTATGCTAACAATTAAATATTTAAGAATTATTCCCCACTCCATATTACCCCCAAAGTAATGGTCAAGCTAAGGATTTGAATAAAACACTCATCAAAATTCTTAAGAAAATAGTCAATGAAGTTGGCTGTGACTAACACTTATAACTAAATATTTCCTTATAGGCTTACTACAATCCATGATGTTCCTCCTTATCATCCTCTTAAAATTATCAAAAAATTCAAAGGAGTCAACAAGGCCCCAAATTTTGTAATTCTATTAAATCAAGTTGTGATGGAGGAAAAGAAGGGAAATAGAAATTAGTAACTGCAAGGTTTTCCATAAGAAATTTTTAGAAGACTTGAAAGACTTCTCCAGTCATATTTTCTACTCCACATAAGATCTTATGATTTCTTTCCTTCCATATGCTCTAGCCTAGATGAGGGGAATTAGTATCCATAGTTGTCTAATGAGGGGGTTATGGGAAGTACCTCTCCAATTAAAGACAAGATGTTAGAACTCAACATTAATAACTCAATTATTTTAGATCTTATGCAAAACCATATTCCTTAGCATTTCATATAGGTATATTATGGTCTCCTTCTGGATCAGGGTGGTTTAAACTAAATTTTGATATTTTTGCAAGAACTTAGGGTAGTGTTGTTGTAGGGGAGTGATTAGAATGGATTTTGGAGAGATGGTTGCAACCTACAATGGTAAACTTTATAATAATAGAAACAAACCACATCTAAACGAATGAGCCTCCTTTGGGGTCTTAGAATTGTGCTCTCAACCATAGTTAGGGTGCTATCTATATGAGGGGATTCTAAACTTATTATTAATGTTGTTAAAAACTTGCCTTAGGTCAATTGGTCTATTTATGGAATTATGGGTGATATCCAAAAACTCCTCTTAGGCATGTAACTCTTTGATATCAATCATATTTTTAGGGAAGTTAATGTGGTAGCTGATGTCATGGCTATGCTTCATTATATTAAAAAATAGATAAGATGATGGAGGAAGATGGATTCCCTCCTAACTAATATTCAAACTCTCTAAGGGAGAAAGATTTACTACCAATATTGATGAGTGACTCTTTTGTTTGGTCCTTGGGGATTTTGCTATGTACAACCATGTGTTAGGCCTAGATTTGTTGGAGCTTCAATTCAGATGGTCTAAAGTGGGAAAACTTAGCTAAAAGTTTGAATTTGGATTATTGGATGACGTGGAAAGGTAACTTGGGGATGTGGATTAGCCAAGAGAAATGGGCTGTAGTAAAATCACATTTAGTAACAATAAGTTGCTTATGTGGCATGAGAGGAATTATGAGAACCATGTGAGCTTTGATGTGAGTCCTATAATGATGAGATGACATCATTTGATGATAACACACACTTTCTTACTCATTAGTTATTATTTTATTGTAAAGGTGCACATCTGTTGTGTTAGGATCAAGCAATATTGAAAGGGTGGGGGGGTGAATCAGTATTGCAATAGTTTTAACATTTCTTAACCAATTCAAACTTAACCATGAAATAAATAAAATAAGAACATACACATAAATTAAATAACCCATAACACCATGATTTTTTCTTGAGGAAACCTTGGCCAAGGGAAAACCCCGGTGGGGATGGTACCCACAAATAATGCACTAAAAGCATTGTATACCTATTAGGAGACCTTTCCCTATTAGGAGAAGAATATTACATTAGTACGAGTCCTTGTTAAGAGTCTAAAACCCTATTAGGGGTGAATACAAAATGGAGCTTACTGCTCATACAAAGGATTCACTGTCAAGTATAACAAAAAGTTTTTTGCAATAGAAAAAATAAACTAAAACAACATTTTCTATGCCAAAGTAGTTCCAATTGAAGCTCACAACAATAATTATAGAATCTCCACTTTACCGAATCATCCAAAATTCACCATCCATCTTCTTCTTCTCTTCTAAACTCAAACCTTCATATATATATATATATATATATATATATATATATATATATATACATATATATATATATATAGTATATATATATATATATATATATAGATATATATATATATAGTATATATATATAAATATATATATATATACATATATATATATATATATATATATATATATATATATATA